>OU342745.1:499136013-499152310 GCA_910589775.1 Avena eriantha
GCCGGGGCAGATACGACACTGAGCTTTGTTTCTGTCTTGGTATGAGACGCTGGATCTTGAGCTAACTTGATCACATGTGAAGCGGGTCAAAGTGGACCACTGATCCGGAGTGCATCACTCAGTGCAAGAAACTGTGCCAACATCTTATCCAGTACGCCTTCTGCCATAGCTGTTACGAGGGTCCGAGCTTCCTCGATGTAGTTGATGAGCCTATGTCTTGGATGGTGCTGATGGTGGAGAGGACGAATAAGAAGCCTCTGACTTGGTGAGGAGGATGAGCATTCGAGGATGAGGAGGGCAACCCCGAAGATGAAGAATGGATCAGTGCCCCGCCTAATGACCCGAAATACCTCCTCCCTCGACCGATGATCCGACTGTAGTTGCTGCTCCATGAGCTACAAACACTTAATCATATTCATCAGATCCCTATGCCAGGTGCAATTGTATTCATGCACAATGGTTCGTTTTGCTACAATTTCTTGTCTTTTGCTACTAAGGTACTATGCCCGGATTAACTTGGGCAAAGTCCTCGAGTTTCCTTTTCTTGTTCTCTCCAATTTCATGACTCGGCTCGGCGTATACCTTGATAGGGTTTGACTTACGAGTCCAAGGTTCAAAAAATTGACTTAAAATACTTGAAACTTTGAGATTAGCTCAAAATTCTGACACAACATAAAAATTAAATAAGGGTTAGTCTGAATAACAAATGTCGGCCACACATTCTTCCTTAGTCGTTTTTCATGTGCTTGCAATTCCAAACTTATTCTCCTTGCTTGCCATGAAGCCAATTCTTGTTTGGCCAGCAGCAAAGTCGAAGAGTTAGGTTTTTGGTGCTCACACATTACTATCCAGCTAAGGTCCAAGTAATTTAAGCCAGCTTACATATAAAAAGTACATACACAGAAAAGACAATTATTAAGGCAGTCCTCGAGTTTCTGCTAGGGGGTTGAAGTTTCATTGATATGCTCATTGCCGACATACATACCGACATATAAGTGACTTGAATACATTCACCTCTTTGTTTAGGTGTAAACTGGATGAAGTAGAGCTACATTCCATGGATGCTTAGTTTCGTCGCTGGACCTGTTGGCCTGTTTCTTCTCCTATGGCTGTTCATCAATAAGATAGTAGGAATCATTGTGCAAAGCTTTGCTTACATGAAAGTCCTTCCATGGAGGGAATAACTTACGCATGCCAGCAGTGTGCTTCACCACTGAAGTACGAGATCACCTTCCCGGAAAACTCGGGGGTTTAACTTTCCGCTATGGTAGTGTTGGAGATTTACTGATATATGGCGGATCTGGACAAGGACAGTTCTCTCTCTCTCTTCTAGCATATCACATCATTTTGCCGGGCTTCACGCACTTCGGCTTCTGTGTGTATGGGCGACCCTTGGCGAATCATGCTCTATGTCAGTTGGTAATACAGCTTCTGCCCCATATACCATAAAATTGGCATATAGCCTGTTGATCGATTCGGAGTCGTTCTCAAACTCCACACTACCATTGGTAGTTCTTCTATCCAACACCCCCCGCTGATCTTTGTAGCGCTCATGAGCTGGGGTTTTATCCCGGACAAAACCAGTCTCTTGGATCTTTCCACTTGCCTATTCAACGCGGGGTGGCCACTGAGGCAATCTAGTCGGATCTCGTTTTCTCGTAGAACCTCGCAATGCTCCTTCAGCAAAGTTTCTGCCATTATCAGTTATGATACTGTGGGGATAGCTGTGTCTCAAGATTATATCTTTGAGGAATGTCATAGTTGTTGCCCCATCACATTCTTGATTGGCTTTACCTCGATCCATTGGTAATTTGTCCACCATAACCAAGATATGGGTCATGCCTCCCTTTGCCCGGTTTGAATGGTCCTACTATATCCAGGCACCATACAGCAAATGGCCAGGTGATATGTATGGTTTTGAGTTCCGACATTGCTATGGGTCTTGGTGCATATCTTTGAGAACAATTGCATTTTCTCACTAGATTTTCCTTCTGCTTGCTCAAGGCACTTGGCCAATAAAATCCATGCCGAAAATCTTTTGCCACTAATTCTCTCGAAGATGCATGATGACCACATTCTCCTTGATGGATATCTTGGAGTATGTCAAGCCCTTCCCCGTCAACGCATCATTGCAAAATACTTGTGACACTCCTTTGTATAATTCGTGTTGATTATGGTATAACGCCTTAGCTCTCTCTTCTGAATTTTGCCTGGAGAGTATCTTATCATCTGGCAAAGTTCCTTCTTTTTAGGAAATAAAATATCGGTTTAGCCCCAGCAGTATAGGTCGGACATGGAAAAGCTCTTCATCAATTTCCATGCATCTATCGTCATAACTCGGCCGGATCTAGCTGAATAGTCCCCCGGTTCTATGAGGCAGTCCCCTGGTTTACCGAAGCACTCCCCGGTTTGCTGAGGCTTACCCCAGTCTATTCCATTGGCGTAGCTTCTCATCCGGAGAGCGCCGGGACATAGATTGACTCAGATTCTGGCGACAGTGTAATTAATGGTTTTTTAGGTGCTCCAATGCAACATTTGGCAGGATTGGTTTGCCGGGATGACCCCAACTTTGATAATATGTCGGTTGCCTCATTTTCAATCCGAGGTACGCGATGGAATTCACATCCCTCAAAGAACCCACTTATCTTTTGAACATGGAATCTGTAAAGAGCCATGTTGGCATCCAGGGCATCCCAATTGCCAGACACTTGCTGCACCACCAAATCCGAGTCTCAAAAGCATTGTATCTGGCATATCCTCACTTCCTTGGCTACTTTAAGCCCATGCACGAGCGCTTCATACTCCGCAACATTGTTTGATGCACTAAAATGGATCTGGAGGACATATTTCAACTGATCTTTCTTGGGCGAGGTAAGCACTATCCTGGCCCCCAGTCCTTCTTTCAGCTTTGACCCATAAAAGTGCATTCGCCAGTAATTGGAGTCCGACAAAGGTGGTTCATATGCATCTCAGCCTAGTCCACCAAAGAAATCTGCCACTGCTTGTGACTTGATCGCATATCTTCTATCAAACTGTGGTGCGTATGAGGCTAGCTCAATTGCCCATTTTGTGATTCGGTCACTAGCATCCTTGGTTGCTCATAATTTCGGATATGGGTGCCTCACATATCACCTTGATGGGGTGTTCCTCAAAGTAATATTTGAGTTTCTGGCCGCCATATACACACCATATACCATCTTTTGGTAGTGAGGGTAATTTTGCTTTGAAGCTGATAATACCTCGCTCGGGGTTAATACACTAGCCTTTGCACCGACTTTCCTTCCTCATCACGCTCCACCACTACCACTGCACTTACGGCCCGGTTGTTCGTGGCTATATAGAGCAACATTGGCTCTTTAGGTAGTGGGGCGGCTAATACTGGCGCAGAGGAACATCATCTTTTTTAACTCGCAAAAAGCACTATCCGCTTGTGGTGTCCTGATGAGTGCATATTTGCATCATATTTTACACTATTATTTTGCATTGTAGATGTAGGATCTTGGTATTTTATGGTGCTCACCACACATTTTATGTCCTGTTTTCAACAGGATCAGGACAGATGATGGATCCAATGGATATAATTCTTGGAGCAGTTGTACTATGGAGAAAAGGAGTAAAAAACACGTAAATAGCTTATTCTGGAAATTTAATAATACTAGAAGAAAACCAGAAGAGAAACAAGGGAGGTAGAGAGCCTCAACCACCAACTATACTTGCGGAGCAATTTCTGACCGTATAGCTCCAGCCGTATATCTGGCGCCCGCCTCCGCCTCGTCAAATAGTTCACCCCGTGCAATTGGTTCGGAGAGACGACATACAGAACACACCAGAAATCACGAAAACCCACCTCCGGAAGGCATCTGGAGGGGGAACTCATCCGCCAGGGATCATTCTTCATCCTGCATAGACCCGGGAGGCTAAGGCATCGATCTTCATCAACCATCACCAATCCATCCCATCTACATCTTGTCTATATCTTGTTGTAATTACCGTACCCATTGTGATATACAAGTATTATTCATCTATGATTGTTTCCATTACCATTGCTATGATGTTGATTGCCTCCATTTCTAAGTAGATCTCTAGTTCTTGGGGATATGGAGAAACCCTAGCATATGACTGAGATGAGATAGAGATTGTTATGTTATACATCATTATGTCTACGTGTTAATTGTCTTCATCTTGATATTGGGAGTTGTGCACCTCCTTAATATTTGCCTCTTATGGGGACTCGATGAAGGGGATTAATCGTTAGTAGACGGAGGGATGATAATGCTTACAGTGACTATAAAGATGTTGTCATTCTTTACGCACCAACTTGGGGAACCAAGGAGAACTCATCAAGCCATGTCCATGCCACAGGAGAAATCCCTTAATAGCGCGGTAACACGATGGTTGTCGGTTACTGTCTGCTGTGGTTATGAGGACAATGTGTGCAGCGGTTGCTGGCAAATCGTCCATATATGGAGCTCCTCCCACATACATACACATTATGAGAATATTCGTTATAATACTCTCGATTACTTAGTCTAATATTGCTAGCGGTGTATCCACTATTCCCTGAGAACGCATTTTCCTTATTGTAGTTCCAAAGTTCTATTACACACGCGATTCTTACTTTTGCATTAAGTTTTGCTTTACTATAAATTATCTTGTTCAACCAAAAATCCAAAAACAACTCTACTTTACTTGCATCTTAAAGTTATTTCTTAAGTACTTTGTTTAGTTATAGTTAAAATCATTTTAGTCTTTTGCCTACTGCTCCCTGTGGGATCGATATCTTTATTTTGAAACTAGCTACAAACGATCTATGCACTTGCAGTCATCAAGCTATTTTCAACTTCCCCAAGCTTAGACTCTTGCTTGTCCCGAGCAAGTTTTAGCTTAATGGATGTGATCCTCATATTCATGAAGCCGAGTTAATAAAATAAATGAGGCCATTGCCGCGGGCTTGTTCGTCTGCGGTACCAAAGTTCGCAGGCCAGCGCATGGCGGTACCTAAGTTGCTTGAAATTACCGCATTTCGGAAAGTTGGGCCACCCAACTACTGAGAGGGGCCATTTGAGGCAAACTCATCTCACCCCTGCCAAATTCAAACATTCTGTTAAAACCGCCCTGTGAAGTAGACGGTCGGGACCCACATGTTGGTCATCTATCTGTGACGCGGGCGCCAACGCGGCAACCTCTTAGGCAAATCGAGCAGCTAAGTGGATTGGATGCGTTGACCAATTTCACAATCCATTCCCAGCTTTCCCCTAGCACCGGCGGCGTCGGAATCCACCCTCTAGGCAGGACGATCCCTTCGGACATTTGACTTCCGGGGCCCAAGTTGCTACGCCCAGTTGCTGGCGCCCAGTCGCTGATACCGAGCTCCAATGGCGCATGTCGTAGCTGCCGTTGCGAGGCTCTAGCCCGCCTCCATCGCCGACGAGCCGAGCAGTTCGGAGGATGGCGGATCCTACTATCAAGGAAGAAGAAGTTCTGGCTACAAGCGGGTGAGCTACCCTTCTCTTTGCTATTCACACTAATTATAACTGCTAGCTGGCTACTGAACCTCAAATTGTTTGTTAGCCCAATGCTGACAATCATATTTTGTCCACAATTTTCTGTCAAGTGGGATCTGCGGGGACCCCCTTACCTGGTTACGGTAGTCCTCTACAGGTACAACTCTAAGGGAAAGTGGTATGGAAGCCATTATTTCACGATGGAAGAAGTGCCTGCGCAGATCTGCACTATATCTGGTATGGCTGCTGCTCTGTGTAATCATGTTGAATTATGGCCAAAGCAGACAGCAAAGTTCAGCTTCATGGATGAACGTGGCATCATGGTTCCTATAACGTGTGATAGTCAGCTAATTGGGTTGATGAAAAGGTATGCTTCGGCTGCCATGTTTGACCTGAAATGTCATGTACTGGATGTGGAAGCTGCTGCAACTAGGAGTCGCCCTTCTATTCTTGGACAGGGTGGTTGCTCGAACCCAATTAGCTCCTGGTAAGCAAAGGTTGCTTGGGGTTTGCATGTTTGTGCTGAATTGTAATTTTGTTTTATTTACTCTGTAGATATTGGGAAGTTATGCAACCGTCTTGTTTTCTTTGACAGGAAGCGCCGCAAGGTTAGAAACATGACTATCGGGTCAGTCATTTTGCTGCCCGAAGAAATTAAAAATGAGTGGAAAGATGATGCTAGACACGATTCTGGTGCCTATTGTCCCGGCGATGCAGAGTACGTGAAGCTAAGAAAATTGGCACCGATGAAGAGGAAGAAGGCAGGAAATGAAGAAGCCAGTGGACGTGAAGGCTTGGCACCCAGGCTGAGGAAGAAGGCTGCTGGCAATGAAGATGCATAGTAATGTGTTGAACTTTAACCTATATATGTAATTCTGTTAAATTCTGATCGCTCTGTGTGTGGCACGTTGCTGGGTGAAACAATCTACCCACGTTCTCTGAGTAAAATATACCGCGACTTAGGGTTTGGAAATGCCCGAGTCAGTAGTTGAATCCGAAATTGTGATTGTGCCACTGCTATCTAAAAACAAGGATCCACCGGTTCCACGATTGCTGAGGGGCAGGAGGTCTCCAAATACGACGGAATGTAAGTGGCATAGAAATAAATTATTTAAGCTGGCACACTCCACGAAGCAGCAACTTACTTCAGATGCTGCACAACGACGTGGCAACATAAACAACAATGTTATCATCGATAATACCCAGATGAGGAGGAAATCAGTACCACTTTCTGGCCTAATCTTGAGCCCGTCTATCTCACCGCCTCTCTGCTCCTGCATCCCCTGCATCTGGCGAAGCTCCTGGATCTCCAGTAACCGGGGTGTACGTGCTTCCACTTTATAAATTGTGGTTGTGTCATTTGCATGCGGCCAAATCCATGTAGATTACGTTTAAACAAACCACTAATGTCAGAATACACTAGTAGAAAAGGGGTCTTTGGTCCACGGTCACGTTCCCAATCCGGGACAGTGATCTAAATCGAGGCAGAAATTGATCTAAATCACAAATTCTTCCACAAATTATCGAGACAGAGATCTAAATCAAGGCATTTCATTAATTCAACCACAAATTCTGCTAAACAAAGGTGTGATTTCACATCCTACATTAATTCAACCACTAGTCAACAATTTCACTTCCACTGCCGTTGTCCTCTGAGCCACCGGCTTCCTCGTCATCGTCGGACGGAACGTCCACAATTTCCGCATTGTTCGCAAGACGGAGCACCTCTTCGCGGCGAGCAGCGGCGATGACGGTGAACTTGGTCCGTCCAGGGATGGACCAGAACCTCTCCCGCCCTTCTCGGTTGCGGAGATCCCGGTGCACCACGCGCCCTCAAACAATGCGGTTGCCAATCTTGGCCTTCCGCTCATTCTTGAATAGCGCCGGCCAGTACGGGCTGGCCACTGCGTACCGGGGAAGCACCCCTCTTCCACGCGGGCATCTGGCGGCGGCGGGCCGCGATTTCGCTCCTCCATCACGGCTCCGCCGGGGACGAGGAGCGGAGCCACCAACACCCCCGCATAGCTGATGCGCCATCCGTGGGGCACCGTCGCGGCCGACGGCGCGAGGATGTCGAAGTGCGCGAACATCAACGCCTCGTAGAAGTTCAGCGAGGGCATCTCCATGGCAGCGCGGTGGAGATTGGAGAGGGAGCGAGGGGGTGGACGACGAAGCGACGGCGCGGTGGAGATTGGAGAGGGCGAGGGGATGGGCAACAAAGTGACGCGCTGTGGCGCCTCCTATTTGTACACGAGGATGACGAAGCGACGGGCAGAATATCCAAGGGGCATTGGTTAGACAAAAGGAAGTGATGCAGGGTTAAGACAGATTAACGGGCGACCAATTTTTTTACTCCCAGGACTCAGTGGCAAATAGTTCAGACCGCTAGGTCAACAAGTACAACTATTACAACTTAAAAAAGGCACGGAGCTTAAGCTAAATAGAACTAGTTATCACACATGTCCTTGATCTTCCTAATCTTAGCCCGATGCACATCTTCCTGCGAGAGCAAGGATCGAATCGTCTGCTCCTTCCTTTTAGCATCTTCCTTGCACAACTTCAATTGTTTCTCTGCATCTTTCCTCATGCACTTGTCAATACTCGTAGTTGTGAACTGCAGGACTTTGGCCTGGTGAAGATCCTTCCTTGCTTGAGTCAGTTCTTTCTCTGCTTTAGCCTTAAGGGCCAACGTCGCGTCCCTCTCCTTCTCGACTTGGTAACCTTGTCTTCCACCCCCCATGAGATCTCGCTTGTGCTTGGTCGTGTCAACTGGTTCCCATAGCTTCATCTCAACACTATCAAGAAGTGAGCTGAATGCGGATTCTTTCAACTCAACAGTCATTTCCCATAGTTTGTCCAGCGTTTTCTGCATCGATTTGGGCCACTCTGGATCTACCCATTTGACAACACCGCAACTTCCGCCTCGCATCATTGAACGATGTCCTTGACACCATAGAAACCTCATGCCTACGTTTCGTCCTTCGAACGCTACAAATTTAGCGGGCACATATCCATGTTTACATAGCAGATGTCTGTCTTCATCCGCTAAACCGTGATAATCGGCGTCATACATCGTCTGGTTGTCCTAACACATCATACGCGCATGAGTAAACAGAGTAGATCTGGCTCAAAAAATAGATAACTGGCCACGGATGATAGAGATAGAGATGAGACGACTCACATCGAAATCACCGTCCCTGTCGTCACGACGTGTTTCCTCGCCGTCTCCCCTTGAACCCATGGCGAGAGGGGAGGGGCGTGGCTTCCGGAGAGGGGATTGGGATGGAGGCGTCGTCGGCTTGCGGCTACGGCATGATGGGAGTGAAGTAGGGAAAGTGGCTTCGAGGGGAAGGAAGAGAAGTATGAGGAGGAAGAGAAGTAATGGGGACGTGACACTGGGATATGGCCCACTCAACTTGTGAGTTGGGACACTCGCAATAGGGGAGCCCCCGGTGTTGCCAGTTTGTCCAGAGCAAGCGTGGCTAATCATGCCGCGAAACAGACTACTCGCGGATCGATCTCACGAAAACCATCCCAATCGTCCAAGCGCCCCGATCAAACGGTATGTAATAATCGTCAAGCAGAACAACTGTGTTAGCGCGTGCCTTCTAGAAGACTCGGTCTAACGCTAAGGTTAGGGCTCTCCTAAGGTTAATTAGGATCCATATGTGTTTTATGAAAAGAACATGCATCCAATGACACTGGTGGATCCATATGTGGTTTGTGAGAAGAACACACATGTAATGACACTGGTGGATCCATGTGTGGTTTATGAGAGGAACACACATGCAATGACACTGGATCCATATGTGGTTTATGAAAAGAACAAACATGCAATGACAGTAGGTGTGGTTCATGGGAAGAACACACGTGCAATGACACTGGTGGATCCATGTGTGGTTAATGAGAAGAACACACATGCAATGACACTGGGTGTGGTTCATGATATGGTTTGTGAGAAGAACATACATGCAATGACTCTAGTTGTGGTTCATGAGAAGAACACACACGCAATGACTCTAACTTTGGTTCATGAAAAGAGCAGACATGCGATGACACCGGTGGATCCATGTGTGGTCTATGAGAAGAACACACATGCAATGACACTGGGTGTGGTTCATGATATGGTTTGTGAGAAGAACACACATGTAATGACTCTAGCTGTGGTTCATGAGAAGAACACACATGCAATGACTAACAGTGGTTCATGAAAAGAGCAAACATGCGATGACACCGGTGGATCCATGTGTGGTTTATGAGAGGAACACACATGCAATCACTCTAACTTTGGTTCATGAAATGAGAAGACATGCGATGACACCGGTGGATACATATGTGGTCTATGAGAGGAACACACATGCAATGACACCGGTGGATCCTTACGTGGTCTGTGAAAAGAACACACATGCAATGACACTTGTGGATCTATGTGTGGTCTATGGGAAGAACACACATGCAATGACACTGGTGGATCCATATGCGGTTTGTGAGAAGGACACACATGCAATAACACTAGTGGATCCAAGTGTGGTCTGTGGGAAGAACACACATGCAATGACACTGGTGATATGTGGTTTGTGAAAGGAACAGACATGCAATGATGATAACTATGGTTCATGAAAAGAGCAGACATGCAATGACACTGGTGGATCGATGTGTGGTTAATGATAAGAACACACATGCAATGACATTAGGTGTGGTTCATGATATGGTTTGTGAGAACAAAACACATGCAGTGCTCTAGCTGTGGTTCATGAGAAGAACACACATGCAATGACTCTAACTGTGGTTCATGAAAAAAGCAGACATGCGATAACACCGGTGGATCCATGTGTGGTCTATGAGAGGAACACACATGCAATGACACCGGTGGATCCTTACGTGGTTTGTGAGAAGAACACACATGCAATGACACTGGTGGATCCATATGTGGTCTGTGAAAAGAAAACACATGCAATGACACTGGTGGATCCATGTGTGGTTCAAGGGAAGAACACACATGCAATGACATTGGTGGATCCATTTGTGGTCTGTGGGAAGAACACACATGCAATGACACTGGTGATATGTGGTTCATGAGAAGAACACACATGCAATGACTCTAACTGTGGTTCTTGAAAAGAGCAGACATGCGATGACACCGGTGTATCCATGTGTGGTCTATGAGAGGAACACACATGCAATGACACCGGTGGATCCTTACGTGGTCTGTGAGAAGAACACAGATGCAATGACACTGGTGGATCCATATGTGGTCTCTGAAAAGAACACACATGCAATGACACTGGTGGATCCATGTGTGGTTCATGGGAAGAACACACATCCAATGACACTGGTGGATCCATGTGTGGTATGTGGGAAGAACACACATGCAATGACACTTTTCATATGTGTTATGTAAAAAGAACAGACATGCGATGACTCTAACTGTGGTTCATGACAAGAGCAGACATGCAATGACACTAGTGGATCCATGTATGGTTAATGAGAAGAACACACATGCAATGACACTGGGTGTGGTTCATGATATGGTTTGTGAGAAGAACACACATGCAATGACTCTAGCTGTGGTTCATGAGAAGAACACACATGCAATGAATCTAACTGTGGTTCATGAAAAGTGCAGACATGCGATGACACCGGTGGATCCATGTGTGGTCTATGAGAGGAACACACATGCAATGACACCGGTGGATCCTTACGTGGTTTGTGAAAAGAACACACATGCAATGACACTGGTGGATCCATATGTGGTTTGTGAGAAGAACACACATGCAATGACACTAGTGGATCCATGTGTGGTTCATGGGAAGAACACACATGCAATGACAATGGTGGATCCATGTGTGGGATGTGGGAAGAACACACATGCAATGACACTGGTGATATGTGGTTTGTGAAAAGAACAAACATGCAATGACTAATTGTGGTTAATGAAAAGAGCAGACATGCAATGCCACTGGTGGATCCATGTGTGGTTAATGAGAAGACACTCATGCAATGACACTAGGTGTGGTTCATGATATGGTTTGTGAGAAGAATGCACATGCAATGACTCTAGCTGTGGTCTATGAGAAGAACACACATGCAATGACACTTGTGGATCCATACGTGGTTCATGGGAAGAACACACACGCAATGACACTGGTGGATCCATGTGTGGTTGGAAGAACACACATGTAATGACACTGGTGGATCCATTTGTGGTCTCGGAAAAGAACACACATGCAATGACACTGGTGGATCCATGTGTGGTTCATGGGAAGAACACACATGCAATGACACTGATGGATCCATGTGTGGTCTGTGGGAAGAACACACATGCAATGACACTAGTGATATGTGGTTTATGAAAAGAACAGACATACAATGACTCTAACTGTGGTTCATGAAAATAGCAGATATGCAATGACACTGGTGGATCCATGTGTGGTTAATGAGAAGAACACATATGCAATGACACTAGGTGTGGTTCATGATATGGTTTGTGAGAAGAACACACATGCAATGACTCTAGGTGTGGTTCATGAGAAGAACACACATGCAATGACTCTTGCTGTGGTTCATGAAAATAGCAGACATGCGATGACACCGGTCGATCCATGTGTGGTTTATGAGAGGAACACACATGTAATGACACCGGTGGATTCATACGTGGTCTGTGAAAAGAACACACATGCAATGACACTGGTGGATCCATATGTGGTTCATCGGAAGAACACACATGCAATGACACTAGTGGATCCATGTGTTGTTCATGGAAAGAACACACATGTAATGACACTGGTGGATCCATATGTGGTTTGTGAAAAGAACACACATTCAATGACACTGGTGGATCCATGTGTGGTTCATGGGAAGAACACACATGCAATGACACTGGTGATATGTGGTTTGTGAAAAGAACGGACATGCAATGACTCTAACTGTGGTTCATGAAAATAGCAGATATGCAATGACACTGGTGGATCCATGTATGGTCTATGGGAAGAACACACATGCAATGACACTGGTGATATGTTGTTTGTGAAAAGAACAGACATGCGATGACTCTAACTTTGGTTCATGAAAAGAGCATACATGCGATGACACCGGTGGATCCATGTGTGGTCTATGAGAGGAACACACATGCAATGACACCTGTGGATCCTTACGTGGGTTGTGAAAAGAACACACATGCAATGACACTGTTGGATCCATATGTGGTTTGTGAGAAGGACACACATGCAATGACACTGGTGGATCCATGTGTGGTTCATGGGAAGAACACACATGTAATGACACTGGTGGATCCATGTGTGGTATGTGGGAAGAACACACATGCAATGACACTGGTGATATGTGGTTTGTGAAAAGAACAGACATGTAATGACTCTAACTGTGGTTAATGAAAAGATCAGACATGCAATGACACTGGTGGATCCATGTGTGGTTAATGAGAAGAACACACATGCAATGACACTAGGTGTGGTTCATGATATGGTTTGTGAGAAGAACACACATGCAATGACTCTGGGTGTGGTTCATGAGAAGAACACACATGCAATGACTCTAACTGTGGTTCATGAAAATAGCAGACATGCGATGACACCGGTCGATCCATGTGTGGTATTTGAGAGGAACACACATGCAATGACACCGGTGGATCCTTACGTGGTCTGTGAAAAGAACACACATGCAATGACACTGGTGGATCCATATGTGGTTCATGAGAAGAACACACATGCAATGACACTAGTGGATCCATGTGTGGTTCATGGAAAGAACACACATGTAATGACACTTGTGGATCCATATGTGGTATGTGAAAAGAACACACATGCAATGACACTGGTGGATCCATGTGTGGTTCATGGGAATAACACACATGCAATGACACTGGTAGATCCATGTATGGTCTATGGGAAGAACACACATGCAATGACACTGGTGATATGTGGTTTGTGAAAAGAACAGACATGCAATGACTCTAACTATGGTTGATGAAAAGAGCAAACATGCAATGACACTGGTGGATCCATGTGTGGTTAATGAGAAGAACACACATGCAATGACACTGGGTGTGGTTCATGATATGGTTTGTGAGAAGAACACACATGCAATGACTCTAGCTGTGGTTCATGAGAAGAACACACATTCAATGACTCTAACTGTGGTTCATGAAAAGAGCAGACATGCGATGATACCGGTGGATCCATGTGTGGTCTATGAGAGGAACACACATGCAATGACACCGGTGGATCCTTACGTGGTCTGTGAAAAGAACACACATGCAATGACACTAGTGGATCCATATGTGGTATGTGAAAAGAACACACATGTAATGGCACTGGTGGATCCATGTGTGGTTCATGGGAAGAACACACATGCAATGACACTAGTGGATCCATGTGCGGTCTGTGGGAAGAACACACATGCAATGACACTGGTGATATGTGTTTTGTGAAAAGACCAGACATGCAATGACTCTAACTGTGGTTCATGACAAGAGTAGACATGCAATGATACTGGTGGATCCATGTGTGGTTAATGAGAAGAACACACATGCAATGACACTGGGTGTGGTTTGTGATCTGGTTTATGAGAAGACCACACATGCAATGACTCTAGCTGGGGTTCATGAGAAGAACACACATGCAATGACTCTAACTGTGGTTCATGAAAAGAGCAGACATGCGATGACACCGGTGGATCCATGTGTGCTCTATGAGAGGAACACACATGCAATGACACCGGTGGATCCTTATTTGGTCTGTGAAAATAACACACATGCAATGACACTGGTGGATCCATATGTGGTCTGTGAAAAGAACACACATGTAATGACACTTATGGATCCATGTGTGGTTCATAGGAAGAACACACATGCAATGACAATGGTGGATCCATGTGTGGTCTGTGGGAAGAACACACATGCAATGACACTAGTGATATGTGTTTTGTGAAAAGAACAGACATGCAATGACTCTAACTATGGTTCATGACAAGAGCAGACATGCAATCACACTGGTTGATCCATGTGTGGTTAATGAGAAGAAAACACATGCAATGACACTAGGTGTGGTTCATGATATGGTTTGTGGGAAGAACACACATGCAATGACTCTAGCTGTGGTTCATGAGAAGAACACACATGCAATGACTCTAACTATGGTTCATGAAAAGAGCATACATGCGATGACACCGGTGGATCCATGTGTGGTCTAGGAGAGGAACACACATGCAGTGACACCGGTGGATCCTTACGTGGGTTGTGAAAAGAACACACATGCAATGACACTGGTGGATCCATGTGGGGTTCATGGGAAGAACAGTCATGCAATGACACTGGTGGATCCATGTGTGGTTTGTCGGAGGAACACACATGCAATGACACTGCTGATATGTGTTTTGTGAAAAGAATAGACATGAAATGACTCTAAATGTATTTCATGACAATAGCAGCCATGCATGACACTGGTGGATCCATGTGTGGTTTAATGAGAAGAACACACATGCAATGACAGTGGGTGTGGTTCATGATATGGTTTGTGAGAAGAACATACATGCAATGACTCTAGCTGTGGTTCATGAGAAGAACACACATGCAATGACTCTAACTGTGGTTCACGAAAAGAGCAGACATGCGATGACCCCAGTGGATCCATGTGTGGTCTATGAGAGGAACACACATGAAATGATACCGGTTGATCCTTACGTGGTTTGTGAGAAAGAACGCACATGTAATGACACTGGTGGATCCATATGTGGTCTGTGAAAAGAACACACATGCAATGACACTGTTGGATCCATGTGTGGTTCATGGGAAGAACACACCTGCAAGTGATATTGGTGGATCCATTTGTGGTCTGTGGGAAGAACACACATGCATTGACACTGGTGATATGTGGTTCATGAGAAGAACACACATGCAATGACTCCAACTATGGTTTTTGAAAAGAGAAGACATGCGATGACACCGGTGTATCCATGTGTGGTCTATGAGAGGAACACACATGCAATGACACCGGTGGATCCTTACCTGGTCTGTGAGAAGAACACACATGCAATGACACTGGTGGATCCATGTGTGGTTCATGGGAAGAACACACATGCAATGACACTGGTGGATCCATGTGTGGTATGTGGGAAGAACACACATGCAATGACACTTGTCATATGTGTTATGTGAAAAGAACAGACATGCAATGACTTTAACTGTGGTCATGACAAGAGCAGACATGCAATGACACTAGTGGATCCATGTGTGGTTAATGAGAAGAACACACATGCAATGACACTGGGTGCGGTTCTTGATATGGTTTGTGAGAAGAACACACATGCAATGACTCTAGCTGTGGTTCATGAGAATAACACACATGCAATGACTCTAACTGTGGTTCATGAAAAGAGCAGACATGCGATGACACCGGTGGATCCATGTGTGGTCTATGAGATGAACACACATGCAATAACACCGGTGGATCCTTACGTGGTTTGTGAGAAGAACACACATGTATTGACACTGGTGGATCCATATGTGGTCTGTGAAAAGAACACACATGTAATGACACTGGTGGATTCATGTGGGGTTCATGGGAAGAACACACATGCAATGACAATGGTGGATCCATGTGTGGTCTGTGGGAAGACACCACATTGCAATGACACTTGGTGAGATGTGGTTTTGTGAAAGAACAACATTTCAATGACTCTAACTAGTGTTCATGACAGAAGAACCAGACTATGCAATGACACTGGTTGGATCCTACTGTGTGGTTAAATGAGAAGAACACACCTGCAATGACACTGGG
>OU342745.1:500953310-501377916 GCA_910589775.1 Avena eriantha
CGGCTGAGCCCGCCGCCGTGCTGGAGGTGTGCGTGCCGTGCCCGTCGTTGTCCCTGGGCGAGCGCGACTCCTTGGACTTGTCCACGGGGCCCTTGGACGCCTCGTACCCCGCGAGGAAGAACCTCGCGCCGATGAGCTTCCGGTTGCACGCGGAGGCGTTGAAGTCGCTGCCCTCCTCGCACTTGCCCTTCCAGCCCGCCGGCACGGGTCCGAGCCCGGCGTCGTCGTAGCTGGCCCTCTCCGGCCACACGCCGGTGTCCAGCACGCCGACGACGACGTCGCTGGCGGTGCCGGACTCCGGGAACAGCGCGTCCGCCCTGTCCAGGCCCAGGAACTCCGGGGTCCGGGTGGTGTGCAGCTCGTACCTTGTCTCCGGGTTGACGAGCAGCACGCCGGGCTGCGCCTCGAGCGCCTGGGCCTCCGCGCGCGTGAGCCGCGCGGAGTAGCCGTGGAGGAGGGTGTCGTAGGTGTAGATCACGGAGGCGGCGCCACCGGACACGGACCGCAGCGAGGACGCGTACCAGTCGGCGTGCGCCGCGAAGCTGCTGGGCTTGGCGGAGCGCGACACGTGGACGATGTACGTCCTCTCATCCCGCACGGCCGCCGCCGACGCCGCTGCCGCGAGGACGGCCACGGCAAAGATCGCCGCCGCAGATCTCCTGCCATGGCACCGCATTGCGAGAGAAGCAGGAGTGTGTGTGTGTGTCCGTTGTGAATGGGAGTGCGAGGTGGATGGTGCCGGCGTTTATATAGAACCGGCGGGACGGTGGAATGATCGCAACCGGACAAGGAAACAGATGGATGGATGGCCGAGAAGCGCAGGCGAGTGAGACGACGAAGGTGGCCAGTGTGAGCGAGCGACTGAGGTGGAGAGACGAGTGAGCTGAGTAGCCTACTGAGCCGCACATGGTTTGGCCTCTTTTATGTTCGATTTGGTACCACCACATGACCGTTCCAGGGGCGAAAGATGCCTGCTTCGCGGACCGTGAAAGCGGTGTTTACTGGTCAAGAACAGTCTCCCCCTCTGCATTTTTTTAGTAGTGCCTGTGCCTCTCCCACAGTGGAGCACCAGGTAAGTTTTGATGTGGTTAAAGATGATCTTCCACCTAAACAGGATCGAAGTTTCAACTAAGGAAATGATGTGCGCATGTGTGGTAGGATTGTGTCTCCGTGGCAATGATGCTGACGGTTCCCTCCGGCTCCATCATCGGTGTGGCACTGGCACCTCGATGATTGCGGGCGCTGTGACTGCATGGCCGTGGCCAACACGGATGTATGGATGGATGGATGGCAATAATGATACCGTAGCCGTGGCGCGTGGCTGTATGCGTGCTACTAGTAGAATACAAGGATTCGTTTTGTCCGAACCAAACCCACGTTAGATTGCTGTCCAGCAGAGACAGCGGGGCTGTGGAAGCCGCTCTGTCCGTATCGACCGCAACGAAATCGGATCGTCACGGAAAGGTCTTGTGCTTTGCTTCGCCGCGTTACGGGTTTCACACAGACCGGAATCGTGTGCGGCTGCGATGTCTGCTGCTCTTGTGAACGGTGGCAGAAGATGCCGCGGAGGTGTGGACGGGAGATGACGACGACGGCGGCTCGTCGGCCTGGGCCCTCTGGGTTGTGGGCCGGGTTGCGGCTGGGCTTCCGTGAGTGGCCCCAGCAAAGGCAGCGACGCCCGCCGCAGAGCGTTCGGGTTTGCCGACCGTTGTAGTAAATACTAGTAAGCCGTGTAGACAAAGCTCCGTTGCTTGCTCGCGTGCTCCTCCCAGCAGTCCCATGCCTACTTACGAAAAGAAGAAGAGAAAAATCATGCTCTGTTCACAGATGCAGATGGATAGCCATTTTTGGCTTAGCCTCTTTCTTGGTGAGGTTCCCAAGCTCCGTTGCTTGCTCGCGTAAGTTCCCGCCACTCTTGGCAGGCCTGTAAATGTAAACGAGCATGGCATTCATCACAGCGTCACGCATTCTTCTTCTGAACCCGGAAAACACTCTTCTTATTTTAGCCTACATTCTCATTGGGGCGTGTAAGTCAATAAATTGTGTATGGTCTCTTGCATCACGGGGACGACGTACGGGTGCCGCACGCCACGGTGTGGTGCGCCATTTCGGCTGGCGAGCAGTTAATGGCGCGACGCGGGCGGCCGTGGATGCAGGCGGTGGCCCGCGTAAAAGGTCGCCAGCTCCCGTGCGAACACGGCGCCTGGTGCGGGGCCGCGGGCCCGGGCCCCGCCACCAACGGACGGGTCGGATCGCCGGAGTGGACGCCACATATATGTGGAGCTCTGCTGCCGCGCGTCGTGAGTGGCGCACTGTGCTGCGTGCGTGCAGGGCATGGGTTGCGGCCAGAGGCTCTCGCTCCGACGGGGATGGGGGCGAAGCCGCGGCAGGCAGCGGTCGTTCCCAGCTTTTCTTTTTTTAAATTTTACCGCTGTTTCATTAGTCGTTCTTTTCTCTGGCCCGGTCGCGGCAGCACGGGGGCAGTGGAACACACGTGCTCGCCTCAACCTCGAGCGGTGTCAGTGTGTGGAGTGGAGTGCGAGCGTGCCCGCACTCTGCCACCGGATCGCGTCTAGCCTTGCGTGTCACCTTTTCCTGTGGTAAAAAAGTGAAAGTACGTGGCTGGAAATGGATAAGGCACAGGCCCGGGTAATCCGGTCTGACGCGGACCCAGGTTTTCCCTGAAACGCATGTGGCTAATTACGGACGGTGGTGGCGTCCGGGTTGTGCAAACGTGTCGAATCGGCCTTCGTTCGAGAGAACACGATGCGCCGTACAGGACAAGCCGCGCTGGATGCAGGTCTCTCGCAGAGTACGTGTCTAGGTTCAGTCAGTGAATTGCGGAAGCGACACCCACCGCGGACAGAAAAAAGGGGGAAATTCGATCATACCATTAAAAGATCAGATCTTTAGAAAAATACCACTGAAAGTTTTGGACTTAGAAAAATACCACCCAAAGTCTGTTCTGTTGCTGCTTTCTACCATCACCGTTAACTCAACGTTTCCTTGCTCAAAATAACGTTTGAAGATATATAACATCACCATTACAACAGCCATTCATCTCCAATTTGAGCAGCATAACGCCTCTGTTTCATCCCAATTTCCAGCAACATTTCAACACCAAAATTTAGCAGCACTACAGCCAGATATAACAAGACATATGAACACAACTTTCAGAACCACATTGAGATATATAACAACACCAACTTAGTAGACCCGCAGCTAGTTATATAACACAAAAATCTTGGACACAAAGTTCAGCAAAAGTAATTGCTAGTTTTTCGCACATTGTCCACGGCATGACGGTTCTATCGTCAATGATCTACTCAACAATACTAATAACAAAAGATCGCAGTTCATAGAAAAGTACTATCTAATCATCTACTCAATGATGAGCCTACGATTGATTCCTCCAGGTGAGATGCAGCCATAATTCTAGTTGTTACACCTGGACTAGTTGGAGAAAGCGACGCCATGCTTCTAGTTGTTACGCCTCGGCTTGAATGAGGCATTGGAGAGACTTCAAAAACTTCAGATTTGGTTGTCCTATGAGGCACAACATGGGATAGTAAATGAAAAAAAGTTGCAGCACATATAAAAACGAAGAGAAAACATTGCAGCACATGTAAGAACCGAAAATACTACATTACCTTGGCTTTTTTCCTTTCTTTGGACGAGGTGGTGGAAGCTCTTGTTCTAGTTCAGCTTGAGTAGCAGTACAACCCTTCTCTATATGTCCAAACTGATAGCACCTTTTGCATTGATATGGTCCTCTTTTTCCTGGCTCTCCACTAGCCTTAATTCTTTGTTTCCTTGTGACATGGGTATACCCTACAGGTACTCGAGCTTGGTATATACGGTCCAAATACGTACAGGCCCACGGTGTCGCCAAGACCCAAACAAGGGACTCGAGTAACCTATGTACTCTCGATTGCTTAAAGAACAAGAAGATGTTAAAGATAGAAAGTTTGAAGGGGAAAAACCCTAACTTGTAACCGATTCGACCTGCTACCCGAGACCCAGCATATCTATATAAAGGCTAGGAGGGGGCGGCGAGGAGGACACACACGCAACCCTAGTTTCCACAACCCTCGCCAGATTGCATCTGCGCACCATTGTAACTTTCGATTCCTTCGATAATTCCACGAGCAGATAAGCAGGAGTAAGGACCTCTACGAGGCCTGAACCTGGGTAAATCTTTGTACCCTGTGTGCTTGTTTGCTAGCCGATAGATGTCTCCAGCGCTCCATCCTTCTCCAAAACCCAAGTCCATAACAATGGGCATTGATGAGTTAACCAAAAGACGACAGCAGTCGCAAAAGTTATTTAGTCCCTGCCTGAGTCTTCGACTCAACCAGGCACTCAGGGGCTACTCCCATAGGGAGCGCTGGTCGCACACCCTATGATTATTTATACAGAAAATCCGCATTCGAAGCTCATGGCGACACCGCCTCATAATTTTCCCTACAATGAGACCGCGTCTCCTGGGTCACCCGAATCGTCTCCGCGATGATAAAATTCGGATGTCGCGCTTACAGCGTGAAGGTAAGACCTGAATAAGGCCTGGCAATGCATTTAGCTGCGCACTACCAGAAATGTATCTGTGCCTACAGGTACGATGAACATGCCTTGACGGACGCGTCGAGTGCTCACACCCATATAACTGGAATTCGACTCCTGTAAGACCTCCGCGGCTTGAGTCGAATTACGCCAGCACTTCTCCGGATTCGAGTCCGGGGACTCGAGTTCGAGTAGATTGCGTTGTTTCACCCTAAGGTGGTTAACTGATACCGATACTTCGGTTATATCAGGCACGTATATCAACAATCCCTATGAAACAAATAAAAGCAGTCGAAATACACTCGTTCAGACACTCGAAGACTTCAAAAAGTCCCTAGTCGAATCTGCGATTCCACTGGACACTCGGGGGCTACTGACATGGGTATACCCTACAGGTACTCGAGCTTGGTATATACGGTCCAAATACGTACAGGCCCATGGTGTCGCTAAGGCCCAAACAAGGGACTCAAGTAACCTATGGACTCTCGATTGCTTGAAGAACAAGAAGAAGTTAAAGATAGAAAGTTTAAAGGGGAAAAACCCTAACTTGTAACCGACTCGACCTGCTACCCGAGACCTAGCCTATCTATATAAAGGCTAGGAGGGGGCGGCGAGGAGGACACACACGCAACCCTAGTTTCCACAACCCTCGCCTGATTGCATCTGCGCACCATTGTAATTTTCGATTCCTCGATAATTCCACGAGCAGACAAGCAGGAGTAGAGACCTCTACGAGGTCTGAACCTGGGCAAATCTTTGTCCCCTGTGTGCTTGTTTGCTAGCCGATAGATGTCTCCAGCGCTCCCTCCTTCTCTAAAACCCAAGTCCATAACAATGGCCATTTATGAGTTAAACCCTCGTCACCTTGGCCTGCCAGCAACCCTTTGTAGAGGTGGAGGAATCATTTCAAAACCAACATCAACCTTAGGGCATTCAGACCTGCCATTCATTGGAGCGATCTCAAACTGATAAGCCATCTTGAATCTCTCTACTGAATAGTAGTCATGCACAAAGTCCTCAGTCTTTAGTTGTCTAACTTTGCCAAGCAAGTATAAAGCATGAGGGCATGGTTTTCAGGACACCTCCCATTGTCCACAGCCACATTCTCTTTTCTCAAGATCAAACGCATACCTCCATGTCTTCCCTTCTTTTGTTGTTCCTGATATTTCAGCTGACATGGGGCTACTTTTCTGGATATCATAGTGCAGCGCTCGACTCTTCATGTTCAACTCATGTAACACACTTGGGAGGATGAGGCCTTCAAGTCTTTTGGCTATCTCTTTCCTCATGTACATCTTCTCTTGGATCATCTCCCTAATTTTGTCCATTAGAAAATCTACTGGAAGGTCTTTGTAATCCTTGATCCAATTGTTGAAGCATTCTGATATGTTGTTGTTAACATAATCAACTTTGCACTCTTTGGAGAATTTAGATCTGCTCCATATAAGCTTGTGATGCATATCTAAAAAGGGAATTGCTTTAGGACAATCAACTGCAATTTTCGCCATCAATGCATCATGTCTACGGGTTGTACATGCCCATGCATATGGCCACATGTACTTCAGTACCTCACCTTTAAACTTCTTTCGAAAATTAGCCATTAGGTGTCTAAAACACTCACGGTGCTCTGCATCCGCTCCAAAGGCTTTCTTGACACCATATGCTAATCCCTTAAAAGCATCAGTGTGGATTGTCAACCCAGGTGGAGTGCCAACTGCTTTCTTTAGGTTTCTCATGAACCATGCCCAATTGGCATTGTTTTCCTTCCCAAATATACCATATGCAACTGGATACATCCAGCTGTGTCCGTCAACGGCAGTTGCCACAGCTAATTGTCCATTGTACTTACCGGTGAGGTGAGTGGAATCAACACCAAGATATGGTCTACACCCAGACAAAAATCCATCAACACATGCTCTAATGCACACAAACATCCTTGAAAAATGCATTTGTCCATTGATCTTCTTGCAATCGATCTCAACAATGCTTTCCGGACAAGTTTCTTCTAGAGCAGCTTTGAATCTCCATAACATTGTGAAGCTCTCCTCCCAAGTACCATGAAGCTCATTCATTGCAGATTTCTTCCCAGCCCACACTTTAAAATATGACATCTCAACGTGGTATTGTTTTTCCAATATTTTCTGTAACTTCTTTGCACTAAGAGTGGGATCCCTCTTTAATAATATCTTTTGCTCTTCGAGATATCCAAGACGTGGAAGCTTGATGTCCCTTTAGTGTGGCTGAACCGGAACACGTGTGATCATCCAATGAAGATATTTTTAGCACCTACAAATAAATATGATTTACAAAGTTAGATAAGTCTTTGACACATGTGCTACAAATAGAATAATCAACAATCATTATAAGGTAGCAAGAAATAATACTAACCATGAATGTGTCGCCACCATGAAGTTTCTTTGCATAAATTCTCCACTCGCAGTTTTCATCGGCACACCTTGCCCTGTACCTTGTTGTGTCGCTATGTTCAACCATAGTCTCAAAGTTATTTTTTATGGCATATGTATGGCTTTTTCCCTAATGATTGGATTCTCTGGATCATGTGTTGTGTGAGGCGCAAAATAATCACCTATCATACTAGCCTCATCATCGGGAACACATTCGGAATCAAACTCTTGAGTTGGCCTTGTCCTCTTTCTTTTCTGCAAATTTATTTTACTATTTTCTGCTGGTCGTGCATCATGGACTGCTTTATCAACCTTTTTGAAGTACCTCCACTCTTCATTTTCTCCAGCTGGCTCATCTCCACGAGGATCACACCCAAAAGTCATGAAGTGTTCCTTCTCTTCCTCTTCAGCCATTGCTGGCCCTGCAGTTGTTTCTCCATATTCTGATACTTCTGCCCATACAAATCCCTCAACTTTGATCTCCTCCTCAACCACGTTCGCTGCAGCATTTGTGTCCTCACCAGACGCGATCGCTGCAACACTTGTGCCCTCATTAGCCATGTTTGATGTAGCATTTGTGCCCTCCCCAACATCATTCGCTGCCGCAAACCCCACATGCCCCTCCTCACGTGCACCAACTACCATGAACAATTTAACAACTTGAAATCCCCTTAGCAAGTCAAGAAGTTGACCATCGGTAGTTAACCTGCATGTCGCATTCAACCTTGAATCAACAACCCAAAAATTTGCCTTTTGGTTGCTGGCCCATGTGAAGTACGGAGCAATATCCTTCTCCAGATCAATGAATGCATACTCTTCTGAATCAACAACCCAGCTTACAGTCCTGCCCTTATTGTACACCTTTTTGCCATCTATAACACTGAAGTACGAATTGACAATGATCTCTATTTTACAAGCAAATTTTGGATCAATCCTGCAAGCCAGAAACACAAGGAGATTAGGTTTAAACGAGATAAGCCACTCTTTTTTTTAAGTGTTGCAACTAAGTATTTTTCATTACAATACAACTCTGTTTCTTAATGAGATCACACACAACCGCATCAAAGATAAGAAGTAAAATCCTGTACGTGGCCACACCCCATAGGAAAACATGAGACTGGATGGGAAATTAGAGACACTCTAGCGACAATGAACTTACTCCCTTCACACACAAAAACAATCAAAATAGGTACAAATTGGAAGAATATAGAGAGATTCGGAGGTGATTACCCTTCTGGGACTTCAGCAACATCCATCCCTGCTCAATTTCACGATCTCTCGTCTCAACACTACAGAATCCCCAAAAACTAGGGTTTAGACTATTAACAAGAGAACGGGAAGGAGAGGAAAAGAGAGGGAAAAGGGATGGAGACGGTGCCTACCATGGAGGAGCGTTCGGCGGAGCCGCTGCTGGCGGGAGGCGCACCGGCGGGGAGGCGCACCGGCGGGGAGAAGCAGCGTCGCCTGGTGGTCTATGTTCGTCCTGGGCAGGGTGAGGTGCGTGCGTGTGGGCTGGGATGGATTTAGTCTTTTTTTCGTGTACGTAACTTGTCCGGTTTGTCCCTTCAGTTGACGTGCAGCTAACGGTGGTGGTAGAAAGTAGTAACGGGGCAAGATTTGGATGGTAATTTTCTAAGTGCAAAACTTCCGGTGGTATTTTTCTAAAGATCTGATCTTTTAATGGTATGGATCCAATTTTCCAAAAAAAAGAGGGAGTACTATATTATTTTAGAGGTTTGCATCGTGAAACAGAGGTGGTATATGGAAACGATGCACTCCTGCTACGTCAATGTGATTTCGTGGGCAACAAACGGTGGGATTCGAAATAACGATGGGTTTTGATGATGCCGAGCAAGTCGTGTCACGTCGCCGTCGTCTCGTTCTAGTTTGGATGCTTGACCGTGGAAACATATCACTTTCAATCATAAGAAGTTGCTTCGAATTCTAAATGTATATACGCCTAGATCGTTTGTGTATACATAGATATAGATTTAGCATAGTTTTCTTTATCGAGCTCTAGCTGACATATGGAACTGATATAGTCTGCCCAATGTCAGTTACACATATAAAAATATACACTAACAGAGCAACAACGCAAACATTGCATATACTATTTACATGATAAGCATTTTTAGCACATAACTCTCCATCTTTCTTTCTCTCTCCCCCACCCCTCCCTTGAGAGTCGCTCCGCCGTCCCTTGCTCCTCTCACCATCACCTCTGACGGCCTCGCCGGTCAAAGGGGATGGGAGGGAAGAGGTCGGCTTCCTGCAGATAGTGATAAGAGTAGTATTAGGTCCATGGTTTGTTCGTGTTGTGCTTATATGGCACCTGGCCTCATGCCATGGAGAATTTTTTCTCCCGGTCATTCCGAGCGGCGTTGGGAGGATGAGGGCCACCAGGATCCTCTTCAATAAGCACGGTGGTGATCTAGATCTAGCCGACGTGGTTCTGCTACTACGTTCTACTCACCATCGAGGTGATAGGCAAGGAGGTAGAGAATGGCTTATGATCGAGCTGGAGCAGGTGAGTGGGGAGTGAAGGTTGAATCCATGGAGAATTTTGGGAGTTCATCATCAACAACACATCCTGGATGGCTTGCTGCCAAGCCATCCAGATACTGCATCTAATGGTCATAGGGCGGCCGCTCGAAGCCCTGACGTTGGCTCTATGCTGGTGTCATATCATCTTCTTTCTCCTGGCCGACATGCCAAAGAGGAGGATCTCCGGTAGCTTCATTGAGTGTTTGTCACCTACCTGTTCTCAACTAGTACCATCCCCGACAATGATGTGGGTGGCCGTGGTGTCCAGCTCATCTACATCGTTGGTGGAGAAGGGCACTTTATTCGCGGTGCCCTTTTTATAAAAGATGAGGACCATGTTGTATTTTTCTTTTCACTGGAGCTCCTTGATACAATGTATAAACCCACTACTTCCTTAATAATGCAGCTTTGGGACCCTTAGGGTCATTCAACTTATCAAAAAATCTTCAATAAAACTAGAAGTTCTAGTATGATTCTCCGATGAATCTTCATTAGCTTTTTAATTTGCATCACATGTTATATCAAGACTCGGGTTAGTTGTTTTGTAGATGATAAACCTACACAAGAAAGACTAGTTGTTTTCGAACATTCTTACCCCATTTGTAGTAGGTGGAAACTACTCCCTCTGTCCCAGTTAAAAGGGCACATATAAAAAATCATTCAATCCCAAAACTTTCTCACCTCCTACGCGCATAAGAATTTAATTTGTTTAATCAAGGTGTGATTCTCCTCCCTTTGCACTCGCAAAACTGGCAACATGGTTTTGGTATGAAAAGATTTTGCGTGCTGACGGGGAGCTCATCAGAGAAAACCTAGAGCCAAGAGTTTTGCCATATGTGCCATTTAAACCGAGACAAAGAGAGTAGTAATATTGAAGGTATCATTGATTCACGGTGATTGATTTATGTATGACAAAACTATTGGCAAGTTGCGGATCCACCTCTTCAAGTTTGTACTATGAGAGAATAAAATCGGAATAACAAAATGACAAAACAAAGAACCCACTACTAAATCAGTCTAAAGCGCCATACGATGAATGTATAGTCTTGGATCCCCGAGACCAAATATTAGTGGTTCCCTAGTGATAACCATGTCTGATATTATGGGACAGAACCATGAACCTATTTTATTTCATGTAACATTGTCTTCTGTATTGAGAGTTTAAGACTACCCTCCAATAACATACAAATCACCTAGAAGTGACTACAGGTGCACTAGAAGAGTCGATTTGTGATTTCTTTTGCTTCTCGGTTCCTAATGGGCCACAAGATCAGGTGTGAAGAAACGGTCGAGGCACGACGAGCACTGAAAGGTTAGATATGTCGCCTAGAGAGCGTGAATAGGAAATATCAAAACTATTACGATTTTGGCTTGATATAATGCAGAATTAAACTAATGTTTATTTTACAAGCACAAATCATAAATACACTAGGCTCAACTAAGTGCATCAACAACAAGTTAAGCTAAGCAAGATAGCACAATATAAATATACCACAAGTGATAAGCAAGATATAAGTACTTCAAGCACGATGGCTATCACAAGGAAAGTAAGCTCGGGTATAGAGATAATCGAGGCACGTGGAGACGAAGATTATTCCCGTTCCCTTATAAGAAGGTACATCATGTTGGAGAGGTGTGGGATTTTACGAAGAATTTCCCAACGCCACGAAGGCTCAACATATTCTCCGAGTCTATCCCATGAAGCAATAGGCCCTTTCCTTATGGCTAGCTTTTCCTCCACTCCAAAGTGGCAAGCACCACAACCACTTCACAAGCTCCACGAAGGAGAAGCTTGGGTCTCTTCACAATCTTCCACGAAGAGGAAACCGCGGCACCAACCGCCAAGCCATCTAGGAGGTTACCCTCCAAGAGTAACAAGCTCACGGTCTCTCACTCGAACAAATCGTAATGGAGAGCTCAACACTTATGCAAGAATGCAAAGCAAGAACACCAAAGGTGCTCAAATCCTTCACTCTCAAATCTCACCAAAGCAACAAGTGCTAGGTAGGAATTAGAGAGGAATAACAATGGTGGAAGTCAACCTATGACTCCAAGATATAGATCCAAATGGTTCCCCTCACTTAGAGGAGTAATTGATTGGTGGGGATTGTAGATCTAGATCTCCATTCGAAAGCCCTAAAAAAGATGCAAGAATCATAGGAGGGAAGGAATAGGAAGCAAGCTCAATGGAGGTCTATTTCGTGGTCAAGAACACCCAAAAGCGTTGGGGGAAGAACCCCTTGATATATGGGAAATCAAATATGGTTGTTGGGAGGATTCCTGCGAAAACCCGGTTTAAAAGTCGGTTGGACCAGTCCCGGGACCGGGAAACTCGGTCTCCAGGCCGGTGGACCGGCGTACAAACTGGAACGGCTCTGTTTACCAACTTGGAATAGAGTCGGTCACAAAAACCGAAAAATCCGGTCTACCAGTGCTAGCGCTGGACCGTCCGTTGTGGGAACCGGTCGGACCGGATCCACAACCGGGATGAAACAGACTTCACGAAAAACGCAATAACTTTTGCATCCGGACTCCGATTTCGATGATCTTGGGCTTGTTTTGACGAGGACAAAAATCTCTAAAAGATGGTGCATAAAAACATCATAGTCCAACAAAGGAGGATAGGACCAAATGAATAAAGGTATGAAGCCTCCCTATAAAAGAAGAACCGGTAAAACCTCCAAACTTGAAAATACAATAAAAGATGCATGCAAATTCTGTTTACAATGAACTTGTGCTTGTTGAAGAGCTAGCAACAAGCTCAAGAACCTCACATGGAGAAACACCAATAAGACACAAAATAGGAAGATGCAAAGTATTCAAAGGATTGAGCTCCCTAAGACGATGTGATCAAGTTACCCAACCGAAAGCCCCTCTTGATAGTGCGGTTATCTGATGACTGGATTCCTGCACCAACAACAGGGTTATTGCAGTATTTGTAGCAGCAAATATTTAAGAGTTTGTCCCGATGGGAGATCGATGAACGGAAACAACACGACCCCGCAGCCACGTTGTCAATGCGGCCATATTTCGCACCCAAGCCGTAGTTTGGAAGTATCCTATTCTATAAGTTACTAGAGCAAGGATAATTGAGAGAGGTTTAGAATATCTAATAACAAAGAACTTTTAGCAAGAACAAAATAAACTAAGATGGAAAGTAAACAGGAATATGAACTGAATAAAGAGATTGTAGTTGTAGAATTGAATGGAATGAGAGGGGGCTTCTAGGCTTCGGTCTCACTAGTACTAGATGGGAAAATATATGTGTGATCTATAAAAGATTTCTCAAACAAATAAACATTCCCCATTTGATTACCGGGTTGTCACTCAGTGTGCACTATGCATGATTCTCGCGTGTCACCGCAAGGCAAAAGGCACTTCCGGACCAAAGGATCACATAAACTCATCTTAGATCACAATAAATTCTAACTTAGCGCACTAGATCATACCTCCACCTAGAATTGAATCAATCACTCACACATGGATGAATAACAAAACATACATAAATATATAGTAATGTCACAGCCGTGTTCAATCTTACAATTACTAAGCACAAGAGAGAGAGAGGGAGATGGAGATGATGATGGAGATGGAGATCAATGTGTGGTGGTGGTGATGTCTTCCTTCCCCTCATCTTCTTCTTGCTTGGATGCCTTGATGGTGATGGTGTTGAGGGAGATCTAGATTTCGGAGGTGTGGTTGAAGCAGAGCTCCGCCACCATGGAGATCGGATGGGTGGCGGCGGCGGCAAGGCTCCGCCCCTGAAGGGCAATGGTGTGGTTGCTCTTTCTTGGGTCCTCCCTCCTTTATATAGGTCTTGGGGTTCCCTAGGGTTCCCCCAATACCGTCATATGACTTACGGAAGGTTCTGGAGCTTCTCTGCGGCGAAATCACGTTGATTGCGACCTTTTTACCAACTATATGGCCAAACTATACGGCGGGAACTTTTAGTTCCGGACGTATAGTTGGTCGTTGAACTTGTAGTACCCTTTAGTATTTTGGTCGCCATTTCTTCATACGAACTTCCTTTTGGGTGTTCTTGGGCTCGTTGAGTTTGTCTCGTCGAGGGCTGCAACCCTGTGGTCTTGGATCTTTATTTTTAGAAGTTGGAAAATTTCACTTTTCCAACACCTCAAATGGCTAAGTCTGGTCCCTGTAGCTCCTCCATACTATGCTCTCTTTGTTCCTTTTGCCTTTTTTATCCATAATAATCATCAACACCTACACACATGTCATAGACAAGGAAAATGATAAAATTCTACTGAAACTACTAAATGTGCAAAGCTCATATGAAACTATATGAGAACTAGAAGTCATGCATATAAGGCATAGCTATAACTGCAAGAAACATGATATGAGAGATAAATGGCACATTTTATATGGCTCAAAGAGGTGGTATTTCACAACCATCACTATCTATCCTAAAACCCGGTCTCCCAACAACCACCTTGAGATCGGTAAAAGGAAAACCTAGCAAGACCATACCTTTGCCTTGCGCATCCCGCTTGATCTTGATGGCAATGATTCAAGATCCATCCAAGTCGGAATGCATCACTTGATCATTGTTGCTTCGTAAAGACTCATAATTTGCTCCCCCATGCACCACTACATGATAGCTTCATTAAGACACGTCTTCACATGTCCATTATCACCAATATGGACGGCAGGCTTCAAGCAAATGATCTTCTTAAGATGCTTATCTTGAATTTGCCCTTCTCAACCATACCACAAGATCCATGTGTTACATTATTTATGCTTCATGTGTTGACCAACTTGAAATCACTCTTCACTCTTTGTATTGGTCAACCATGTATCTTCTCATGCTCCATCTCAATATCTTGAGGTATATAAAGAACTCTTCATTCGATTACATGCTCTAAATCTTAGTTAACCATATCTCAACAAATGAGGCTATCATGACATCGACTTAGAGCCATATCTTGAATTCTTATATTGAGATCACACTCTCAAGATCTTGATCATATCATACTATTCTCTTCAACTCGATGATCTTGATGCCAATACTCAAGGTATATCTTTATATTCACGGTATCCTGATGGCTCCAAAATTAGTCATCTTCCAGTGCATTTAAACATTGTTTTGGTCAAGCAATTGCCAAGAAACTCTCAATCCTTGCCACTAATGACTAATAATTGCAAACATATGCAAAACCTATCTATAAATTGTGTTGTGTAGGAAATCACGGTTTTTAATGCGAAATTAGGAGTCATAATAAAGGTTTTTGAGGAAGTCAACACGACAAAGTAATTGGGAAGCTATTCTAGGGTGTCAGCATGCTTAACGACCACTGGTACGGGCAAGGCTCGCCCATACCATCTGCCCGTACCAGGTGGCGTTGGCTTCGTCTCGTCAAACCCTACGACTTTCGTGAAGACGCCTATATATTTTGAGACTCTAGCTGCCAGCCAGAGAGCCGTGATTCTTAGATTACATCACAACACTACTAAAGGAGATCCACATCATTATTCATCACCTCCACCGTCCATCCCATACCCTAGCCATAGCTATTGCTTTGTACTTTAGATCTCGACCATTTTAAGAATATTTGATTTCAATCTAAGTATTTGTATGGTGTTTTCTATCTCCGATATATTTGTTATGGGTGAGTAGTCCTCACGGGCTACAAACTGGGGAGAAACCTTGTAGCGATAATGTGCATCTAATTCATGGGAGTATTGTATTTTGTTTGCAATTGAGATTTGTATCTTTTGTTTCTTTGTCTCTTGTCTCGATCTGGGGACTTGTAGGTACCCAAGATCCCATAGATTGATTAAGGCTTGAGGTGAGATACTTGGCTAGCGGCGATCTCATAGGAACCCTAGTGAAAGAAAGGGTAGTAAGGTCTTCGCTTAGCGACCCATTCTGGATCACAACAACATCACCACTTAAAGTTTTGATCTATGTTTTACACTTAATAATCGTTTGTAGCATGTTGCTTCGTTGTGCACTCGGTTGGATTAAAAGACTATTACTATGCCCACTGCATCATGGGGGCTCTAGTATATTAGGATGTGTTGCCCACAAGAGATTATCTCCGTTCAAACATTATACATGACTATGCTTATTATTATCTTTTATCCCATATGATGTGCAGCTGCATGTGGATATTCAACCATAGCCTATCTCGATCCATTGATTTAACCCATTATAAAGTAAACTAAGGTAAAATGAACAAACAAAGTCTTGTAGACATGTCCTTTTTATTTCCTTTTAGCATTGCTTTCCGAGGTTCGATTAAACCTAGGTCTTCTAGGGAAAAATTTATTATACTACATCCGTGAATCCGGATCGAAGGTATTAACCCTTTTTCTAGCATCGTTGCCGGGGAAGCAATTTCACTATCCTGGTGAGGGCACTAGAGACCTTGTTTTTAGTTTTATTATTAATTTGTTTTTTAATTCTTGTTATTAGTTTACTTTCTTGTTATCTATTTGGAAACCCAAAAAATTAGTTACTTGTTATTTGCTTTCATTTCTTAAAAATACCAAAAATATAAGAGCCATGGCTCAAAAGAGATTAGAGGAGTATGCCACTCCTACTGATGATTTTATTCGTGCACCCATCACTCAGCCTGCAGTTGATGCGGAAACATATGAAATAAAGCCTAACCTTTTAAGTTTGGTTCAACAAAACCAATTTGGGGGCTCATCCACTGAAGATTCGGGTTTGCACTTAAACACTTTCATTGAAATTTGTGACATGATGCGTATTAAGGATGTAGATCCAAATACTGTTAAATTAAGATTATTTCCTTTCTCTCTTAGAGGAAATTCTAAGGATTGGTTGCTATCTCTACCAAAGGTCACTATTAAATCTTGGGAGGAATGTACTAACTTGTTTATGACTGAATTCCCCCCAGCTAAAACTATGCATCTATGATCCAACATTACAAGATTTAGACAAGACGACCGTGAGCCACTAGTGCTTGCGTGGGAAAGGATGAAAGAAGCCATAATGAACTATCCTAGTCATGGGATGGAAGAGTGGCTTATATTGTATTTGTTTTATAATGGTCTTGACCCAATGTCTAAGTCTATACTAGATACTGCAGCAGGAGGAACAATCATGGGAAAGCAAGTGAGTTTTGCAAAGAAGTTACTTTATAATATGGAAAACAACCATGCCCAATGGCATGTGGAAAGAACCTCGAAGATAGTAAGTTCAATTAGCGAGGTAAATAATGAAGAGCTTACATCTAAGGTAGATGAGTTGCTTAGCATAGTAAAGGGTAAAGAAGATACCCAAGTTAATGATATCGCTACCGATGTTAATGATGTTAATTTTATAGCTCACACTCCTTTTAATCCTGCATAGAAAAATAAATATGCTTCCAATGTTCAAAAATATCATTCTAATCCTGCAGGAGCTCCTTATAATAATTATGATAACACTAATGGAGCAAATCATGGCAATCTCTCCTTTGAGCAAACTGTTAGAACCTTTATACAATCTCAAACCGAGCAAAATAATATGCTTATTAAAATCATGGAGAACGATGAAAGTATTATAGGAAAATTATCTAACCAGGCCGTTGCAATTAGAAATGATGTGCAGGCTCTACAGGAAAGGACAAAGACCGTGGAGGCTCAGCTGGGTAAGGTAGCTGAGAGCCCAGCTCTCAAACTAGCAAAGTTTGTTGGAAAAACCGAGCCAAATCCGATAGAAGACCTCAAGATGATGAGGGTGGTAACCAATGAAGAGAAACCTAGAGAGCTGGATTATAGCAATGAGCCAACACCGGAATATACCATGGAAGATCTACTAAAGATGATCACTGTGAAGAATCCAGGTATAGAACAAGGTAATGATGCTATGTACCAACAATTTATACAACAAGTAGCATCTAAAGTTAGAGATTTAGAGATGGAGTATAAAATACTTGCTGATAAGCTTCCAGCTAAGCCAGATGATATATTTGAGCCCACTATTAAAATTAAGTTGGGAGTCAATGAGATATCCGCACTTTGCGATATTGGTGCGAGCGTCTCAACAATTTCCAAAAGCTTATTTGACAAATTAAACTTGGGGCCACTTGTTACTACTGAATTGAGACTCCATCTAGCTGATTCAACTTATAAACAAGTTGTTGGGAGTAAAGAAAATATAGTTGAAATTAAAGGCAGTCTCGCTCTTATTGATCTTGTTATTGTGGACATGCCTGAAGATCCCATAGCACATATAATTCTAGGTAGGCCATTCCTAAGAACTATTAAAGCTTTGGTTAATTTACATGAGGGTAATGTGAGAATAGAGATACCATCTAGAGATCCCCTTATAGTCCACTTCCCTAGGAAAAAGAAGCCTAATGATGATGATGGTACTTTAAAAGCCAACTATTTTGGAGTGGGGCTTCCACTTCTTAAACCTAAGTGATTGCCATCAGGGTTAAGTTGATTGGCCTTAACTAGAAGCGCTTCATGGGAGGCAACCCATGTAAAATAAAGTTTTTACTTTTGTGTTTGTTTTGTTTTTGTTTTTAATAAAGAGTGTTCAAGAAGACCTTTGGAGAGAGGAGAATAAATAAGGTAATCCTCTATATTTTATTTTACTAACACATGGCCTAAGAAGTTTTGCCAATCCTTTATATAGTATATTTGTTGTTATATTGTCCTTTTATAAGATGTGCAAAGACACACAGAGCTTCTAATCAAAATCTTAAGTTTTGCAGCTCACAGTGCTCTTAACAATCACTAGTACGGCCGGAAGTGATCGTACTGTGTGCCCATACCACATCGAACCGAAGGAAGATAGAAGTTTTAATTTTTTTGCCATAGGGAACAGTGTTCTTAATGACCACTGGTACGGCCGGACGCGCTCGTACCGCGCTCCCGTACCGTACCCTCGAGCAAACATTAGATTTCAAGCAAAAGGTACCGAACCGATAACGACCAGTAGCACGGGGCGCGCGCGCCCATACCACACGCCCTTACCGTGTGCACCGCCTGGGAGTAGCCGTCGCCCCCAAGGTATGTCACCCGGTACGGGCTGGCTCCGCCCGTATCGCTCGTTGTACCACGTACGCGACCGCCATATTCAGCCCGAGGAGATAACCTAAAATCCCCCAAAAAACCAAATCTTTCTCTTTCTTCTTCCTCTAAACTCCAAACCACCTCCATTGGATCTTCAAATTTACTTAATATTTCTTCGATTCCTCGCACTCATTCGATATAAGGTATGATTCTCCTTCGATCCTCAACTTATTTGTGCAAAATTTTCACTCAATCTTTTATCATTGTCAAACTCGACTTAGGTCTTGTTCTTGATTCAATCTTAAAACTGAGCTTGATTAGTATTGTTTTAGAGGAGTTTCTTTTGTAGTTAGTGTAGAGAATCACTTATGCTATGTTTCTATTGGACCAAAAAAATATTAGCAATTTTATTTACTTTATCTTATTGTTAGATGAACACAAAGAGTCGTACACGTGAGATGTCTGCGGAATACCCCGCACCACCCATTGATACGTTGACCCCCGAGTCACTTGGTATCGAGTTCACCGAGGAGTTTCAGCTGAACCATTTCAATCGTCTCAAGATCCGAGAAATCAAGTCCACCAAGTGGGTGTGTCCTTGTATCCCGAACCAACTTGGCATTCGTGCTGATTTCAATTTACTTTGAAACAATGTTGGTTTGTATGATTTTGTCTTTCAGGATGTTGTCATGTATCGTCGCTTGACACTTGAGTTCTTCAGCACCTTGACGCACACAGTGGACCCTTACGGTTGTACCGAGGAACAAAGGCCCGAAGTTGATCGTATCAAATTCTGCCTTAAGAACTATGCGTACACCCTAACACTCGACCAATGGGCTCAATGCTTTGGGTTTACCAACAACATGACCGATGTGCACACAACTATTTTTGTTTTAGATCCTTCGCCTTTACAATACTTTAATATAATGAAGATTCATTGAAACACACCCAAGGGGAACCAAATTGATCACCCTGCTATTTGCTATTTATTCTATGTAATTGCTATAACTTTGCAGGCGCGTGGTGATTTTACTAGAGTTAATGAGGAGGACATGTTGATCCTCGCAAAAGCTGCTATTATTAATTGTAACTTAACGTCATATTTGGGCGCTCGTCTCGTGTTTTACCTTAAGCATCAGGATCTTCAATCTCGAGGACCCGTATGCGGAGGAGGAGTTGTGACCGTTTTGGCACGTGCACTTCACATCAACCTAGGTAACATCCATCCATTGACAGGAAGTCACCGTCTCGGCCTCTCTACTCTAAGAGCATGTGGTATGGTTTCTAAAACTCATGGTAGATACTTATTTAATATACCTGGAGTGGATCACTTGATCCTGGCTCCCTTGCCTAACGGTTTATTCTCTATCGAGGATGGATATTTGTGTTTTGACGCACAAGTTGAGGCTAATCTACCCCAACAAGAAATACCGATATGAGGAGGAGAAGAGGAAGAAGTAGAACAAGGAGGACCTGAACAAGATAAGAAACGACCAAACTACTACACCACGAAATATTCAAAACATGAACAACCTCTCCATCAACCTTCGAGATGCTACTACAAGCCTCGCCACCCAGTTCCATTATTGGAGCAGCCAATGGAACGTGGGAAACTATCCACCGCCACCACAATGAGCAACAAAAGGGCTTGCAAAAGCCTGAGCTTGGAAATGAGTTCCCCCTGCAAATTTATTTGTGTAATAACGAGGTTGTACTCCAGCTCCTTGGGAGCTTTGAAACACATGTGTTGGCTTGTTCCAACACTTTGCTTTTTTCCTTTGCTTTTGTTTATAGTTTGTTTTTGTTTTTCGTTTGTTTTTATTTTCTTAAAATCCTTGCCTGGTCGCAATTTCTTTTCTATTCTTTAATCCCTATCCTCAAAAATACAAAAAGATTTTTCCATTCTTCCTTTTTCGTAAATGTGGATTCACACTTTGCCTCTTTGCTTTAATATCATTATGAGAGTAATCATGTTCGAGTTTTGAAAGAACACATCCCTATAAGGAAGAGGATCATGAAGTCACTTATGAGAGGTATGTCCTATGTATCCCACTTATGAAGTTTGGGTTGTTTATCTTGGTTGGTTGGTTTGCTAAGATGCCATGCTAGTGGAGAGTAATTTAATATGGTTAGAGTAAGGCTTTTTATTAGTATGATGATTAGTTTTTGAAGCTCTTGCTCTAGTTCTTTTAGTTAACCAAGTCTTGCCTTGGAAATAATATTGCCAAAGAAGTATAATAAGAAAAAGTCTGAAATTTACGACTTGTTTGATGAATGATTGTCTTGAGAGTATACCTTGAAGATACTTAACCCCGTAGATATTTTGATAGTCTTGACGACACTCGTGAAAGGAGTTGTTTAATTGAAATGAAGTCTAGTGGTAATTGTGGTGCATACCAAAGCTAACCTTGCGGATCAAACCGTAGTACTAGCTCAGAAAAAGAAGTGAGACAACTTTGTTCTATGTCTCTAATGCACACCTTTGGGATGCCAACAACTCCGCTAGCTTTTGAACAATCTATGGTATAACCCCGAATTCCGGCTATGAGTTGATGACATGAGTGGCATACATGTCAATATATGGGAAAAGTATTGGTACTCTCAAAGGTTGTGCAAACACCTGCAAAAAGAAACATCCAGTGATCCTTGAAAAAATAAAAAAGATATCTATGAGGATCCACATAACAAGTCCTTGGCATGGTCTCATTAATACTTTACGAGTCTTTCTTGAAAAACAATGATTGGATTAGAAGTGTTTTTGAGAGACTTGATTTACTGATGTGGGTGTAAATAAGACACTTCATTTTTATACTACTTAGGACACGAAACTCTCTTACTCAATTATGCTATTTAAACATCCTAGTATTCCTTGGCAAGCTAAGAGTTAATTAGAAGAATTGGATTGATTTCTACACTTCTAATTACTTATACTTATATTAAACTTTACTTTGATTGTCTTGACTTACCGAAGATCGTATAGTATTCTTGTCATCTCTCTAACTTTGATAAGCCTCGCAAATGAATGAAGTGTTGAGCGCATATGACTACCAACCGTGAGTGAATTCTTATTCTCGTTGTTTCAAGTTTAAACACTGAATTCGTTATAGTTCTTTTGGTTCTTCTTGCTCGAGGGCGATCAAGATTTGAGCTTTGGGAAGTTGATGGCTCCAACATTAGCCATCTTCCACTATGTTTAAACATTGTTTTTGGTCAAGAATTTGCCAATAAAATCTCAGTCCTTGCCACTAATGACTAATAATTGCAAAGATATGCAAAACCTCTATTTGAATTATGTTGTACAGGAAATCACAGTTTTTAATGCGAAATCAGGAGTCATAATGAAGGTTTTTGAGGAAGTCCACATGGCGAAGTAATTCGGAAGCTATTCCAGGGCGTCAGCATGCTTAACGACCACTAGTACAGGCAGGGCTCGCCCGTACCACCCGCCCGTAGCAGGTGGCGTTGGCTTCATCTCGTCAAACTGTACGGCTTCTGTGAAGATGCCTATATATTTTGTGGCTCCAACCGCCGACCATAAAGCCGTCATTCTCATATTACATCACAATACCACCAAAGAAGATCCACACCATTGTTCATCACCTCCACCATCCATCCCATCCACTAGCCATAGCCATTGCTTTGTACTTTAGATCTTGTGGTTTGGCGACCATTGTAAGAATATTTGATTTCAATATAAGTATTTGTATGATGGTTTCTATCTCCGATCTATTTGTTATGAGTGAGTAGTCCTCACGGGATGCGGGTTGGGGAGAAACCTCGCAGCGATTATGTCCATCCAATTCATGGGAGTATTGTATTTTGTTTGCAATTGAGATTTGTATCTTTTGTTTCTTTGTATCTTGTCTTAGTCTGTGGACTTGTAGGTACCCAAGATCCCATAGATTGATAAAGTGTTGAGGTGAGATACTTGGCTAGTGGCAATCTCATAGGAACCCTAGTGACAAAAAGGGTAGTACGTTCTTCGCTTAGCGACCCATTCGGGATCAGAACAACATCTCCATACATTGATTCAACCCATTATAAAGTAAACTAGATTGGTCCAGTAAACTAAGGTAAAACGAACAAACAAATTCTTGTAGACGTGTACTTTTTATTTCCTTTTAGCATTGCTTTCTGAGGTTCGATTACACCTAGGTCTTCTAGGGGAAAAGCTATTATACTACATCCATGAATCCGGATCGAATGTATCATATCCATACTTGAATTCAACACATGGACTACAAGCATGACCTATGGAATATTCTTTCATATAAAACTTAATGAAAATATTAGTGCATAGGGATTTTCATTAATCACCAAAACCACACATAGGGGCAATTACCCTTTCAATCTCCCCCATTTTGGTAATTGATGACAATCACATAAAAGAGGGTTTATGTCATGAATTTTAGAAACAAGTACACACCTTATCCGAGAATAAGTTGTATACAAGAGGTTGTATTTGATATGGTTAAGTAACACAAAGATACTAGCCCATATCAAAACTGATCTACTCACACAAACTACAACTAATGCAAGAGATGTGAGTAAAACCAACATATATAGAGCAAACTCCCCCATAATATATGCACGTGTGATGAACTTAAATTTCATTGCATATATTGTCAAGCATAACCTTTGGGAGAGTCTCCACTATATATTTAACCATGCAAAACATAAAAAGGATGAAATGCATGAGAGGAAAACACTTAAGAACAAACCAAACTTGAGTATAAAACCATTTACCTTTAACCCTCTAAACTTCTTCCCCATTGACAATAAGTGCCAAAATGGATGGCAAGGTTAGAAGGGAAATATAGTATGAGTTCCTAGCCAAGGTGTACATTACTCATAATATGGGTGAAATCATATGCACATATCCAATGACGAATACTTGGAGGAAAATCAAACTATATTGAGGATCAAATATTTCTAAAAGGATAACAAGGTGAAGAAACTTCAACGGATGAAGCAAGCAATCGAAATATCTAAATGATCAAATGGACAAATAGTGCTCTAAATGAAATAAGGAAGCTTCCCAAGGTTCGTGCATAAATTAGTTGTTTAATTTGAATACAATATGCACAAACATGGAATCCTCACTCCCTCTATATAATTTAGAACACAACCAAGATATAAGGAGTATAGATATAAATCAATACACTTGTCAATACAAGCTTAAGTCCAAAGGAAACCAAATATGAGATATGAGTGTGTGAAGTGCAATGAAAGTAAATCGAGCACTCATAAATCAAGACCTTACCAATACCATTAAATCCAAGAGGATAAGAGAGATGGTCGGCAAAGAGCAAGGATATCAAGACGAGAGATTAACACTCTCGTATATATAAGTTTCTAAGTTAACAAAACATGAGAATAATCCACAAAGAAACATCCACACATAAGAGGTTAATAAAAATAAGAATATATGATATCCAAGAGGAAGTCCTAAGATATACCAAAATGGATTTTTTTGCTTAAGTGCATATATAGCCCATGACCCTATTTTCTCTCATGGTATATCAATGAACTTCACCAAAGAAAAAGAAAAACCTAAAAAAACACAACTAACACTAATAGAACTAATGATAGTTAAGATATTTTGAGAAAGGGAACAAGTATCAAAAGGAAAGATTCAATGCAATTTAAAAAATATTGCACATGAGAGTACCTTGAGGAATTGATATGCAATAAATTTCTAGAAGGCATATTTGGGATTGGTGAATAATTAACATGATTTTATATACTCCCCATTTTATGTATCATCTCAAATTACTCACATAAGCAATAAGGATAGAGAAGTCTTTCAAAGATCCTTGCAAGAACCGCAACATTTACAAACAAATAAATTCATTCCAACATGCAACCTACAAGAGATTGGATGGAAGAATAGTATGCATGAATAAGATACTTGTTACCGATATAGCAATGAGATGATGTAGTAGATATGAATTTTTCGATCATCCTAGCTTGGCTCCAATTATCATGTGCTAACAACACCTTACTTATAGATGAGACAAGCATCCATTGCATCTCCAGTGTACCTAAAACAACATTCAAGTACATCTTGGTCCCCAAACTTATTGGGTCCAAAGTGGTTAGACTAACCACAACACATAGGACACATTCCATAAAAATATGTGCATATTTAGAGATGAAATTTGAATTTCATGCACATCATATCCGTTTAAGGATTTGATGGAGTTTGCCCTATAAACTGGATCAAAGAAAGCAAAACAAGATATAAGATATACTTTTTGTAAATATGCATGCACGAGACTTTCAAGATCCAATGAATATATAATTTGGAAAAAACACCAAAATATTCAATAAGGCATACGCGGTGTGACAAAACACATTTGTTGTCCAAACTGTATCAAAGAATCAAATCAACACAAGATTTTTTCAACAAAGTTCAACAAATTAACCAAGCAAAAACTATTGAGCATAAAAGATGAAATAAAAACACAAATGCTCAAAAATTTATCTTATTCAAGCAAATAACATAGAGAAGAAAGAATGAGATAACAAACTCCCAAAAGAGCAAGGTTTCAACAAATAAACCAAACCCTTAACACATTTCACAATGGCACAAGGTTCCGAGAAGAAAAGGTTTGTATTCCACTAAAACACATTAAAAAACATAATCAAGGAGATATTCAAAAGTCAAGGAAGACAATGGGAGCCGCAACAAATTTATTTGGAAAGAAAATAAGGCAATAAGAGGCAAAATTGAAGGTGAAGATGATCCAAAAATGGTACCACACACAAGTATATCAATTGTCGAAGACAATGAGTGTATTGGAATTGAATTTCGGTGGTATATGGCACGGATATTAAAGATAAATCTTCACAAAAAACATAGGATAGGAATAAAAATATTAAGAATTATGCAAAGATAGAGATTCTTGATAGCTTCAACTAGTCACACAATCATGCAGAGAAATGATTAGAATAACTTGAAGCAAATTGTCCCAAATAAAATATAAAGATATGTATTTTTAGGAAGGCTGCACCAAGAGTTTCTTACTCAAACAAAGACCGAAAAGACGAGCAATAAAAGTTTCTAACAAAAAATAGGACCTTTTTAGTGTAGGGGTTCCGCGTATGAAAACAATAAATTCTACCCTATGCCCCTGAACCCCTGAAGCTGCCAGGACCTATCTATTAGTAATACAGTAATGGGAGGGGCTTTTTGCGAACTTACCCTTGAAGACCGAAAAGCGTTGTCAACGCTCAGGAGAGCGTGGTTGATGTAGACGAGCCGAAGCCGACCTCAAGGTCGTGATGAAGTCCTTGCACTCCTTCTGGCTCCAACGACTTGAGTGCCTCAAGTGCGACACCTCGCGGGGAGTTACACACGTCCGGTGCCTGACGATGACTCCCGCTTCCCTGATCCAGCAGCAGTTGCGGAAGTAGAGCTCCCGGATCCGAATCCCGCAGCGCGACGGCACTCCGCGGTGAAGATGTCTCTCGCTCGCGCAGTCCAGACTTGGGACCACGGTCACGAGAGAGAGAGGGGAGAGAGAAAATATCAATTGGAGGTCCTCCCAAAAGTGGGGAGACCTTTATTGATTATTGGTGTGTTTTTCTAGGCCAAATACCCCACTATATATAGGGGAGGGGAGGTACTACCTCCCTCAAAGTCACGGGGTGGGACTAAAGGAGAGGAGGGAGGAGGAGGTGGCTGCCGGCCACCTAGTGGGCCCCGCGCGCGCGCGGGGGGGGGGGGGGGGGGGGGGGGGGCTAGGCCCAGTCGGCCTCCCCCTCAGCCCCTCTCCCTCTCTCCTTTCCCCTAATGGGCCCTCTCTCTCCGGAATTGGCCCATTAAGCCTTTGACCATTAAATTGATTTTGTTCTTTATTAAATAATTATGAATAAATGATTAAATCAACATTTAACATTCATTCACATATTATTCAACCTCCGTGGCCATGGAACACCTTCCACCTCCACTCCGGACATCCTCCGGACTTACCGAAACCCTTCCGGTTTTGTCCCTTCTTTTCTTCGGCGATTCTACCGATCCTATAAACACTCTCTAAGCATCATCAAGCCCTTAAGCGTGATACCCCACGGTTCGGGAACACTCCATACATGGTCGGGACACTCCCGCACCAATGATCGACAGAGGGACATGGATGGCCATGTGACCCCTGTGTGTTCCACGAAGATCTTTCGCCGTTTGAACTGGGACAGTCGTGTCTTATTCCCTTTGTCATTCGATACTTGCATTGCCCGAGATCTAATCAATGACATCACCATGTCGTGTTCAATCTCGTTATTGAACAAAGCTACTTGACTCGTTCCGACAAGTGATATCCCCGTGATCAAATCACACGCTGCACAACTATTGGATATAACTTCTCCGAGTGGGTTGTGGCATCCTGCAAAACCACTACTAGAAAATCGCTGTATTTTTTTCATGCATTGCATCATCATGACCGCATGCTCATGTCATCATGCCACATTGCATTTGAGCATCGTCATGTCATCATGCATATTTTTCTTGCATTTTTCTAAACGCAAAAGTATTTTTATTAAACACCGTATTTTGTTTTTCTAAAATATTCGTATGGTCTAATATATATTAAACCGTTACCTCTCTTTGTTGTTTTAAAATAAAACAATAGCTTTCCGGTCATTAGGTGACAATAAAGGTTTTCTTATTTTACTAAAAATAAAAGTTAGATAAAAAGCATGTCTAAAGTTTTAGCCTAAATCTTGCCCCATCTAGTCTACTTTGGACTAGATAAATATATATTTCCCCCCCTCTTTTCTTCCAAACCCTAGCCCACCTATCCCCAATTAACCTAACCCCACCCATCTCCATCTCCCAGCCGCCGCCGCCAGCCTCTCCTACACGCAATCGAGCGTGCCCCCACCCAGCCCTACCTACTGCCACGCACACCACCCAGCCACCTCACCTGAGCCACTCCTCGCTCGCCACCTCAGCCCCCCACCTAACACACACACACAGGAGCACGCCGCCAAACCCACCGACCAAAGCCACTCCCACCTGCCCATCTCCCTGTCGCCACCTAGTCCACCCGCGCGGAGCCCACCCTACCGACAGCATGTGCTCTCTGCACCCCGCCGCCGTCTCTCCTTTCCCCCAATGCCCCGCCTTCCTGACCTGATGAAGGTTCCCCCGTCGGCCTCCCTCCGGCCGCCTCCCTCTCCGCGCTCCCGCCCCCGTGCTCGACCCGGCCGTCGGCCTCTGCCACCACCGCCCAAGATCCTCCACCGCGGCGCCCCCTCTCCTTCCCAGGCCGGCGCCGCACCGTCGTCCCGGTCGCTCCCGGACTACCCTTCCCCACCGCCAGGTCCCGCCTCGAGCGCCTCCTCGCCACCGTCCTCTCCCCTTAGCAGCGGTGCCCATGTGGGCATCATCCCCCACGTCGGCAACCAGGAGCCTGCGCCACCGCCTGGCCCTCCTCTCCTCCAGCGCCGTCTCTGACCCCCGTCGCCACCGCATCGCCATCTCGCCCCTCCTCGTCGACCAAGACCTTCCCCATCCGCCTCCACTCGCCGGTTGCATCACCTCGTCTCTGCCTGCACGCTCGCGTCCCCAGCCTTCTCGTCGTGGCCTCTTCCCGAGCCGGTCAACCTCGACCTCTGCGTGGGGTTTGCCCCAATTCCGGCCAGGCGTGTGCCTCTGCCTTCAAATGCACATGCGTTCTGCTGTTTCTCGGCAAGACCGCCGGACATCCAAGCTCCCTCGGTGAGACTGTTTTATCGCCAAGATCTTCTGACGCCATCTTCTTTTGAAGCCGAGAACCTCGACAAGAACCTCGTCACAGAACGCCATGACCTTCGAAGATAAATCGACGCAAGTTTGCTGCGACAAGGCTTCCTCGTTGACAAGCAGACCGAGACTGACACGATATGGGACCTCAAGGACTGTGCATGACCATCGGCAAGATCTACAATGGGACGCCATGACCGAGGCCCGGATCCTAAGACCGCCAAGGTCGCCTGCACGAAAACGCAAGTTCTTCATCCCGTGATGCCATGACCTTCTACGCGGACCCGACAAGATCTTCGCGACGACAAGATCGACACCGACCAGGGTGAATCCGATGCGCCCCCGACGCCAAGCCAAGTCCTTCTCGGGATGCCAAGCTCTCCTTCCGTTGTCCGATGACCGATCCCTGCCGAACAGCGAACCCCCGGAACCCAAGATCTTCTGAACCCCGATGTGTGAACCTTTTCCCGAGCCCCTATTTTATAAATGCTATATATAAAAGTTATTGCATATTAATTGTTCATCTCGCATGCATATCATGTGATTTGGGGTTAAATAGTCGATTCATCTAAATTAAATATGGAGACCATATGCGGGCGATTCTAGTCTGATGTTGTCTCCATTTAAATTTGTTTAGCGAACCAATGCCATGTTTTGTCTTGTTAAGTCAACATTTAAATTGCGGGGTATCTAAATAACTTGAACCATTTAATTAATTGTCGGGACCCCGGTTCCGCTTAATACTGACTAATTGCACCGCATTTGCATCATATCATAATCATGCTAGATCTTTTGTCGTAGTATTAAATATTGCATTCGGTATTTCTTCTAGTGTTTGCTTCTTCGCGGATTAGGCCGATGAGTTGATGCGAGTGTCGACAAGTTCTCCGAATATGACCCTTCGGCAGTGTTTCCCAGGTGAGCATCTCTTCCCCTTCTACCTATTTTGCATTTATAGTCTTTATTTCCTCCTGTTGATCTATTGTTATCCGTGTCGCGATGCTTTAGTTCCGTGCACCGGTTATATCCCGTGCAGCCTCTATATTGCCTTGGACACCTCCTATTACCTGTGTTTGGTAGATAACTGGCCTTGCGAGTCGTAGTTGCTAGCTCAGGTGCGATCTCGTGATGTCAGGTACCACAGTTGTTGGAATGCTGGCAGATGTTTATGGTGGAGATGATCATGTCTTTAATTACCACTATTAAATTGCTAGATATAACTAATGCAGAGGCATCGGTGGGCAATATATGTTATTTGGTTCTTCCACGCTCACTTGTGTCCCGTAGGATCCCGAGTACTTGATACCTGTTCCTTGACTATTCGCACTATCCACATCCGGGAGACCATATGGGATCCTCCTGAGCCAGAGCTTGATTCATTTCTATTTCTTGGGGCCACAAACTAGTTTGGGGCTTTATTACTATCCTATACTTATGCCATGCTTTACTGCTTTATTTAAGATAGTGCGTGGAGCACCTATACTGTTTAGGAATTGCGGAGTGTTTTCGCGGTATCGATAAGCCCAGTCACACTTTCGGGTTCCCAATCGTTTACAGCCATTAGCGCAAACCTTGGGTCTGTCTCGGAGCCGGCCAACTTCATTGCGGGTAGCTTAATGGGGTGGCCCCCTGAAATATTTTATGAATCCTGTGATTGCTTTGTCGTGAAAGCCTCGTTGGGTTTTGAGTTGGTTTTTCCGAGGTTGATCAAGTGTGTGTTGCTATTTGTGCACCTCTGCAGGGTAAATCTTTCTGAAAGCCGTGTCCGCGGTTATGGACGACTTGGAGCACAGTATCTCGATCATAGACAAGCATAACTAAAGTAGTGTTATAAATTTGACTTAATATGTGACTAGTAATCAGATGCAACTATAACGGAATGGATATTAAAAATGCCAACAACTGGTGGATCTGTAGTGATCTGTGTCATACTATACCTGCCTAGTAAGTATTGCAACTCCAATGGAATGTGATAAAAGTGCCAACAACTGCTGGTTTTTGGGATTCCTCAGGACAATTATATCTGACTAGTAAATGTTCCAACTACCACGGAATGGTTAATTAAAACTACCCACTACTTATGCTTCAGGACGACTCAAGCTATTTATATCTGACTAGTAAGTGCTCCAACTATAATGGAATGAATAAAACTGCCAACCGTGTGAGTTCCTCGGTTTGACTTCCTCGTTTGGTCTCGAGGGGGAATACCGGGATGGGTATGATTAGTGTTAGTATCAGGTTGGATCCGGATAGGTCTTTCTTACCCCTCTCTAATAGCCGCCAGTGATGCCGAGTCTCTATAGGTTGTTTAGTGCCGCTGCGCTGCCGCTTCAGTCCACCATACGTGTGTAGGCGAGGACCGCCGAATTCTAGCCTCGCCGTGTACTGGCCTCAGTACTGACACTCCTCCTTTTCCTTTGCCCTTTGTCGGCACCCCCTTTTGTTTTTAGCAGGTTTAAGATCGACGTCGTTAGCAGGGTTACCCTTCCGGCTTGGCCTGGGCAGGGTTATGGACGCCATTGGTTATTCTTCAGGGCTCTTAGCCCCATTTGCATCTCGTCCATAGTCGGACGCTCTATCATTTTCAAGGTGATTTGGATCTTTGTATAGTATATCTGTATTCTTGACTCATGGAGTCGTTGTTGTATATACACATGTTCTGTGGGTTCCATCGTGGACTAATGTGTAATGTTATTACTTCGTTTTCCACCCGCACGAAAGTGCCTGGTGGGCGTCCTTGAATCGTTTCTATGCGGGTTTGGCGGGAAGCGCTAAAACTTGCAAAGGGCCAATTTGAGGGTGTTACAGAATGGTATCAGAGCTCAGCAGTTGCGATACCCCACTGGTCCAGCCTGTAGGATAACGCAGCTAACGGCCGAAGTATAGTGTAAAATTGTTTTGCAAAATTGGTTGGATAGATCTGATTAGGTCTACTTTTACTCCTTATTCCTCTGCTGTTCTCCTCTTACCTCTGCGTGTTTTGAATCTGCTCTCTTATCTTCTCTTCGAGTCCAGGAATTCTCGTGGTTGGGTTTCTGTCGTACCTTCAGGGTTTCGCTTCCTCCTTTGGTAATGGTGCTTCTACATCCGGTCTTCGCGTTATCTGAGGAATCCTTCATCTGTTGTACTTCTCTTTGTTCCTTCTCGTGCTTTCTGACGTTTTCCGACGCGACGACATCCTCTATGCCAGATCCGATGTAGAGTGTGCCTCACTCCTTTGTTCTGAACCTCGATTGTCGAGATCTTCAGTATGATTCCGAGAATGTTTGCATGCTTTTCTACTAATTGTGTGGAGTAATAGTTTGGGTGCGTGATGGATTGGCCCCCATGCCGACTACTCACTCTATTTGCTCGTGTACATTGAAGTGGGTGAGAATGCATCGATTCTCTCTTTGTATCAAAGTTAGAGGTGGCTTTATTTGTGGATACCTTTACCTTCGTCCTTTGTTTTCCTGAGTGTTCTCTCGACGATCACGGACAACGACCTCTTGTTAGTGGTGCCGCGAGGGTCTACATGAAGCGAGAAGATTCAGATCGCCGACTTTCTTCCCGGTACCACGAGGCGGATCTCGAGGGCGAGATCCCTTGTTAGTGGTGTCGAATTGTGGCATCCCGCAAAACCACTACTAGAAAATCGCTGTATTTTTTTCGTGCATTGCATCATCATGACCGCATGCTCATGTCATCATGCCACATTGTATTTGAGCATCGTCATGTCATCATGCATATTTTTCTTGCATTTTTCTAAACGCAAAAGTATTTTTATTGAACACCGTATTTTGTTTTTCTAAAATATCCGTATGGTCTAATATATATTAAACCGTCACCTCTCTTTGTTGTTTTAAAATAAAACAATAGTTTTCCGGTCATTAGGTGACAATAAAGGTTTTCTTATTTTACTAAAAATAAAAGTTAGATAAAAAGCATGTCTAAAGTTTTAGCCTAAATCTAGCCCCATCTAGTCTACTTTGGACTAGATAAATATCTATTTCCCTCCTCTTTTCTTCCAAACCCTAGCCCACCTATCCCCACCTAACCTAACCCCACCCATCTCCATCTCCCAGCCGCCGCCGCCAGCCTCTCCTACACACACTCGCGCGCGCCCCCACCCAGCCCTACCTACCGCCACGCACACCACCCTGCCACCTCACCTGAGCCACTCCTGGCTCGCCACCTCAGCCCCCCACCTAACACACACACACAGGAGCATGCCGCCAACCCCACCGACCAAAGCCACTCCCACCTGCCCATCTCCCTGTCGCCACCTAGTCCACCCGCGCGGGCCCCACCCCACCGACAGCCCGTGCTCTCTGCACCCCGCCGTCGTCTCTCCTTTCTCCTGATGCCCCGCCTTCCTGACCCGATGCAGGTTCCCTCGTTGGCCTCCCTCCGGCCGCCCTCTTTGCGCTCCCGCCCCCGTGCTCGACCTGGCCGTCGGCCTCTGCCACCGCCGCCCAAAATCCTCCACCGCGGCGCCCCCTCTCCTTCCCAGCCCGGCGCCGCACTGTCGTCCCGGCCGCTCCCGGGCTACCCTTCCCCGCCGCTAGATCCCACCTCGAGCGCCTCCTCGCTATCGTCCTCTCCCCTCAGCAGCGGTGCCCCTGTGGGCATCATCCCCCACGCCGGCCGCCAGGAGCCCACGCTGCCGCCTGTCCCTCCTCTCCTCTAGCGCCGCCTCTGACCCCGTCGCCACCGCATCGCCATCTCTCCACTCCTCGTCGACCAAGACCTTCCCAATCCGCCTCCACTCGCCGGCTGCATCACCTCGTCTCTGCCTGCACACCCGCGTCCCCAGCCTTCTCGTCGTGGCCTCTTCCCGAGTCGGTCAACCTCGACCTCTGCGTGGGGTTTGCCCCAATTCCGGCCAGACGTGTGCCTTTGCCTTCAGATGCGCCTGCGTTCTGCTGTTTCTCGGCAAGACCGCCGGCCATCCAAGCTCCCTCGGTGAGACTGTTTTATCGCCAAGATCTTCCGACGCCATCTTCTTTTGAAGCCGTGAACCCCGACAAGAACCACGTCACGGAACGCCATGACCTTCCGAAGATAAATTGACGCAAGTTTGGTGCAACAAGGCTTCCCCGTTGACAAGCAGGCCGAGACCGACACGATATGGGACCTCAAGGACTACGCATGACCATCGGCAAGATCTACAATGGGACGCCATGACCGAGGCCCGGATCCGAAGACCGCCAACATCGCCTGCACGGAATCGCAAGTTCTTCATCCCCTGACGCCATGACCGTCTACGCGGACCCGACAAGATCTTCGCGACGACAAGATCGACACTGACCAGGGCGAATCTGATGCGCCCCCGATGCCAAACCAAGTCCTTCCTGGGACGCCAAGCTCTCCTTCCGTTGTCCGAAGACTGATCCCTTCCGAACCCCGAACCCCCGGAACCCAAGATCTTCCGAACCCCGATGTGTGAACCTTTTCCTAAGCCCCTATTTTATAAATGCTATATATAAAACTTGTTGCATATTAATTGTTCATCTCGCATGCATATCATGTGGTTTGGGGTTAAATAGTCGATTCATCTAAATTAAATATGGAAACCATATGCGGGCGATTCTAGTCTTATGTTGTCTCCATTTAATTTTGTGTAGCGAACCAATGCCATGTTTTGTCTTGTTAAGTCACCATTTAAATTGCGGCATATCTAAATAACTTGAACCATTTAATTAATTGTCGGGGCCCCGGTTCCGCTTAATACTGCCTAATTGCACCGCATTTGCATCATATCATAATCATGCCGGATCTTCTGCCGTAGTATTAAATATTGCATCCGGTGTTTCTTCTAGTGTTTGCTTCTTCGCGGATTAGGCCGATGAGTTGACGCGAATGTCGACAAGTTCTCCGGATATGAACCTTCGGCAGTGTTTCCTAGGCGAGCATCTCTTCCCCTTCTACCTATTTTGCATTTATAGTCTTTATTTCCTCATGTTGATCTATTGCTATTCGTGTCGCGATGCTTTAGTTCCGTGCACCTGTTATATCCCGTGCAACCTCTATATTGCCTTGGACACCTCCTATTACCTGTGTTTGGTAGATAGCTGGCCTTGCGAGTCGTAGTTGCTTGCTCAGGTGCGATCTCGTGATGTCAAGTACCACAGTTGTTGGAATGCTGGCAGATGTTTATGGTGGAGATGATCATGTCTTTAATTACCACTATTAAATTGCTAGATATAACTAATGCAGAGGCATCGGTGGGCAATAGATGTTATTTGGTTCTTCCACGCTCACTTGTGTCCCGTAGGACCCCGAGTACTTGATACATGTTTCTTGACTATTCGCACTATCCACATCCGGGAGACCCTATGGGATCCCCCTGAGCCAGAGCTTGATTCGTTTCTATTTCTTGGGGCCACAAACTAGTTTGGGGCTTTATTACTATCCTGTACTTATGCCATGCTTTACTGCTTTATTTAAGATTGTGCGTGGAGCACCTGTACTGTTTAGGAATTGCGGAGTGTTTTCGCGGTATCGACAAGCCCAGTCACACTTTCGGGTTCCCAGTCGTTTACAGCCATTAGCGCAAACCTTGGGTCCGTCTCGGAGCTTGCCAACTTTTTTGCGGGTAGCTTAATGGGGTGGCCCCCTGAAATATTTTATGAATCCTGTGATTGCTTTGTCGTGAAAGCCTCATTGGGTTTTGAGTTGGTTTTTCCGAGGTTGATCAAGTGTGTGTTGCTATTTATGCACCTCTGCAGGGTAAATCTTTCTGAAAGCCGTGTCCGCGGTTATGGACGACTTGGAGCACAGTATCTCGATCATAGACAAGCATAACTAAAGTAGTGTTATAAATTTGACTTAATATGTGACTAGTAATCAGATGCAACTATAATGGAATGGATATTAAAAATGCCAACAACTGGTGGATCTGTGTCATACTATACCTGCCTAGTAAGTATTGCAACTCCAATGGAATGTGATAAAAGTGCCAACAACTGCTGGGTTTTGGGATTCCTTAGGACAATTATATCTAACTAGTAAATGTTCCAACTACCACGGAATGGTTAATTAAAACTACCCACTACTTATGCTTCAGGACGACTCAAGCTATCTATATCTGACTAGTAAGTGCTCCAACTATAATGGAATGAATAAAACTGCCAACTGTCTGAGTTCCTCGGTTTGACTTCCTCGTTTGGTCTCCAGGGGAATACCAGGATGGATATGATTGGTGTTAGTATCAGGTTGGATCCGGATAGGTCTTTCTTACCCCTCTCTAATAGCCGCCAGTGATGCCGAGTCTCTATAGGTTGTTTAGTGCCGCTGCGCTGCCGCTTCAGTCCACCATACCTGTGTAGGCGAGGACCGCCGAATTCTAGCCTCGCCGTGTACTGGCCTCAGTACTGACGCTCCTCTTTTTCCTTTGCCCTTTGTCGGCACCCCCTTTTGTTTTTAGCAGGTTTAAGATCGACGTTGTTAGCAGGGTTACCCTTCCGGTTTGGCCTGGGCAGGGTTGTGGACGCCATTGGTTATTCTTCAGGGCTCTTAGCCCCATTTGCATCCTGTCCGTAGTCGGACGCTCTATCGTTTTCAAGGTGATTTGGATCTTTGTATAGGATATCTGTATTCTTGACTCATGGAGTCGTTGTTGTATATACATATGTTCTGTGGGTTCCATCGTGGACTAATGTGTAATGTTATTAGTTCATTTTCCACCCGCATGAAAGTGCCTGGTGGGCGTCCTTGAATTGTTTCTATGCGGGTTTGCCGGGAAGCGCTAAAACTTGCATAGGGTCGATTTGAGGGTGTTACATGGGCCATTGAGTATCTTTCCGTCACATGGACGGACAAATCCCGCCCTTGACATATATTGCCTCTATGGTTTCCTCCGAATACCTGAACACACGTTTATAACCACCATTTTACCAGATGGCGTTTGATGATATCTAAGTACTCTCGGGAGACAGTGATTGATATAGCCTCACGATCTAAGGAATAGTCTATGAGGATCCATTTCTAATCATCGTAACTTGAACTTCGTGACATGATCGGGTCACGATGTTTAGGTTGGGTATTGGTTCATCATGTCATTTTCAGAATGAGATGACCTGATTTCCAACTGGCATAAATGCCACATGATCAGGAAACATGATCATATGTTGACCAATGAACCAGTGACTAGAGTTTCACTGGGAACCCCTGGTTGTTTGTATATCACACGTGTATTGATGTTTCCACTCAATACAGTTATAGCATGATATAAAACTTAATCATAAACAATATGAAATATGATAATAGTCCTTACTACTATTTGTCTCTAGGGCATATTTCCAACAGTCTCCCACTTGCACTAGAGTACAAATACACTAGCTGCATTTTGTTCTCAATCATTGGCACCATATTACCAGTACCCTGAACATGCTTGCTCATGGAAGAGGCTGAGTTTTGGGTCTGTACTTTACAGTCCCAAATCCTTTGCAACATACTAATGTCACCTTAATTGACATTAATACTTTATCATCACATGATAGCATCTGTGTGCGTGCATTGTCGTTATGGTAGCAGAACGAGGCCTGATTCCAGGAGCCTACAGTGACGTTAGATCAACCTCGAGGGCTTTCTCATAGGCACTGTGCCCTGGGACACATCATTCTATGTTAAAAGCGAACTATCCCCGCCATAACATTATACATCACTTTATATGGTACCCTTATCCTTTATTATAAATGTATTCATCGAACACTAGCGCACTCTGTGCAACTTTTGATGTTTTGTTCACCTCGCTTCCTACTTAACTTTAATTGGTATCTACAGGAGTTTCCAACATATTCCCTTATAACATAACTCTTTATGCTTTAAGATATGTTATCCTTTATGGATTTGGAAAATATGTCCACTGTTCTCTATTAGACACTGCGGACAAACTTAGCTCAACGTTCTATGATTCGAACTTAATCACTTTTAAACGTTCCTTATTGGATTACATATTATGCTAAGTTATCATCATGGTTTACTAAGATAGAACTTATGTCTCAACATAGTGGATGACGATCATCCTTTTCTTTCTTTTAACCATTGATGTTCAACTTAATACTATTCCTAATTTGAGTCATTAAGGACTAGTTCCTTAATTAACTTCTATTCCGAAACCCCTTTCAGAATCCCTTAAGGAATACTACATAATATCATAATGATGGGTTCGTAGCATGGAAAACAAAAAATTTCTACCGCAAGAACGAACAAAACCCAGATCTAATCTAGATAAAAGCCAAGATCTAATCTATTAGACATGAGCAACGAGATAGATAGGAACTAACCCTCGTAGATCCGAAAGCGTTAACGAGATTAGATCTCGTGGTTGATGTAGTCGATCACTTGCCAATCTCAAGATCGTGTGGACGATCCTTCCGGCGTCGCGTTCCGGCAGCGCTTCCGCAGTCGGTCACACGTGCGGAGTCGAAGCAGACCTTCCTCTCCTCGTTCCAGCGAGCAGCGGAGGTAGTATATCTTCTCCACGGAATCCCAACAGCACGACGGCGTGGTGGTGGTGGTGGTGGAGTAGAGAATTCTGCAGGGCTTCGCCTATGCCTGTGCAGAAGAAAGGAGGAGGAGAGAGGCGGCGGAGATTAGGTGTTGTAGAGGAGGGGCAAGGGGTGGCGCCTCCCCCTTCTATTTAAAGGAGGGAGGGCGCCTGGGGAGGGGGAGTCCTAGTAGGACTCCCCACCTCCTAGAGCCGGCGGATTGGGGAGGGGGGAGGAGTCCTCCTCCCCCACGACTCCTTGTCTTGACCCACCAGGACTCCTTGATCCCTATCTTGATTTTCAAGCAAACTCCAAGAAATCTTCTAGAACCTTCCGGAACATTCCGAAACCTTCTAGAATCCTCATACAAATACTCCGGAACATTTCCTAACTCAGAAAATGATCCCAAATATATGAATCTTATTCTCCGGACAATTCTGGATCTCCTTGTGATGTCCCGAATCCAATCCGAGACTCCGAACAACATTCGGTCTCCAACGCATATTCCATATCTACTTAAAACAACTTCGAACCTTAAGTGTGTCACCCTACGGTTCGTGAATATGTAGACATGACAGAGACACATCTCCTATCAATAACCATCAGCGGGACCTGGAGATCCATAATGGCTCCCACATACTCAACGATGACTTCGCGATCGATTGAACCATTTACATACGAAACCAATTCCCTTTGTCTCACGATACTATACTTATCCGAGGTTTGATCGTCGGCATCTCCATACCTAGTTCTACCTTGTTACTGATAAGTACTCTTTACTCATTTCGTGATATGTCATCTCTTGTGACCCAGTCACATGCTTGCAAGCTAACTAGATGACATTCCACCCAGAGGGCCCAGAGCATATCTATCCGTCATATGGATGGACAAATCCCAATCTTGGTCCATGCGCTTCAACACATACTTTCAGAATACCCAATGACACCTTTATGACCACCCAGTTACGAAGCGGTGTTTGATGTCATCAAAGTACCCATCCGGTGATGGTGATTAACACAACCTCATTGTCGAAGGATTAGGTTACTATGCATTTAAAAGCTTACAGCAATACGAACTTAATGACTTGATCTTATGCTACGCTTACTATGGGTGTGTGTCCATCACATCATTCTCCTAATGATATAACCTTGTTATTAATCACATCCTTATGTCCATGATCAGGAAACCATGACCATCAATCAATCAACAAGCTAGTTCAACAAGAGGCTTACTAGGGACTCTTACATGTTTACAAAACACACATGTATCAGTGTTTCCTAATAATACAATTATAGCATGCGATGTAAACATTCATCATAAACACAAAGATATAATAATAATCACTTTTATTATTGCCTCTTGGGCATATCTCCAATAGTCTCCCACTTGCACTAGAGTCAATAATCTAGATTACATGGTAATATACCGAACACCCATGGCGTTCAGGTGTTGGTCATGCTTTGCTCTAGGGAGAGGTTTAGTCAACGGATCTGCCACATTCAGATCAGTGTGTACTTTGCAAATCTTTATGTCACCATCTCGGACATACTCGCCAATAGCGTGGAAACGTAGCTTGATGTGCTTCATCTTGCTATGTGACCTTGGCTCCTGTGCATTAGCTATGGCACCTGTGTTGTCACAGTAGATGGCCATCGGGTCCAACGCACTAGGAACCACGCCAAGTTCAGTAATGAATTCCTTCATCCAAACGGCTTCTTGTGCAGCCTCCGAAGCAGCTATGTATTCCGATTTAGTTGAAGATTTCGCCACAACGCTTTGCTTCGCACTCCTCCAGCTCACTGCAGCACCATTCAAAATAAATACGTATCCCGACTGTGACTTTGAGTCATCCGGATCGGTGTTCCAACTAGCATCGGTGTAACCGTTTACAACAAGTTGTTCATCACCTCCATAAGAAAGAACCATATCCTTAGTCCTATTTAGGTATTTTAGGATATTCTTGACCGCTGTCCAGTGCTCCATTCCAGGATCACTTTGATATCTGCTAGTCAAACTAACAACATGTGCTATATCCGGTCTTGTACACAGCATGGCATACATGATAGAACCTATGGCCGAGGCATAGAGAATATTATTCATCTTTTCTCTATCTTCTGTCGTAGCTGGACTTTGAGTCTTACTCAAGGTCTTACCTGACAACATGGGCACGAACCCTTTCTTGCTATCTTCCATTCTAAACTTCTTTAGAAATTTGTCCAAGTATGTACTTTGTGAAAGCGCTATTAGGCGTCTTGATCTATCTCTATAAATCTTGATGCCTAGAATATATGCCGCTTCGCCAAGATCCTTCATTGAAAAACTATTATTCAAATAGGTTTTGACACTATTAAGAAGTTCTATATCATTCCCAATCAACAATATGTCATCTACATATAGTACTAGGAATGCTACAGAGCTCCCACTCACTTTCTTATAAATACAAGCTTCTCCATAAGTTTGTATAAATCCAAAGTTTTTGATTACTTTATCAAAACGTTGATTCCAACTCCGGGATGCTTGCTTCAGTCCATAAATGGAGCGCTGAAGTTTGCATACCTTGTCAGCATCTTTAGGATCGACAAAACCCTTGGGTTGTACCATATACAACTCTTCCTCAATGTCACCATTAAGGAACGCCGTTTTGACATCCATCTGCCAAATCTCATAATCGAAATATGCAGCAATTGCTAACAAAATCCTCACAGACTTTAGCTTCGCTACTGGTGAGAAAGTCTCATCATAGTCAACTCCTTGAATTTGTCGGAACCCTTTCGCGACAAGTCGAGCTTTATAGACGGTAACATTGCCATCAGCATCTGTTTTTCTCTTGAAAATCCATTTGTTCTCGACAGCCTTACGACCATCCGGTAAGTCCACCAAAGTCCACACTTGGTTTTCGTACATGGATCCCATTTCGGATTTCATGGCTTCTAGCCATTTGTCGGAATCTGGGCTCACCATAGCTTCTTCATACGTCGCAGGGTCATCATCGTTGTCCACCAACATGACGTTCAAGGCAGAGTCATACCAATCAGGAGTGGTACGAACCCTTGTTGACCTGCGAGGTTCAGCAGTAACTTCATTTGAAGTTTCATGATCATTATCATTAGCTTCCTTTCCAATTGGTGCAGGCGGCACAAAAAAATCTTCCGGTGCTGCGCTACTCTCAAATCCGAGAGAAGGTTCAATAACCTCATCGAGTTCTACTTTCCTTCCAGTCACTTCCTTCGAGAGAAACTCCTTCTCAAGAAAGGATCCATTCTTTGCAATGAAAACTTTGCCTTCGGATCTATGATAGAAGGTATACCCAATTGTTTCTTTAGGGTATCCTATGAAGACGCATTTCTCCGCTTTGGGTTCTAGCTTATCAGGTTGTAACTTCTTTACATATGCTTCGCAACCCCAAACTTTAAGGAATGATAACTTAGGTTTCTTACCAAACCACAATTCGTACGGTGTCGTTTCAACGGATTTAGATGGTGCCCTATTTAAAGCGAATGCGGCTGTCTCTAATGCATAGCCCCAAAATGATAACGGTAAATCTGTAAGAGACATCATAGACCGAACCATATCTAAGAGAGTTCGATTACGACGTTCGGACACACCATTACGCTGTGGTGTTCCCGGCGGTGTCAACTGCGAAAGTCTTACACATTTCTTTAAATGCATGCCAAACTCATAACTCAGATATTCACCTCCGCGGTCAGAACGCAGAAACTTAATCTTCTTGTTACGATGATTTTCCACTTCACTTTGAAATTCCTTAAACTTCTCGAAAGTTTCGGACTTATGTTTCATAAAGTAGACATGCCCATATCTACTCAAGTCATCCGTGAAAGTGAGAACATAACGATATCCACCACGCGATGCTACACTCATTGGACCGCACACATCGGTATGTATTATTTCCATAAGTCTGTAGCTCGCTCCATTGTACCAGAGAATGGAGTCTTAGTCATTTTTCCCATTAGACATGCTTCGCATCTTTCAAGTGATTCAAAATCAAGTGATTCAAGAAGTCCATTAGAATGGAGTTTCTTCATACGCTTCACTCCAATGTGACCAAGACGACAGTGCCACATGTATGTAGAATTATCATTCAATTTTATTCGTTTAGCATCTATGTTGTGAACATGTGTATCACTACTATCGAGATTCAGTAAGAATAAACCATTCATCTCAGGTGCATTACCATAAAAGATATTACTCATATAAATCGAACAACCTTTATTCTCGGACTTAAAAGAGTAACTGTCTCGCAATAAACAGGATCCAGATATAATGTTCATGCTTAAAGCAGGCACCAAATAACAATTATTTAAATTTAAAAATAATCCCGAAGGTAGATGTAGAGGGAGCGTGCCGACGGCGATCACATCAACCTTGGAGCCATTTCCAACGCACATCGTCACCTTGTCTCTTGCCAGTCTTCGTTTATTCCGCAACTCCTGTTTCGAGTTACAAATATGAGCAACCGAACCGGTATCAAATACCCAGGCACTACTACGATTACTAGTAAGATACACATCTATAACACATATATCAAATATACCTTTCTTCTTGATGTTGCCGTTCTTCAGATCCGCCGGGTACTTGGGGCAGTTACGCTTCCAGTGACCAGCACCCTTGCAGTAGAAGCACTCAGTTTCAGGCTTGGGACCAGCCTTGGGCTTCTTTGCAGGTGCGGCAGCTTTCTTGCCGTCCTTCTTGAAGTTGCCCTTGTTCTTAGGCTTGCCCCGTCTCTTGAAATTGGTGGTCTTATTGACCATCAACACTTGGTGCTCCTTCTTGATCTCCACTTCAGCAGTTTTTAGCATGGACGATAGTTCAGACAACATCTTGTTCATGCAGTGCATGTTGTAGTTCATCACAAAGTTTTTGTAACTTGGTGGCAGTGATTGAAGGAGACGGTGAATCCCCAATTCATTAGGAATCGATATTCCCAACTCTTGGAGCTTCTTTGCGTACCTAGACATGGTGAGCACGTGCTCGCTAACGGAGCTTCCTTCTTCCATCTTACAGTTAAAGAACTTTTCGGAGGCCTCATAGCTCTCCATGGCCGTGCGAGTCTCAAAAATTAGCCTGAGCTCCTTAATGATCTCGAACGGGTCGTGGTGCTCAAAACACTGTTGGAGCTCCGCATCTAAATCGTACAGGATGGCACACTGAACTGTGGAGTAATGATTTTTCCGAGTGGCGAAAACATTCTTTTCGTCATCGGTGGCATTATCTGCAGGTGGGTCACCTAGCGGTGCATCGAGCACATAGGTCAACTGACCAGCCCTGAGGACGATCTTCAGTCCACGGAACCAGTCCGTGAAATTGCTTCCATTGTTCTTAAGCTTTTCTTTCTCTAGGAACGCATTGAAATTGATGGAGGGGGTCGCCATAATCTACAACAATTTACAAGTAGTTTAGACTAAGTTTATGATGAGTTGAGTTCAAATTTAATTCTTAAACTAACTAGGTGAACTCCCACTCAAAACAACATCCCTCACATTGTCTTACTGATTACACGAACCAAGTCCACTACACCAAGTCCGATCTTCACGAGAGAAGATGTAGTTTCATCGACGAACAATCTTCATGTTCATCATATCATTTATATGACTCATGCTCTACCTTTCCGTGTTCCGAGACCATGTCTGTACATGCTAGGCTCGTCAAGATAACCTTAGTTTCCGCATGTGCAAATCTGGCTTGCACCCGTTGTATGCACACGTAGAATCTATCACATCCGATCATCACGAGATGCTTCGAAACGACGAGTCTTAGCAACGGTGCCAACTAAGGGTGAACACTTTATTACTTGATATTTAGTGAGAGGGGTCATCTTATAATGCTACCGTCGCGATCTAAGCAATACAAGATGCATAAAGTATTAACATCACAGGCAATTCATAATTAGTGTGATATGATATGGCCCTTTCTTCTTGCGCCTTTGATCTACATCTCCAAAGCACGAACATGATCTCCATCATCACCAGCATTGCGTCAAGGTCAGTGGCGCCGCTTCATGGTTGTCCATCATCGCTAGCATCTATTACAACTACTTGGAATAAAGCTATTACAAGATGAATAGACACGCAGGTCTTAACAGAATTAAAGACAACCATTAGGCTCCTGCCGGTTGCCATATTACAACAAGAATCATTGCATACATCAAATACAATCACAATCACATGATGGCCATATCACATCACAAAACCCCTGCAAAAACAAGTTAGACGCCTCTAATTTTCTTTGCATGTTTTACGTGGTTTGGGGCTTTCGCATAAGACCGATCTTACCTACGAACAAGAACCACAACGTTGATACAAGTGTTGTCAAGATGCTCATTGTAAATTGAATCTTAACTATGGTGGGAGAGACAGACACCCGCAAAGCCACTTGTGCAAAGCAAGTTGCACGTCAAGCGTGGAGCAAGTCTCATGTGCGATGACATGTAATGTTAGCCCGAGCCGCTTCATCCCACCATGCCGCAAGATGCAAAGTACACGCTAAGACACCGACAACAAAAGCATCAACGCCCACAAAAACATTGTTTTCTACTCATGCAACAGATCTACGCATAGATACGGCTCTGATACCACTGATGGGTCCGTAGCATGGAAAACAAAAAATTTCTACCGCAAGAACGAACAAAACCCAGATCTAATCTAGATAAAAGCCAAGATCTAATCTATTAGACATGAGAACGAGATAGATAGGAACTAACCCTCGTAGATCCGAAAGCGTTAACGAGATTAGATCTCGTGGTTGATGTAGTCGATCACTTGCCGATCTCAAGATCGTGTGGACGATCCTTCCGGCGTCGCGTTCTGGCAGCGCTTCCGCAGTCGGTCACACGTGCGGAGTCGAAGCAGACCTTCCTCTCCTCGTTCCAGCGAGCAGCGGAGGTAGTAGATCTTCTCCACGGAATCCCAGCAGCACGACGGCGTGGTGGTGGTGGTGGAGTAGAGAATTCTGCAGGGCTTCGTCTATGCCTGTGCAAAAGAAAGGAGGAGGAGAGAGGCGGCGGAGATTGGGTGTTGTAGAGGAGGGGCAAGGGGTGGCGCCTCCCCCTTCTATTTAAAGGAGGGAGGGCGCCTGGGGAGGGGGAGTCCTAGTAGGACTCCCCACCTCCTAGGGCCGGCGGATTGGGGAGGGGGGAGGAGTCCTCCTCCCCCACGACTCCTTGTCTTGACCCACCAGGACTCCTTGATCCCTATCTTGATTTTCAAGCAAACTCCAAGAAATCTTCTAGAACCTTCCGGAACATTCCGAAACCTTCTAGAATCCTCATACAAATACTCCGGAACATTTCCTAACTCAGAAAATGATCCCCAATATATGAATCTTATTCTCCGGACAATTCCGGATCTCCTCGTGATGTCCCGAATCCAATCCGAGACTCCGAACAACATTCGGTCTCCAACGCATATTCCATATCTACTTAAAACAACTTTGAACCTTAAGTGTGTCACCCTACGGTTCGTGAATATGTAGACATGACAGAGACACATCTCCTATCAATAACCATCAGCGGGACCTAGAGATCCATAATGGCTCCCACATACTCAACGATGACTTCGCGATCGATTGAACCATTTACATACGAAACCAATTCCCTTTGTCTCATGATACTATACTTATCCGAGGTTTGATCGTCGGCATCTCCATACCTAGTTCTACCTTGTTACTGATAAGTACTCTTTACTCGTTCCGTGATATGTCATCTCTTGTGACCCAGTCACATGCTTGCAAGCTAACTAGATGACATTCCACCCAGAGGGCCCAGAGCATATCTATCTGTCATATGGATGGACAAATCCCAATCTTGGTCCATGCGCTTCAACACATACTTTCAGAATACCCAATGACACCTTTATGACCACCCAGTTATGAAGCGGTGTTTGATGTCATGAAAGTACCCATCCGGTGATGGTGATTAACACAACCTCATGGTCGAAGGATTAGGTTACTATGCATTTAAAAGCTTACAGCAATACGAACTTAATGACTTGATCTTATGCTACGCTTACTATGGGTGTGTGCATCACATCATTCTCCTAATGATATAACCTTGTTATTAATCACATCCTTATGTCCATGATCAGGAAACCATGATCATCAATCAATCAACAAGCTAGTTCAACAAGAGGCTTACTAGGGACTCTTACATGTTTACAATACACACATGTATCAGTGTTTCCTAATAATACAATTATAGACAGGGATGTAAACATTCATCATAAACACAAAGATATAATAATAATCACTTTCATTATTGCCTCTTGGGCATATCTCCAACACATAATACACCTATTATCAACTTCTACATCTTATAAATCATTATTTATAAGTATTTATGCCTTCATTCTTAACATACTTAAGAATTACTCCTATAAGCTCCCACTCAAAATATGTTCCTACATATTTCAGTTTGAGTCTTATATTGCTCCCACTTAAAAATATGTCAATCACATATTGTTTCAGGAAGACTTTCATAGCTCCCACTCAATTTTATGCAAATTGAATATCTCCTTACTATTTTGAATAACTTCAAAAACTTTGGTCAAATATCAAACTTGGAGATTTTACTATGAGATACTAGTACTGTTACTAGTTTTAAATCCACTAGACATTTAGCACACATGAATCAAATTCATTTGAATTCATCCAATACTTGACAAATTGTGCTTTTGTCATGCACCCCCTTTTTCCTACTATGGCTTTGCAGTCATTTGGGAAAATTCAAGTAACCCCTTTTACTTGTGAGATTCAGCAACAAATTGCTTTCTAATCTCAAGGGAATTTTACTTCTAGGATTTCTCATAATTTAGTTTACCATTATTTCCTTTGTAGTTCGTAGGTATGTCACATTCCAAGAATCATGACAAATGATTCACAAATGTCTCCATACAAGATATGGATTACATTTTGAATCCTACTTCATGTAGTGAAAACACTAGTGGGGAAAACACAATGATCAATATCATTGATTCTTTCCTTCTGTGAAGAGAATCGTTCAAGAACGTTTTCTGTTGCGCTTCTCAACACTCTAATGCAGGGTTTTGAATCCTCATCGTGTTTTACACTATCTTCCATTTGCTCCATAATTGAGAAATATCACTAGAAGTGAGCTTTCTCAAGAATGTACCAAAATTCAAGCAATACAAGTTTTGCTTTCCTTTTGGTTTAGCTATGGATTTCGTATTCAAAGTTTCCAATGAATACTCTACAAGGATTATTCGCTATCATTTTGGTTATATCGAATAACCCCAAAACTTTCATGAATTCAAATGGTTCACTACCTTCTAATTGAGTGCTAACTATTTCTAAGATAATGGTCTCTACATATACACTACAACGGTTTATTTGGTGCCTTCTATTCAACCCATTTGATATGTAATATCACATTGTGATGCTTTGCATTTTGACATTTCAAAACACTTTGCATTCCATAATTTTTTTTATGCCATTCGAATTTCATTACTATTGATCAAATCACAGTAATTAGATTCTCTTTTATATTTATACCCTTTTATTGATGAAACACTTTGATCAAATCAAATAGTTTCATATTCATGTTTCCTTTAGTAAACTACTTTACACATTTAAACAATCATATAATGATAATTACCATTTTCGTTAAAACACAATACATCGGATATGTATTCTATTTAACAATTCATTAAACACTTTGTATTCAAGTAATACACGGTGTTCAAGTTATTTTGCCGAACTTAGGCATGAATTATATGTGATAAGAAATGGAATGACTTTCAAATATTATCACATAACTTTGAATTTAAACAATGGTTTTCATTCAATAATGAATTATCCTTAAGTTGGGTATTTTAAATAAGGCATTTTAATGTTTTACAAATGTTCATGCATTATCAATTAGTTTCAAACAATAAGGATAATTCACACATAATCAAACAAGATATGAACATGAATAGAAATCATTCATAAAAGTGGAACAACTGTTTGTTACAAACTCATATGAATAACAGTCTCACAAAGTGTGAGACACACTAAAGAAGTTCACAATCTCTTGATTACAATAATCATCCTAAACAAAAACTAAGTGACAAATATTGAGGGAGAGTGTCGTCGGCCATCATCATCATGCTCGCCATCAACACGCAACGTCACCTCCTCTCTAGCAAGCACCTCTCATGCAGAAGGACCTGTTTTCAGTAAAACAGAACAAGTATCAGATATACTTAACACTGCAATGTGTTTGCAAGATTATAACATTTATAAAACTATATATCAAATATATACCTTTGTCTTTGACGACTCCAGCGACGTTGGGTTCATCTACCACATTTATGAAATGTGATATGAACTCGAGGAAATCCAGTGTTTTCGTGTCGCCTCTCATAATGCAGATCCTGACTTGTGCTTGGAAGCTTGGAGGAGGCGACCATAGCACAACTCCCATCGCAAATGAGCTTGAGAACTAGTTGTCCAGGTAGTATGCCAGACTCATGTACGCATCGTAGAGGCGTAATAAGTGCTCATCTAGTGAGGAGCCCTCCTCCATCTTTATGGAGAGGAAGTCCCCCATCAGCTAATACTCCCACACGTGCACTTCTTCCACGAAATGTGCTCGCAGATGTGCCAAGACCATCCGGGGCTTGAGACTCCCCACCATTGGCCATAGCCCATCCTCCATTCCGAGGCGCATGGTCACTGATATGAATGTGGCCATCACACGACAACGATAACAAAGATCCCGCTACTCCTGGGTCTCATGAAAATAGGGTGGCTCTAGATACATCTCGCAGGTCATGTAGTCAGCTACTTTGTTCTCCCCAAGGAGATCAAACAGGCGTATGACCCATGCCGAAAAGTTGGATCCATCTAACTTGAGCTTTTCTCCTTTTAACCAATCATTGATAGGAAAGGTAATCTCGGGAAGAACTATTTTCTACATTAATAATTGCAAAATGAATTTAGACTAAGTTTATAATTAAATGAGTTAATAGTAACTCCACTCACAAACAGCTATCCCCAAAAGGGTTCCTAGTGATAACACGAGCCCTATCAGCCACATCTCCCCCGATCATCACGACCATCAATGTGGGTTCAAGGGTGGACGCTAACCGCCGGTCACATCATTCATGCGACTCGTGCTCGATCTTTCAACCATCCGCGTTCCAAGGCCATGTCTGTTCATGCTAGGCTCGCCGACTCAACCTTAGTGTTTTCGCTGTGCAACATGGCTTACACCCACTGTATATGAACGTAGATATGTCTGACACCCGATCATCACGGCCTGCCTCATACCAAAGAACTTTCTTGGTGGTGCACACTAAGGGGGAACACAATCGTTGGTAATTTTAACATGGATCATCTTATTAGGCTACCGTCGAGTATCTAATACTAGCACACAATAAGACATACAAACAATAACATTGAATGTAAATGCTATGTGATATGGTCCTTCACATCGTGATCTCCATCCGGCGTCACCAGGTTCCGGCGCCAGGGTTCCGGTGCCGTAGACACTAAGGTACCGGTGTCATTCCGGCGTGGTAGTCCGTCACCTCCGTGACTATCTACTACTACATAACAAAAGGTAATCACTTTACCTTTGCCACAACCATATCACAAAGCAATGCCCTCCTGCAAATCAAATTTAGACGCCTCTACTTTATCTTTGCATGTTTTACGTGGCCGAATGGGCTTTTGCACAAGAACCGTTCTTACTACGAACTTTCAGCACAATGCTGATCAAGTAGTTATCTCTACTACACACCTTTCGGGGCCCTCCGTTGCAAATGGCATACCAACTAATGCGAGAGAGACAGACACCCCCCTAAGCCACTTTATACGGTACAAGCCGTATGTCAAGCGCGGACCAGTCTCGCAAATGAACACGTAAAGTCGGTTGGGGCCGATTCATCAAGCATTACTGCGGTATACACAAGTACACGTGGGAGGGTAACAACTAAAAGATCAACGCCCACACGCTACATCTCGTGTGTTCTACCTGTACTAGCATTACTACGCATAGATCTAGCTTTGATACCACTGTAGGGGTTCCGCGTATGAAAACAATAAATTTTACCCTACGCCCCTGAACCCCTGAAGCTTCCAGGACCTATCTATTAGTAATACAGTAACGGGAGGGGCTTTTCGCGAACTTACCCTTGAAGACCGAAAAGCGTTGTCAATGCTCAGGAGAGCATGGTTGATGTAGACGAGCCGAAGCCGACCTCAAGGTCGTGATGAAATCCTTGCGCTCCTTCTGGCTCCAACGACTTGAGTGCCTCAAGTGCGACACCTCGTGGGGAGTTAGACACGTCCGGTGCCTGACGATGACTCCCGCTTCCATGATCCAGCAGCGGTTGCGGAAGTAGAGCTCCCGGATCCGAATCCCGTAGCACGACGGCGCTCCGCGGTGAAGATGTCTCTCGCTCGCACAATCCAGACTTAGGACCATGGTCATGAGAGAGAGGGGGAGAGAGAAAATATCAATTGGAGGTCCTGCCAAAAGTGGGGAGACCTTTATTGATTATTGGTGTGTTTTTCTAGGCCAAATACCCCACTATATATAGGGGAGGGGAGGTACTACCTCCCTCAAAGTCCCGGGGTGGGACTAAAGGAGAGGAGGGGGGAGGAGGTGGCCGCCGGCCACCTAGTGGGCCCCGCGCGGGGGGGGGGGGGGGACTAGGCCCAGCCGGCCTCCCCCTTGGCCCCTCTCCCTCTCTCCTTTCCCCTAATGGGCCCTCTCTCTCCAGAATTGGCCCATTAAGCCTTTGACCATTAAATTGATTTTTCTCTTTATTAAATAATTATGAATAAATGATTAAATCAACATTTAACATTCATTCACATATTATTCAACCTCCGTGGCCATGGAACACCTTCAACCTCCACTCCGGACATCCTCCGGACTTACCGAAACCCTTCCGGTATTCTCCCTTCTTTTCTTTGACGATTCTACCGATCCTATAAACACTCTCTAAGCATCATCAAGCCCTTAAGCGTGATACCCCACGGTTCGGGAACACTCCAGACATGGTCAGGACACTCCCGAACCAATGATCGACAGAGGGACCTAGATGGCCATGTGACCCCTGTGCGTTCCACGAAGATCTTTCGTCGTTTGAACCGGGACAGTCGTGTCTTATTCCCTTTGTCATTTGATACTTGAATTGCCCGAGATCTGATCAATGACATCACCATGTCGTGTTCAATCTCGTTACTGAACAATGCTACCTGACTCGTTCCGACAAGTGATATCCCCTTGATCAAATCACACGCTGCACAGCTATTGGATATAACTTCTCCGAGTGGGCCCTTGAGTATCTTTCCATCACATGGACGGACAAATCCCGCTCTTGACATATATTTCCTCTACGGTTTCCTCCGAATACTTGAACACACCTTTATAACCACCGTTTTACCAGATGGCGTTTGATGCTATCTAAGTACTCTCGGGAGACAGTGATTGATATAGCCTCACGGTCTAAGGAATAGTCTACGAGGATCCATTTCTTATCATCGTAACTTGAACTTCGTGACATGATCGGGTCACGATGTTTAGGTTGGGTATTGGTTCATCATCTCATTCTCAGAATGAGATGACCTCATTTCCAACTAGCATAAATTCCACATGATCAGGAAACATGATCATATGTTGACCAATGAACCAGTGAGTAGAGTTTCACTAGGAACCCCTGGTTGTTTGTATATCACACGTGTATTGATGTTTCCACTCAATACAGTTATAGCATGATATAAAACTTAATCATAAACTATATGAAATATGATAATAGTCCTTACTACTATTTGTCTCTAGGGCATATTTCCAACATTTTGAGCTAACATGCCACCTAGAAACAAGATAATCAATAATATCAATTCTAGGTGGCACTACCTCATATGTTCACATTTCCTAGGACTGTCATATGCAAAAGAAGCATATTACTCCCCTATAATGTGATATTCATTTTTCTCAATAAGAGGTAAAGCAACCTCAACTAGAGATAATTAATGGACATTTAGAATTCAAAATTCTCATGAGTATGACACGCCACATAGTTACTAGATAATCTTGCAATATCAATACTAAGGGGTAGTACTCATGTACACACATTTTAAGGTTTGAGAGATGCGCAAGGCATATCACTCCCCCAAAATGGGATGTTCCATTAAGCACTCGAAAAGAGCTAAATAAGATATCATCAAGATGCATTAGAGGCTCAAAACAAAATACACAGGTAAATGATGTGCCAAACACCTAGACATACTTGAATACACAAAAATAATCAAGAATGAGGTACAAGAAATACAAACATATACTTGGTACAAAACCAAAACATGTAAATGGGCAAGTAACTTACAATATAAAATAGTTGATTTCAAGTTACCGCAAAGAGGCTCATTGGGTATATGGTAGGGAAATGATAATCCTTATAACTTGGCTTGATCAAATATAATATATGAAGATCCCTTAGTTCTTCATGAGTTAGCCAAGTCTCCAACGCCCTCCACAAACACCTACTGATCAATGTTGAGCTTATTGTTCCCCAACCAGTTGGGTCCTAAGAGGTTAGTCACAATAGGCTTGGCAACCCAAATGGTTCTTTTCTTGACACCACTTTGAGTTCCAACAAACTTGGTAAACACATTGCCATCCTTATCCTTCATAATAGAATAAACACCATCAACAATGATAGGGTTAGATAAGGTACCGTTTGAACATGAAGAGGCAAAGTGCCCCTTCTCACAATATATGTAGCAGCAAGTGCTCCCCTTTATCCTTTTCATTAATTTCTTAGATTGGGGAGAATTATATTGATTCTTCTTGGGAAGTGGCCTAGCTTCAAATTGAAGTTGAGATTGGACTTGACCTTGAACTTGTGGTCGCTTCCCCTGTTGCTTCTCACTCAAGTGTTTTTTCTTTAATGGACAATATCTTACATGATGTCCTTCAACCTTGCACTTGAAGCAAATAATCTTGGCGGAATTTTCGACTTGGTCTTAGCCCTTCTTCTTGTTTCTCTTGTACTTGTTCTTGTTATTGGAGTTGAATCCAAGTCCACTTTTATTATTAGGAGATTTTTTCACACTCAAAATATTATTGAGTGTGGATTTCCCTTCATGACTCTTTTCCAAGTCATTCTTTAGAGAAATGACTTGGGCCTTGAGATCTTTGGTTTTCTCTACATGGTTAGTAGAAATAGAGGTATTGTTAGAGTAACAAGGCAAAGCAAGTAATCCAACACAAGGTTTATCAATAGTATGACGAGAAGGATCACTAGGACTAGCACATGGCAACATAGCATTTTGAGTAGAAGTTGTGCTAATGTCCAAATGAGGCTCACAAGATGTTACATTAGTGATACTTGCCTCACGAGCTAACTTTAGCCCATCATAGGAGATTAGAAGATAATTATGATAGGCCGAGAGCTTTTCATGACTTTCTTACAATTTCCCATAATTACTAGTTAGCAAATCAAGTTGAGCCCTTAGCTCAACATTATCCTTTAGGGTAGATGCTTCACAAGAAGTAGAGTTAGTAGACAAGAATTAATAATGGATTTTTCCTTTTCAAGCTTATAATATTCAATTTTTTATGTGAGGAGACAACTAGTGTGCTTATCCTCGGCAAGCTCTTACTTAAGAAGATTGAATCTATGACTCCCATCATCAAGTTGGAAATACAACTCCTCTATGGTTTCCGTTTGTTTAGTTATGGTGTCCATAACATGTTTGAGACAAGAAATGGCCTTGTTATTACAACGAAGAGAGGTACACAAAAATGTCATCTCACGAAGAATAGTACTAGTATCATCATTAACATCATCATCACTATCATCATTAAAGGATATACTGGGATTCAAAGTTGGAGTTACCTTTGACCCACTTGCCATAAGGCACATGTGAGCACGGGAGGATGAAGATGGGGATATTCTTGGATCTTCATCCATGCTTGTGTATCGGTCCATAGAGTGTTTGATTTTCTCTACATTGTTAGATACACAACTAAAGGAAATAGAAGCATTTTTCTCATGGGAAGAAGAAAAATCAAGCATATCATCTACACTAGTACTCAAATAGTTTCTAGATGATAAGCAAGGACTAGCAACACGAGGGGATATATAATTATTGTTGCAAGAAGTGTTTAAGTCCAAACTCTCTACACCATTATCATTTATAGAACAAGAATCATTAGTGTAAAGAGAAACACTACCATCATCACATATGATTTTTCCACTCACCATGCCATTACCTTGTGACTTGTCACATGTAAGTGAAGTGGAAAGAGCTGAAATCTCATCGTGACTAGAGATGGAAGAAACTTGGAGCTCTTCACGATGTGAAGGAGAAGAGAGCTCCTCAGAGAGACCACCGACTATATGAGAAATGGAATCACCAAATATTTCTTTAAGCTTGATCCACTTCTCATGAGACGACTTGCGCTTTACAATCGTCAAGAACAAATTAACCGTGGGGATCAAATAGAAAATAAGGTCATTAGATACTTGAGCTTCGAGATGTAAAATTTTCTCATCCTCTAAAGATAGATTTTGAGGATCCATCGGAGGAGAAAAACCTACTCTAGAAATCGCTCAATATTTGGACACAAGGTCCGAAGATTACAAAGCAAGCAATTTGTCCACAAAGCATAATTTGTGCCATCAATGATAATTATGTCATTGTGCACTATACTACTAGCCAACATCTTTACACTCTAGGTGGTGAAGCCTAAACAAGGAGAGACCTTTCTCTAATACCAATTTAAAGGATAGAGATGTCGCCTAGAGGGGGGTGAATAGGCAATTTTAAAACTATTATGGTTTTGGCTTGATAGAATGCGGAATTAAACTAACGTTTATTTTACAAGAACAAAACCTAAATACACTAGGCTCAACTAGGTGCACCAACAACAAGTTAAGCTAAGCAAGATAGCACAAGAAAAATACACCACAAGTGATAAGCAAGATATAAGTACTTCAAGCACAAATGGCTATCACAATAAAAGTAAGCTCAAGTATATAGATAACCGCGGCACGTGGAGATGAAGATGTATTCCCGTGTTGGAGAGGTGTGGGATTTCACGAAGGATTTCCCAACACCACTAAGGCTCACCTTGTTCTCTATGTTTATCCCAGAAAGGAATACACCCTTTCCTTATGGCTAGCTTTTCCTCCACTCCGGAGATGGCAAGCTTCACAACCACTTCACAAGCTCCACGAAGGAGAAGCCCGGGTCTCTTCACAATCTTCCACGAAAAGGACACCGCGACACCAACCGCCAAGACAACTAGGAGGTTACCCTCCAAGAGTAACAAGCTCACGGTCTCTCACTCGAACAAATCGTAAATGAGAGCTCAACACTTATGCAAGAATTCAAAGCAAGAACACCAAGGGTGCTCAAATCCTTCATTCTCAAATCCCACCAAAGCAACAAGTGCTAGGTAGGAATTAGAGAGGAAGAATAATGATGGAAGTCAACCTATGACTCCAAGATCTAGATCCAAAGGGTTCCCCTCACTTAGAGGAGTAATTGATTGGTGTGGATTGTAGATCTAGATCTCTATTCCAAAGCCCTAAAAAAGATGCAAGAATCATAGGAGGGAAGGAAGAGGAAGAAAGCTCAAGAGGTTCAACAATGGAGGTCAATTTCGTGGTCAAGAACACCCAAAAACGTTGGGGGGAAGAACCCCTTATATAGGGGAAATCAAATATGGCCGTCGGGAGGATTCCTGCGAAAACCCGGTTTAAAAGTCGGTTGGACCGGCCCCTGGACCGGGAAACTCGATCCCTAGGACGGTGGACCAGCCTATAAACCAGAACGGCTCTGTTTACCAACTTGGAATAGACTTGGTCATGAAAACCGGAGAATCCATTCTACTGGCGCTGGCGCTGGACCGTCCGGTGTGGGAACCGGTCGGACTGGATCCACATCTGGGATGAAACAGACTTCACAAAAAACGCAATAACTTTTGCACACGGACTCCGATTTCAATGATCTTGGGTTTGTTTTGATGAGGACAACAAGCTCTACAAGATGGTGCATAAAAACATCATAGTCCAACAAAGGAGGATAGCACCAAATGAATAAATGTATGAAGCCTGCCTATAAGAAGAACCGGTAAAACCTCCAAACTCAAAAACGCAATACAAGATGCATACTTGATGAACTTGGGCTTGTTGAAAAGCTAGCAGCAAGCTCAAGAACCTCACATGGAGAAACACCAAGAAGCAACAAAATAGGAAGATGCAAAGTATGCAAAGGATTGAGCTCCCTAAGACGATGTGATCAAGTTACCCAACACGAATTTGATGACTGGATTCCTGCACCAACATGGATATTGCAGTACTTGTAGCAGCAAATATTTAAGAGTTTGTCCCAGTGGGAGATCGACGAATGGAAACAACACGACCTCGCAGCCACGTTGTCAATGCGGCCATGTTTCGCATCCAAACCGTGGTTTAGAAATAGCATATTCTATAAGTTACTAAAGCATCAATAATTGAGAAAGGTTTAAAATATCTAATAACAAAGAACTTTTAACAAGAACAAAATAAACTAAGACGGAAAGTAAGCAGGAATATGAACTGAATTAAAGAGATTGTAGTTGTAGGATTGAATGGAATGAGAGGGGGCTTCTAGGCTTCGGTCTCACTAGTACTAGATGGACAAATATATGTGTGATCTATAAAAGATTTCTCAGACAAATAAACGTTCCCCATTTAATTACCGGGTTGTCACTCTGTGTGCATTATGCATGATTCTCGCGTGTCACCACAAGGCAAACGACACTTCCAGACCAAAGGATCACATAAACACATCTTAGATCACAATAAATTCTAACTTAGCGCACTATATCATACCTCAACCTAGAATTGAATCAATAACTCACACATGGATGAGCAGCAAAACATATATAAATATATAGTAATGTCACAACCGTGTTCAATCTTACAATTACTAAGCACAAGAGAGAGAGGGAGATGGAGATGGAGATCGATGCGTGGTAGTGGTGATGTCTTCCTTCTCCTCCTCTTCTTCTTGCTTGCATGCCTTGATGGTGATGGTGTTGAGGGATATCTAGATCTCGGAGGTGTGGTTGAGGCAGAGCTCCGCCACCGTGGAGATCGGATGGGTGGCGGTGGCAGCAAGGCTCTGCCCTTGAAGGGCTATGGTGTGGTTGCTCTTTCTTGGGTCCTCCCTCCTTTATATAGGCCTTGGGGTGCCCTAGGGTTCCCCCAATACCGTCATATGACTTAGGGAAGGTTCTGGAGCTTCTCTGGGGCGAAATCTCGTCATTCGCGACCTTTTTACCAACTATACGGCCAAACTATATGGCGGGAACTTTTAGTTCCGGCTGTATAGTTAGTCGTTGAACTTGTAGTACCCTTTAGTATTTTGGTCGCTATTTCTTCATATGAACTCTGTTTTGTGTGTTCTTGGGCTCGTTGAGTTCGTCTCATCGAGGGCTACAACCCTTAGGTATTGGATCTTTATTTTTAGAAGTTGGAAATTTTCACTTTTCCAACACCTCAAATGGCTAAGTCGTCCCTGTAGCTCCTCCATACTATGCTCTCTTTGTTCCTTTTGCCTTTCTGTTATCCATAATCATCATCAACACCTTCACACATCTCACAGACAAGGAAAATGATAAAATTCTACCTAAACTACTAAATTTGCAAAGCTCATATGAAACTATATGAGAACTAGAAGTCATGCATATAAGGCATAGCTATAACTGGAAGAAACATGATATGAGAGATAAATGGCACACTTTATATGGCTAAAAGAGGTGGTATTTCACAGCCATCACTATCTATCCTAAAACCCGGTCTCCCAACAACCACCTTGAGATCGGTAAAAGGAAAACCTAGCAAGACCATACCTTTGCCTTGTGCATCCCGCTTGATCTTGATGGCAATGATTCAAGATCCATCCAAGTCGGAATGCATCACTTGATCATTGTTGCTTCGTGAAGACTCATAATTTGCTCCCCCATGCACCACTACAGGATAGCTTCATTAAGACACGTCTTCACATGTCCATTATCACCAATATGGACGGCAGGCTTCAAGCAAATGATCTTCTTAAGATGCTTATCTTGAATTTGCCCTTCTCAACCATACCACAAGATCCATGTGTTACATTCTTTATGCTTCATGTGTTGACCAACTTGAAATCACTCTTCGCTCTTTGTATTGGTCAACCATGTAGCTTCTCATGCTCCATTTCAATATCTTGAGGTACATAAAAAATTCTTCATTTGATTACATGCTCTAAATGTTAGTCAACCATAGCCCAACTAATGAGGCTATCATGACACCGACTTATGGCCATATCTTGAATTCTTATATTGAGATCACACTCTCAAAATCTTGATCATATCATACTCTTCTCTTCAACTCAATGGTCTTGATGCCAATACTCAAGGTATATCTTTATCTTTATGGCATCCATACTTGAATTCAACACATGGATTACAAGCATGACCTATGGAATATTTCTTCATATAAAATTTAATGAAAACATTTGTCCATAGGGATTGTCATTAATCACCAAAACCACACATAGGGGCAATTACCCTTTCAAGCACACAAGCTGATATTGCTCTCTTTTGGCTAGTATTTCCCTAGTGCTATACATGGAAACTTCCTTCTTGTTATTTATGGAGCACGACCGGAGCTATTGATCATCTTTCGGCATTCTAGGCTTCTTTGGTTCGCAAGATTGAGAACATAACAATAGAGAAACCTAAAAATGACAAAAATCAAGTAAAACATGCGAAAAATGCACATCTAGTCATTTGCACAGAACATAAGAAATGAGCAAGATAAGAGCATCTCCACTCGCAACCCCCAATTTAACCCCGACATAATACCATATGGGGGGCGCCGACGCAAAAAACCGGCTATGGGGGGAGCCGGTCTCCAGCCGTAACCCCAAATCGGCCACAAAATTAGAAATTAGAAATTTGAACAAGAAAAAATATGGCGGGTAGAACGGCCGATCGCCAATCGCATAGCCGAACATAAATAGTCTGGGTGTTACAAAACAAAGTCTCGACGATCACATCATCGCAAATCGCTGCAAATCATCATAGTCTAGCGATCAAAAGAAGCCGCGCCGGCATCACAAAGCATAGCGGCGCATCAGACGGCGGCGTCGACATCGACAACCGGCGGGGGAGTGCCTGTCGCTGGTGCGCTCACAGGTGCTGGGGTAGTGGATGCCGCAGGTGATGGCGAAGTGGATGCCGCAAGTGCTGGTGAAGTGGATGCCGGTGGACCTCAGATCTCGTACAGGATCGCGGTGCGCTGGGCCTCCCACCACGCCCGCACGTCGGAGTCCATGTCCCTGGTGTCGACCATGAGGATCGACAGGTCCTCCCTCCTCTTCTTTGTGGCCACATTGGCCCTGATCAGCTCGAGCTTGGCGTCCTGCCTCTCGATGACCGACGCCCACCTGACCGCGGCAACCTGCTCCATCTTGGCAGCCTGCTCCGCCCTCTCGGCAGCGTGCGAGGCGGCATCCGCCATGTAGGCCATGATCGAGTTGTGCAGTTTCTCGATGGCCGATGCGGCATCCCTCGCTGCCTTGGCCTTCTTCTGCCCGATTGGACGGCCTCCCGAGGAGAGAGCTGGTGGTCCGTCGGGGTCGTACTTGCCCTTGGCAAGCGCCGTGCGTGTCTCGGTCCACTTGTCGCACATCTCGATCCTGGAGAACACATGGATGAACTTGAACTCGACATCGTCGTTGTCCTCGCGGTAGGCGGTGATTATGGCACACATCTACAAAAGCAATGCAATGTAGCAAACAAACAATCGTGATCAATGGCCGGCGACCCAACACTAGGCTACGATGGATAGTGGACACGGTGAGTTCACTTACTTGGTCCTCGAAGTATGTGCCACTGACATGGACACGACGCACCTCCTCCACGACGCCATGCCACTTATTGCAAGCATGCTGGATCATGTGCCAGCGGTGCGACACGTCGAAGTTGTTGCGGTCGTGGTACAAGTCCTTGAAGTAGGGGTCCAAGAGCCGCCACTCGTCGTACGCCACCTTGACGTGCAGCCAGTAGGCCTCGGAGCTCTAGTTCGCGCCGATGAAGGAGTCGATGCTGACCGACTTCCAAGCCTCGACGAGGCACTCGTCCTCCCGTGAGCTCCACTTCGGGCCGCGGCCGCCGTTCTTCTTCTTCTTCTTCTTCTTGGCCACGGGCACCACCTCGGGCACTAGCGCGGGCGCCTGCACCTCCTCCTCGTCGTCCTCGGCGAACGCGTAGGCCTCGTTCTCCCAAGGTTCTTGGCTGTTGTCGTAGCCGTCGTAGGCCTCCACCTCCTGCGTGTAGAATGGTGGCAGCCCCCCACCGTTGATGGCGTCGGTGCCCAGCATCGTTCCGTCGAGCACCCCATGGCTGCCGCCGCTGCTAACAGCGGCGGTGGGCATACCGTTGTGGAAGAGGGGGCGGCGGAGAGCAGGAGAGGCGGCCAGGTTGAAGCTGGCGTTGAGGTCAACGACGCTGAAGGCATTGGGGTTGAAGCTGCCACCCGCGTCGAGTGGCCCGCACGACGAGAAGCGAGATAGCTTGGGTGTACCTTGGCTATCCTAGGACATCGGCCTAGCCTGGGTTGTTGCCGAAGACGGCGACAGTGACGAGACGCTCCCTTGGCTCCTCCACGCGTGCGGGGGGGGAGCTCGGCATGCCCGCCATGTGGGTGGCTCTCTGCGCCATGAGTACCTCCGCGGCCAGAGCCTCCGTGGCCCGCTTCTTCCTCGCCCTGAGCTCTCTCTGCCGGCGGCTGGCGTTCTCGACCTGCCGACGCTGCAGGTCGAATGCCCACTTCGCGTTCGTCATCCCCTCCGGCCGCTCCTTCTCCGGCTTGCCCCTCTTCTTCGCCGACGGCACTGCTGCCGTCGCGCGAGGAGCAGCGTACTTCTTCGGTGGCATGGTGGCACGATCTGGTCTGTGCTGGGAAATGGCGGGAGTGGGAGGCGAGGCAGTAGAGGAGGGGGGAGGTAGGGGATAAATTTGGAGGGAACCGACGCTAATTTTGGTGGGAAAATGAAATAATTTCAACTAGGTCGCCGACAATGCTGGCCCGCCGAACTTTTCCCCGTCTTCCGACTCCCCCGCTAGCCTTCCTTGGAATTGAGTTTCGACCGGGCGCGCCGGGTAAATCGAGCACGCGCGTCGGCGCCAAATCCAAATTGGGGGACGCGGCTGGGACCGAAAATTGACGCCGGTGGCCCTCAAAGACCTTGAGAGCCACGAGTGGAGATGTTCTAAGGGCTGACTTGGTCATAAGTTAACACGTGTATAGAAAGGAATGTTTGAATTTGATGATTTATTTCCCATGAAATTCCTATAAAATGTATTCACTTGATCCGAATGACTTCTATGGAAACGGTTTTCAGTTACCATACAAAAAATATTCCTATGGACCGGGAGTCTCTAGATTTCCTACCTTTTATTTTCTAACAAAATTCCTAATATGAAACTACTTCATCATCAAACCATAGCTACTGAGCCTCTCCGATTGGCATAAATAGAATTGAGCGGGTCTGGAAAATCTCTTTGGAGGACACATTTCATGGAGCCTTTTGGAATTGTTCTGAAATCAATATTTAAAAGTTTTTAAAAAATGAAAACAATCCTAGAAGTCAATAATGATGTATTCTACGGTCCTGGAAAATTCTCAATGTGAAATACTAGTTTGTATCCCACTTACACATAACTAATAAATTCTGACAAACCTGAAGGTTTTCTAATTTTGCACCGTTTGGTGTCTCAAATCTGAAATTTTGTTTTCTTAGACAGCCTAGAATACGGAATATTTCACATGGTTTTTTACACACATGCAAAAGTCATCGTTATCTAGATCTAAGATTGTTTTCAGCATTTTTTGATACTTCAATATGTCAATTTTTCTTTTTAAAGAAAAAAAGAGGCTCCGTGCCTGTCCTCCGAATTGACACACTACGAGCGGGCCATCATACTAGAGCTGAGCGGAAACGGGTCAGGACTAGCGCTCCACGTCACCTTCTGCTACGGTTGAACCCCTCGCCCATTTCCGTCCAGCACCGCTCTCCCGTATGCGGCCATCGGTGTCACTCCGCCACTCCGGCCCCACGCGACAGAGACAGCATTGGAAGCAGAACAATAATGGCGCTTCGAGCGGCGGAACTCCGGCGACTTCTCCTCCTCCGAAGCGACGCTGTCCTCTCGCTCCCGCTCGCGTCGCGCTGTCGGCCGGCGAGCACGGCCGCCCGTGACGACGAGGGAGCAGCGAGCAACGCCTACGACGTGCTCGGGGTGGGAGAGACGAGCTCCTCCGCGGAGATCAAGGCCTCCTTCCATCGCCTCGCGAAGGAGACCCACCCCGATGTCGCTGCCGCCGCTGGTTCCCGCCGGTTTCTTCAGATCCTCGCGGCCTACGAGGTAACCGTCCAATTCAATTGCGCTAATCGAATACATGATGTAGTACTAGTCCACCTTGAACCGTGTAGATTCCAATTTTGCTTTACATATGGCAACATCCGGTTCTGAACTGTGTAGAAAAATGACCAATTGGGGATTCGCCCAAATGAACTGTTCATCTGGGAGGTGGAGATTCCTTCAGTGCTATTTTTTGCACTTGCATAGCATAGGGTCACTATAAAAAAAATGAAACAGTGCTAGGAGGAACTAGACACTTTTTTTGATACAGAAGAAGCAGGTCGGCGTGAGAATTCTGGAAATTCATCCCTGACAGGGATCGAACTCCGGTCGCTGGGATGCGCCAACTGCGCCCAACCACTAGGCACTATAACGAAGCAAGAAGCAAGCAATCTGAAGTCCAAGATTGTATTTTGTGTATTGCTCATGGCTGCTTTCCCGTGTTGCAGATTCTATCTGATTCGCAGCGAAGGGCTCATTATGATAGCTTCCTGCGCTCGCAGAGGCTAGTTATACAGAAGCATCCTAGGCCATCGCAAAGTGTATATCCATATGGTTCAAGCATTCCGGTGCCTAGAGAAAGTAATGTTGTTGAGTGGCTTAAATGGTATAGGCTCACTGTTGACGACATTGTCACGAAAAAGAGGATTGCGACGGGCTCAAGTTATTTTGATAGGCTTGAAAGTGAATTGTACTCCGCAATTCACACTGCGTACTATGGCCCAGAGGTCGAGTCCATGGATTTCCTTCCTGATCGCTTTGAAGCTGAGGAGAGATCTGTATATGATACCTCTGAGCTACTGCACCTTGTATCAGGCCGTGATCTGTTTGGCATTGTTAGTCTAGCTGATAGTGCCCGAGAGTTGCCAGATGCTTGTCGTGAGAAGCTTACACATTCTGGTTTTGAAACTTACGGGGTTACTCCAAGTGTTACAATAAACATGCATAAAGATTCAATACCTAGTCCTGTAAATATTCACAGGAAAGTTAATGAAGATAGTGATAGTCCCTCATCAGATGCCTACAAGGATGTTGAATTGCGAATCTGTGGAAGAGTAGTGGCCACTGCAAATAGGAGGCTCAAGTGCAATTGCATTGACAAATCAGACGTGGAAGATCACATACACGTGTTTCTTGTTCCAAATGAAGTGGTTGCATCTGATGCGACACAAGAGCATCTCCATCTGGGAACAATCACTGGGTTGAACACCACTGGAGAAGAAGGATCTTGCTGTGTCTATGATGGCCGTGGAATGGAGACCCATGTAATTGTTAAGCATAGGACACTGATGGTACACATACCCTTCTCAGATTCTATTAAACCAAGTATAAATGAGTTAGCTACAATATATGTATGGCTCCATGTGGAATTTAAGTGGCAAATTTGTACACCACATTGTTGTGTTAAATTCTGCTACTATTTTGTATGATGTAGGTTAAACACATGCACTGGTACCAAGTTGGAGACAAAGTTTCACCCTGTGAGTGTCGATGTAGCAGGGCTCGGTTGCCACCTAGCAGGTATGCCTTCCTTTCTATGTTCCAGTGTTGGTTGCACCCATGCTTCATATGTATGGAACTGTTGGAGGTTTTTCCTTACGAATAGTATTGAATTGCAATGAGCTCATCTTGACATTATTTTTTGGCAAGGACATGAGTTTTCATGTGTGTGGAACATGTAAAGGATACCAGGAAGATTTTAAGTGTCGGTTGTGGTCAACTGTATGCATGCTTAGCAAGGATATTGTTGTAAATCGCTGATTCTCTATACCTCTCAAATTACAACCATGAAGAACATAGTAGCCATACACTGTCATTCATGGTCGAAGAATTTGAACTCCCTGCAACACACTCAATGAAAGCAAATTCACTTAATTTGGAAGTCAAGTGTGTAAGCATGAAGTATCTTGGTGGAATGACTTGGTAGGATGATCTTCACATAGGTGCTCAGTTCAGAGTTACTATTTTTTGCAATGATATGCATGTTCACTAGTAGTGAATATAAGAATCTTTCCCCCATCCAAACAGTAGTGATGAACGAGTCGTCTACAACTCAACCAGTAATTTGTTCGTCAAAATGGATTCGGTGCATTGCATATTCACCTATGAAATTAATCTTCCCCCCAAAAATACTATAGAGTATGGCAATAGTAAACCTTCTTATAATGTTCCATTTGCAGGTATTGGCTTTTTGAGCCGCGTTGTTATTTGCATGACACTGGTGGTTGGTACATCGAGACATTTGGGAGGGATAAGAAAGGGAGGACTACTCCATCACCGAGACAGTGGGATGGCGTCAATGAACAATCTGAAAAGTAAGCTTTATATGTTCTGTCATGGCCTATGTTGGCTTGTTTGGTTGATGATCTTTCTTTTCTCTAATTACATCTGCATGAACAGACAGATAAGTTATCCAGATTGGTAATTTCCCAGATTTGCAGCTCTTGTATATTACGGTATTTGTATTATTCGAGATTTACTTGGCACAAAACATCATTAGACGCATTCACATTGAGAATCTATTGAAATTGTTGCTTCTGGATTTTGTTTTGTAGAAGTTTGAGTTGCAACTTGCAACGGCTGCAAACCATACTTTTTTAGAAGCCATCATACTTTATTTAAGAACTAGATGTTTATTAATTCATTTTGGTTATGACTTACCTTTTCATAATTTGTAGACAAATACATGCGTCACTTTTGCGTATTGTACTTGTTCATTTATTGCGTCACTATGCACTTAGATTCTCTTAAAACCAAAATCGCAGGAGATTGCATCCAGCATTGTATCTGGTGGCTCTGGCATACAGATCTTTGGACCTTGAGGATGCCCAGAGAAGAAAATGGAGCATCAGGAATTTCCTAGAGGTGCAGTTATCTCATATTCGTCAGTTAAGCAAAAAAATCTTTGATGGAAAAAAAGGAGTTGATATGGGAACATCATGAGAAATGAGCAGCAGTTTTAGGAATTTGATGTCCTTCGTCGACTACCGCTCTAAGCCATGCTGCCATGCCTTATTGGTTCTGCCAATCCTATCTTTGAGATGTTGCAGCTATGTAGCATTGTGGCACTGGATAAGGAATTTGGGACATAATAATGCACCTCTCTACAAATCATCACCAGAACTTTCTTAAGGCTGTTCACTACTCTGCATGTTTGATGTCGACCATGGTTAACAGATTAACCATGCTGATGGCAGGAATTGAAATCAATTGCCATGTAATAGCTGATCACACGTGGTAAACTATCTATAACCTTGACATTCTTGTATTATGTTCTTTGTTTATTGCTTATACAACTTGTAGCGAATAATGTATTGTTTAGAAGCGCATCCAACACTAACAACCAAGAACCCAAAACTCAAAAACAATATTTCGAAGGTGAAAAGACTATAGTCTAAATTTATGTAAGCTTCTCCACCTATCATTTCAATAGTGGTCAAGTGAATCTGATCTTCTACGGAGGAGCACTTCTCTGACATTTGTCCAATTTGCTGATATCTTAGAGTGAGAAAATCAATTAATGTGACTGCAAATGTTTCTGTTTTGTAGATATCAGAGGCACATAACATATAATTGCTGGCATGCTACTATAAATCTTGTATGCACATTTTCTTGTGTTATTTTGCAGTGGTGTAAAATTGTCTTTGAGTTTTCTTTTGCATATCTTTACATTTCAGTTGCATAGGAATTTGTTCCGTGTCTCACACTAGCATACAGTAATTAACCATTTGTATGCCGATTTTGCAGTGGCATGTATTTTGCATAGGTGTTGGTGTCCAACATAGTGCACATGTTGTATTGTTGCACGTGTGTATATGTTTGGAAGTATCTTAATCCGAATTTACGTGGAATATCCTACAGCCATGCTCAGTCAGAGTCTGTCACGGCGCCAGTGGAGGGACATGCCGTTCCAGTTTAATGGCGTATTGTTTCACTTAATTGACTGGACTTTCATCTGCTTTGCATACTAAGTTTACCATTAGAGCAGTAGAGAAGAGGTGGCAGCACCTGCTGGCTGGTATATCCGGGAAGACGAGACATGAAGCCGCCTGAGCTTGGGTAGTCTGCCACTCAAATAGTACTTAGATTTGTCAGCTACTATAAAAGATTCGTTGTTACCGTTTGTGAAATGCCTAGGTTATGTTTTATCTGTTCGCCGAAATTATAATGAAGAAATAAAGTACTATTCAAATTGATGGCAACTGCTGGAAAGCTGGTGAAGTCTCCCAGGGATCAACTGAGTTGCACATGCCTTGATAGATTGTTAACGATCAGTCACTGAACTGAGTTCTACTTGATGAAAAACGGCTGGTCCACTTGAAGTCCAAGAGTATCTCCGCCGACTTCTGCTGTTACACAAGTTTACTCAGTGATCAATCTGTGGTTATATGCTTTAAATATGTATAGGTTCACTGGTGATTTATCTCGGAAAGCGAATTTGGTGGTGATTTTCATAGGAAGTTTCTGGCCTTGTTTGATTTATCTCTTCTAATGTGCACTGACTGGTAGCTGCAGGTCTGTGAAGTATGATCGGGTCCTTGGTTTATACTTTGTACTATAGACCGTGGCTCCCGTGCTGCACTTTGTGGTCTCGGCCTCTCAGGGGATAGGAGCACACACCTTTCAGTAAGAGTATATACTGACCTGCGAATGAGTGGAGATTTGGTGCACACGGGCATGAGTGATCCCTTTAAAAAAAACGAAAATCATATTCCTGAGTTTCCCAAATTTTATCAGATTTTGTCTTTTTTGTATAGCCCACAACATAAAGAATCAAGGGTTCTGATTTTCCACGCCCTTGTAGGATACACATTGACTATGCCTAGAATTTAATTTGATTTTTTAAAGCTTGTAGATATGATTTTTTTATTCTTTTTTTTTAATGAAGGAAGCACTGGAGCCAGAGACACTTTCCACCTGAGAACTAAGATAACCGAAGATGCAAACTGTCTGGTATAATGGATGAAGAAGGAATAGCGAAGCCCTTTCAAGCAGTTGAACAGCTGAAATCTCCCATTGGCTTTTAACCAACTGTCTGGCTTGTACTTTTTTTGCTAATGTCGTCAATAGTTATATTAGATGTGCGATCACATATGAAATGTACAATGAAATGTTTGTCAACTGAAGGTGTGGCTAATTTTCTCCAAACTCCGTGAAAGCTGAGAACAGCACTGCTCTTCTAAAATTCCCCTGAAGTTCCTGCAGCTATCCTCAACTATGGCGGTCTATATACTCTTCATGGATTTCTTGTTCTGATCAGTTCCGTAGTTGCAGGGCTGAATTTCATGCTGACAACACAGGACGTTATGTAATCCCTCCGTAAAACCAATTAGTATTTCCAGTTAAGATGACAAAAGAAATTCTACTTTTGTATAGCTATAGTGGAGTATTATTATGCATGTCATGTGGTAAAAAAATGTGGCGCAATAATTAGATTACTCATAGTGGAGAACTTAGGTGGTAACATATACCGCATGCAACATTTTGATAACATGTCATTAAATAAGGAGAGTTATGCTTATGATAACTATGTTACTGTACTAACATAACATCACATTTACTAAAAATAAATTACTCCATAAATTAATAAATGAGACACCATCATAATACTATGTAGTACTAATACTCCCTCCATCCCAAAATAAGTGACTTGGATTTGTTTAAATTGGCATGCATCTAGACATGTTTTAGTTCGTAGATTTATACGAAGCTGAACAAATCGAAGTCAGTTATTTTTATTTTGGGACGGAGTACTATCATATGCATTATAGGATATTATGATACTTCCCTTTGTGACTAGTCTTAATAAAGAGAATACAATAGGATATCATGGGATACATGAGAATAATAAAATACGGTATCATAGCACGTAGACTAAAAGAATTAGTGGCAAATACCCCTCTGTCCAGAAGTATGACTTGAATTCGTCTAGATTTGCATGTATCTTGACAGTTAGTGTGTACATACGTACAAATCTAAATAAATTCAAGACACGAAGAGTGTACATCTTATACACAAATTTTACGTTGAGATTTCTATAAATAATTGAATATGTTGAGATTATGATACTACTAGTTTCCTAGAAGACATTCTTCTAGCTATGACTCACTGGTTATATTTTTTTCTTCTAGCTATGACTCACTGGTTATATTTTTTTCTTCTAGCTATGACTAACGCAGAAGTGGGACAAGTGGGTTCTCACTTTTACATCCCTATACCAACTCTAGATTAAGTGGTACAAGTGGGATAAATATAGTTAGTATAAAGATGTAAAAATAGAACCCACTTATCCCACTTCTGCATCCCTATGTTTGATTGCAGCGGGTGCCTATGGCGCATGGGTTTCTTTTACGAAAAGTGTTACATCCACCCGATCCCGCATGGTAGTCCCTGCCCCACATCGGCTGCCCCCCCCAAATGCAAAAAAATAGCACGAAAATATCATGTGTCCTCATCTCCCCTCGACTTCCACATCGTTGCCTCTCACAGCAGTGATGGCGCCAATGGTTGGCCTGCAGCGCCACCGGCAGGGAGAGGCCTACCCTTGCAGCATCGACATCTATCCAGCACCGTGTGTAGCCATTTGTAGCACCAGGTGTTGATGTTTGTAGCAACGCTAGCGAGGACGGGGACGATGCCTTGCAACAACGGTGTTTGGGATCCTAGCACCGTGAATCGCCCCTTGCAGCACCGTTGACCTTCGGTCGCCGCATCAGGGGTCAGGGCTTGCAGCATGGGCGGGTGTCGGCAGTTTGCGGCTACGCCGCCCTTGCTTAGTAGCACATTCGTTGATTGCTTGTAGCACCGTCTTTGTACCTTTGTAGCTTGCCAGACATTTCTGCAGCTCCCTACCGGTCATCATGGCAGCACCGCTGAAAGGGCATGTATGCCCCCATGTGTGGTTTTGGTAATTAATGACAATCCCTATGTACTAATGTGCAAATTGAGTTTCACTTGTAGGTTTGTCCATTGGAATCGCTTGGACCATGTGTTGGTTTCAAGGATGAAAAAGAATAAGCATTGTCAAATGGTTTTGTGCCTATTGGAAACAAGTAGAAGAAGAAGATCAAGTATGTCTTGAAGAAGAAGAAGATGGAGTTTCTCATGGATTTATTCAAGAAATCATCATCAAGAATTGTTGTGCAAGCTCATGGTGCGCCATATCTAGAAGATCTCATGCTTGGAGCTTGCCATCCTCGACGTTCATGGAGTGATGAAGACAAGGTCAAAGAAGAGGTTTCCTCATGGAGTATGGGGGAGCCATTCGCAAATCTTCATCAAGCAAGAGCAATCAAGAAAGGTGTTCCATCTTAAAGGTGACAAGATCGTCTACATCAAGCTCAAGTGGGATGCTCAAGGCAAAGGTATGATCTTGATAGGGTTTCTATTTCACCGGTCTCTTGTAGTGTTGGGAGACCGGGTATAGGATAGATAGTCGTACTATCAAGAGGGGCTCTCGAGTGGGTGACTCCTTCGTATCTTTCGGAGAGAGCTCAAACATTTGCATACATAGCATCATCTTTCTTGGTTGTTGTTTGGTTCTTGTCCATGTGAGGATCTGTTAGGAATCTAGGCATTTTTCCGATTATATTAATCCAGGAATAAATCATGAACATGATGTGGACACGCTGATACTTGATTATGTAACTATGCAGTACTAGGCAAATCGTAGAGACATCTACAGAAATCACTAGTACTATGCACATCGGAATTAGCAGAAGAGGGATAAGCATGTAGTACCCTCCAGTAGGCCAATTGGCCGAAGCGGCAGCGGTCGCGGCAGCGGAAGCGGTAGCTTCGTCGGCTGTCCTGTTCTCAGTGGCAGCCGGATCACCAACGGTAGCCATGGCGATGAAGAAAACGTTGATGTAGTGGAAGCAGTCGAAGATTAGCGAGCAGTCGCTCCCCAAAAACCTAATCGCCCCTCTCCCGTACAGGATCTCGAGAGGGCGTGGTTTCGGAGGCCTGCTCACCCGTCAGCCGTGTACGCAGCGGACGGGGTGGGATCACCGGAGGCAGCAGCAGTGAGAGGAACGACAAGAGGCGGAGGCAGATGGTTCTGTTCTGTGTCTCCCGGAGAGGACGACCTTCTCCATATATAGGCACATGCCAGGACGGTTCAACGGAAAGAAACGCCCGCAATGAAAGACTGAAACGCCTGTAATAAAGTACTAGTAACGCCAGCACTTAAGACAAAACGTTAACCCCAGCACTTAAGACAAAACGTTTAAGCCTCATTAGCATTTCAGTTACAACCGTTTGTATCCCGTTTCCGTGCGACAAAAAGAACACATCGGCTCGGCGAGATTCCCGCAACCCGCGGCGCGCGCGCGCGCGTCGTGACGAGGCGAGGCGTGGCGTGGCGAGGTGGGCGTGCGTCGGAGGAGGAGCGCGCGTGTGGAGCTCCTCTTCTTCTTCTCACACCACATGCAAATGGTAGAAGAGCTCACCTTATATGTTGGTGCTCATGTCTCTCCACTAGCAATGTGGGACTAAACTCCCTCCCACTTGCCTTGCCAAGCATGAATGGGCCCTTAGGGATTTTTTCAGAAATTGTTAGATGGGCCTAGAGCCCACCCTATATTTCAACAATCCCCCACCAGATCCCTAAGGCCCATGGTATTGTCCTCTGTTCCCAACACTGTTTTGATATACCGGTATTTTCAGTGGAGACCTGTTAGGGTTGAACATCCACCTAGAACAAATAGCTACACTTCTTTACAACTGAGCAATGGACTATGCCTTGAATTGTCAGTTTGGCGTAAAGGAGTTTCACTAAAAGTCTTACCAGTACTAGGCTGCCGAAGGATGACCCCTCGGGTGGAGCATATTAGTCATACTCCTGGCCTATTCATGAGCTACTAGAGAACACCCCAATCTCATAGACTGTGACCAGCAGTCGGGCTCACATAGGTGTGTTCCTCCAAAGATCGCTCTGTAGGATAGCATCTTGCTTATAGAAGCTTTGGAACACATTAAGACAAAAATCAACCTGCCATACAGTTTCTGAGAGTATTGTATATCCAGCGGAGTGGGTTAGTAAACTACTCTCCTCAGTTAACCACTAGCTTGTTTTCCCAGATCCTACTTCACGGGATCTCCGATCACATAGGTTGCGTTACTACCATGGCAACTCATGTGGGTCTCATTCCCATCTCCCTCGATGCATTTTCTATCACAACACGTGATAGCCCTTTAGTAAAGGGATCTGCCAGATTCTTAGCCGACTGGATATAATCCAATGCTATCACTCCGGAGTTTCTTAAAGTTCTGACAGCTTTTAATCTCATTCTTATGTGTTTGTTGGACTGCTTGTTGTTCTTTGAACTTTTTACCTTGACAATTACAGTTTGATTGTCACAGTTCATAAGAATAGCCGGTACTGGCTTTTCAGCCACTGGCAGGTCCATCAAAAGATCTCGAAGCCATCCTGCTTCGACACCAGATGTGTCTAATGCTGTTAATTCTGCTTCCATTGTCGATCTCGTTAGGATCGTTTGCTTGCAAGACTTCCAGGAAACAGCACCACCTCCAAGAGTAAACACATACCCCGTTGTGGCTTTCATCTCATCAGCATCAGAGATCCAATTCGCATCACAATACCCTTCAAGTACTGACGGTTGCCCCGTATAGTGAAGTCTGTAGTTCATAGTACCTTTCAGATAACGCATAATTCTTTCAACAGCACGCCAATGATCATCACCCGGATTAGAAACAAACCGGCTCAGTTTGCACACAGCAAACGTGATGTCAGGCCTTGTAGCGCTAGCTAGATACATGAGTGAACCAATGATCTGAGAATATCTCAGCTGATCCTTACTTGTGCCTTCAAACTTTCGGATTCGCACACTAGGATCATATGGTGTTGGAGAAGTTTTGCAGTCCGAATATCCAAAACGACTCAAAACTTTTTCAACATAATGGGATTGCAGAAGCGTAATCCCACCCTCATTATCTCTCAGCAGCTTAATGTTTAAGATAACATCAGCCACACCAAGATCCTTCATCTCAAAATTCTGAGATAGAAATGACTTAACCTCCTCGATGACTTGGAGGTTTGTCCCAAGTATCAGTATGTCGTCGACATACAAGCACAGTATAACTCCTTCGCCCCCACCATAGCGATAATATACACATTTGTCGGCTTCATTAGCAACAAAGCCGGCAGATGTTAAAGTTATGTTGAACTTCTCATGCCATTGCTTAGGTGCTTGTTTCAGGCCATATAGAGATTTCAGTAACTTACACACTTTTCCTTCCTGACCATCTATCACAAAGCCATCGGGCTGTTGCATATAGATTTCCTCGTCTAGCTCTCCGTTCAGAAAAGCCGTCTTAACATCCATTTGGTGGACAAGAAGACCATGCGAGGCCGCAAATGAGAGTAACACTCGAATGGTGGTCAGTCTGGCCACAGGTGAATAAGTATCGAAGAAATCTTCCTCTTCTTTCTGGGAATAACCCTTAGCCACAAGTCTAGCCTTGTACTTTTCAATAGTACCATCCGGCCTAAGTTTACTTTTAAACACCCACTTACATCCCAATGGTTTACAGCCATAGGGACGATCAGTGATTTCCCATGTTCCGTTAGCCATGATGGAATCCATCTCACTACGGACCGCTTCTTTCCAGTAGTCAGCATCTGGAGATGCATAGGCTTCCGAAATGGAAGTGGGAGTATCATCCACGAGGTATACGAGAAAATCATCACCAAAGGACTTTGCAGTCCTTTGTCTCTTGCCCCTACCAAGGGTTTCCTCGTTGTCCTCCTCAAGATTTTCATCAGGTGTTTCTTCATAATATTCCATTAGAATGGCAGGCTCAGGAGTCTCTTTTGATTCCTGTCTAGAAGTGCTTGGCATATCTCTCATAGGAAAAATATCCTCAAAGAATGTAGCATCTTTAGACTCTATAATTGTACCGACCTCCACGTCAGGTACCTCAGATTTCACTACTAGAAATCTATAGCCGACGCTTTTCTTAGCGTAACCCAAATTAACACAATCCACAGTCTTTGGTCCAAGCTTACGCTTTTTGGGGATTGGCACATTGACTTTCGCCAAACAACCCCATGTGCGTAAGTATGAGAGTGTTGTTCTTCTCTTCTCCCATTGCTCATAGGGAGTAATCTCATTATCTTTTGTCGGAACTTTATTCAGGACATGACATGATGTCAATATAGCCTCCCCCCACCATGCCTTGGATAAACCCGATGTATCTAACATGGCGTTAACCAAATCTGTTAGAGTACGGTTTTTCCGTTCGGCAACCCCATTTGACTGAGGTGAATAGGGAGGCGTCCTCTCATGAATAATACCGTGTTCCGCACAAAAAGAGTCAAACTCATTAGAGAAATACTCTCCACCACGATCTGACCGGATTCGTTTAATCTTCTTTTCAAGTTGATTCTCAACTTCTGCTTTATAGATTTTAAAGTAGTGTAGAGCCTCACTTTTAGTGTTTAACAGATATACACAACAAAATCTAGTGGAATCATCTATTAGTGTCATGAAGTATCTTTTTCCAGCTTTAGTCAACACACCATTCATCTCACACAGATCAGAATGTATGAGTTCTAACGGTGCCAAGTGTCTCTCCTCCGTAGCTTTATGGGGCTTGCGAGGTTGTTTTGCTTGCACACACGAATGGCACTTAGAACCTTTGGCTAAAGTGAAACTCGGGATTAAATTCAGTTTTGCTAACCGCGTCATAGAACCAAAACCAATGTGACAAAGACGTGAATGCCAAACTTCTGTTTCATTAACATTCGAATGAATATTGTTCACGACTTTATTACAAAAATCCGCAAGGGAAAAGCGGAACAGACCTCCGCATTCATAACCTTTTCCAACAAACAGTCCATATTTCGTAACAACTACTTTATTAGACTCAAAGACCAACTTAAAACCTTCTCTGCAGAGAAGGGAGCCACTAACGAGGTTCTTCTTGATGGCGGGGACATGCTGCACATTCTTGAGCTGCATGATCCTTCCCGAAGAACTTCAGATCGACCGTGCCAACACCATGAACAGAAGCAGTCGCGCTGTTCCCCATCAGTACGGAGCCTTTCCCTGTGACCTGATAAGAAGAAAACAATGAGATGTCAGCACACACATGAATATTTGCACCTGTGTCAATCCACCAATCGGTAGACTGGCTAACTGAAAATACAGTAAATAGATTACCGTACCCAGATGCTCCACTTTCATTGTTGCTCACGATCATGTTGGCAGTCTTAGAGTCCTGCCCTGGCTTCTTGAACTTGTGTGGGCACTTGTTAGCCCAGTGTTCCTCCGAACCACAAGTGAAACAGCCACTCTTCTTCTTATCCTTCTTGAAGGTCTTGTTACCCTTCTTCTTGAAGTCGGTATTCTGTTGGACACCCATCTTCCCTTTGGACTTGTTGGAGTTGAAGTTCTTCTGTACCACATTGGCAACTGAGATCCCTTCTCCTTTTCCATGCGAGTCCTTTGCCCTGGAATTCTGCTCAACACTCAGATGGCCGATGACATCCTCTACTGAGAATTCACGCCTCTGATGTTTCAGAGTGGTGGCAAAGTTCCTCCAGGAATTAGGAAGCTTAGCGATTATGCATCCCGCGACAAATTTGCCCGGTAACTCGCACTTCAGGAGCTCAAGCTCCTTTGCGATGCATTGTATTTCATGAGCCTGTTCCAATATAGAACGGTTTTCAACCATTTTGTAATCGTGGAACTGCTCAATAATATACATCTCGCTCCCAGCATCAGTTGCACCGAATTTGGATTCGAGTGCCTCCCACAAGTCCTTGGCGACCCGCACATGTAAATATGCATCAACCAACTTATCTCCAATCACGCTCAGAACGGCTCCAACAAAGACGACGGTGGCTTCCGTAAACGCCTTCTCCTGATCAGGAGCAATCGTTCCAGTGGGAGTGACACCGGCGACCCAGAACACGTTCATCGCCGTGAGCCATAAGGTGGTTTTGGTCTGCCAACGCTTAAAGTACGTCCCCGTAAACGGGGCAGGTTTCAGTGCAGCAGCAAAACCTTGAATCGAAAAATGCCTACACATATTAGGTTTTTGGATTGTTAGGAATCTAGGCATTTTTCCGATTATATTAATCCAGGAATAAATCATGAACATGATGTGGACACGCTGATACTTGATTATGTAACTATGCAGTACTAGGCAAATCGTAGAGACATCTACAGAAATCACTAGTACTATGCACATCGGAATTAGCAGAAGAGGGATAAGCATGTAGTACCCTCCAGTAGGCCAATTGGCCGAAGCGGTAGCTTCGTCGGCTGTCCTGTTCTCAGTGGCAGCCGGATCACCAACGGTAGCCATGGCGATGAAGAAAACGTTGATGTAGTGGAAGCAGTCGAAGATTAGCGAGCAGTCGCGTAGGAGACGCTCCCCAAAAACCTAATCGCCCCTCTCCCGTACAGGATCTCGAGAGGGCGTTGTTTCGGAGGCCTGCTCACCCGTCAGCCGTGTACGCAGCGGACGGGGTGGGATCACCGGAGGCAGCAGCAGTGAGAGGAACGACAAGAGGCGGAGGCAGATGGTTCTGTTCTGTGTCTCCCGGAGAGGACGACCTTCTCCATATATAGGCACATGCTAGGACGGTTCAACGGAAAGAAACACCCGCAATGAAAGACTGAAACGCCTGGCCAGCACTTAAGACAAAACGTTAACCCCAGCACTTAAGACAAAACGTTTAAGCCTCATTAGCATTTCAGTTACAACTGTTTGTATCCCGTTTCCGTGCGACAAAAAGAACACATCGGCTCGGCGAGATTCCCGCAACCCGCGCGTCGCGGCGCGGCGCGGCGCGGCGCGGCGCGGCGGGCGTGCGTCGGAGGAGGAGGAGCGCGCGTGTGGAGCTCCTCTTCTTCTTCTCACACCACATGCAAATGGTAGAAGAGCTCACCTTATATGTTGGTGCTCATGTCTCTCCACTAGCAATGTGGGACTAAACTCCCTCCCACTTGCCTTGCCAAGCATGAATGGGCCCTTAGGGATTTTTTCAGAAATTGTTAGATGGGCCTAGAGCCCACCCTATATTTCAACAGGATCTAGAGCTTGTGGTTAGCTTCATAACATGCTCTAGTTCATCAAAAATGGATTTCCCTTGCATATCTTATTGCGTTTTTTATCTTGCGGGTTTTCCGGCTCCACACCTTGGGAGGTATCTCAAATATATATTCATGGTATCTTATCCCTTGGTGATACCCAATATTTCGAATTTTTGTTGGATTCTACTCATCGTTATCTTTCCAACAAAATTGGTTTCATCTCGTTTGGAGTTCGGATGCAAACGTTGTGGCAGTTTTGATTCTAGAGTTTTTGCCTAACCGGTAGTTCCGGTGGGCCACCGGTAGTACCGCTAGGGCATTTGTGCCGCCGGTAGTACCGGTGTTAATTCCGTCCCAACTTTCGGTAAACCCGATTTTGGTTCTATACTCTCTCTGCCTGATTTGCGCTATTTGACGGTACTTCAGTCGGAATCTTGGGCGGTAGTACCAGCCCAGGCGGTAGTACCGGTGACCACTGGTAGTACCGGTCATCCTCGTTTTTGTGTTTGTTCGCATCGCTGTTTTGGACCGTTGGCTAAGTGCCACCGGTAGTACCGGCCATCCACTGGTACTACCGGTCGTGCGTGAATCTATGAGAAACGGGCAGATCGGGGAGCCCTTTAAAAGGAGCTCCCCTTTCCCCTTCGGTTTTTACTTGTTCTTCTTTGTTTTTTGCCCTTCTCTCTATCCTCCATTGTTGACCTTGAAGAGCTTGCCCTCTCCCCCTCCCCCTCCTATGATTCTTGCATCTTTTGAGGGATTTGAGAGAGGAGATCTAGATCTACAAGCCCCACCAAACCAAATCCCTTCTTCGTGAAGGAATCCTTGGGATCTAGATCTTGGAGAGTTTTGTGTTCTCCTCTTGTGTTCTTCCTCCCTTATTCCCCCAATAGCTTTTGTAGCTTTGGTGGAATTTATGAGTGAAGGACTCGCCTCTTGCATTTGGTGCATAGGTTTGAGTTCTCCTCGGAGATTCGGCGAGTTCAAGCCCTTGGGCTTGTTACTCTTGGGCTCTTGGAACCCTAGACGGTTGTGTGGTTGGATTGTTGATATTTTGTGGTCTTGTAGCCTTTTGTGGCCTTGTTGCCTTTTGTGGCTTTGTAGCCTTTGTGGCATTGTTGTTGGGAGCCTCCAATTGAGTTGTGGAGATTGCCCCAAAAGGGGTTTATCACTCCACTGAACTTGCCGCCCACCAACATGTGCCACCACGGTCTTAGTTCATCATCCTCGTCTCACCATGACAAACAATGCGACGCCGGCCAGACCGAGACAGTCCTAGACAGGGGCGGTAGGTCCATAGCCACGCGGGAGGGAACATCCTCCACCGCCAAAGATGACAGCCGACCGGACACAGCTGCAAGATCACACCAGGCCATTGGAGCCGGAGGGCAGCAGCAGGACAACCACCTAGATACCCTCTCCACCGCTAATGGCGGGTGCCGATCGAACGCGGCAACAGAGACACACCAGGCCTGGCAAGCCCGACCGGTCCCGGAAAGGGTCCTTAAAGTCCTCACCGCCACCCTCTAGATCGGCGCCATAAGCCAGGCTGGACCCAGATGTGTCTGTAAAGTTTCAGCTGCCACGCTGTAGCAGATGCGCCATGGACACCACCATCCTGTGATGAATCGTACACAGTCCAACCGGAGGCCACCCGGCCAGAGCTGGTCCGCCAAGACCTAGATCAGGCCCAAAAGGGACTAGATCTGAGCTTGCAGGAAGCCACCAGCCAAGGTCAGAGCACTGTCGGCCAAGGCCAGGGCCAAGCTGCCTGCGCCACCAAGGGGCCATACCATCACCACCACCGCCATTCGAGCTATGTCGGAGCGTCGCCGGCCTTGGAGCATCTCCTGCCGCCATGCCACACTGCGCTGACCAGAGCCTGGCGTAGGCGGCCGACGACAGCAGGGAGGAGGAGTAGGAGAGGGTCCGTGGGGAAAGGGGCATGAGGGGCGGCCGGTCGCCCGCGCCGGGGCAGCCGGTCGCGAGAGCCTCTGTTTTCTCCGATCTCATTGTTAGACGTATACATTGTCCAACATCTTTGCCACACTTTATTTTGGCTTGCTATACAACTCTTTTTTGAGGGATGGCTTAATGGCTTGCTAATACTGTAGCAAAATCCACGAACCAAACGGTACCCCTAGTACTGTACTGCCATTGATTCGCACGCACGCGTGTGAGATCAGCCTATACACCGCTGCACTTGCCGTACTAGTACTCCACTAACGAACGCCCGCCCGCACGCTCGCACTCGTCGCTGCACATTAATTTCGGCATCCATTTCCACGACGCCTAGAGAAGACAAGACCCGCCTCCCGAGCTCCATCTCCTCGCCCCGTACTCGTCGTCTCCCGCTTCCCCCCACCCCACCCCACCCCACGCGCGTCAACAAGACGAGAGGAGGCATCGGCGAGTCCCCCGGCGGGCATGAAGGGCGGCGGAGCCATCAGGAGCGGCGGCGGAAGCGGGGGGCTGATGCGGACGCGGCTGCGGCTCCCGGTGGTGCTCCTCTTCTGCTCCCTCTTCTTCCTCGCCGGCTTCTTCGGCTCCCTCCTCTTCATTCAGGTAACGAACGCAGCAACCACGCCCCGGCTCGCAAATTCGTCCCGCGCTTCTGATCTGGCGGTTGTTCCGTGGCAGGATCCGCAGCTGGAGGAGGACGTGGAGCGGCCGCTGCGGAGGGAGCGGCTGATGGAGGCGGTCTGGCCGGAAATGGCGTACGGGGAGTCCGGCGATCCCGCGCCTTCCTTGATCCCTTACCAGGTCATGCCTCATTCTGATTCCCTCCCGCCCGCTAGTGCTGATTGCGTCGTCGTTTCTTTGTTCGGAAATTAATTTAGCCTTGCCGTGTCGGTGGCTACCGATTATTGTTAGCACTGGGGACCAAAGTTGGCGTGCGTGATTTTCACGTCAGGAATCAGGATGTCTGCTTTGCATTTTGGCGCCGACATTAGTTCCTCCTTGGTTGTGCAATTCGCCTGGGTGGTTTGTTCCGACGGCCACGTGCTGTTGGACTAACTTGTTGGTGCAGAGTACCTGCTGATTTAGAACTTATTTTTCGTACAACGGATTTAGTGTGAAACGTAGCGTTGTTGTGGGCAACTTGACTGACTTCTGTTAGTTCGCATGCAATTGCCGTGGGTGTAGAATATCAGAATGTAGAATATCACGACCTTTGTGCCTCATGACATGTACCAACAAGCGCAAGAGGTGTGTGCATTCTGTGAGCAGTACATTCCGCCTTTAACCCCGCATTCCTGCCTCTTGTGTGAGTCTTCAGTAACTACCTCCTGTGTGGTTTAGCTAGGTTCCTGTTACTAGTGGAATTAGCCAATAGTGTGTGAAATTGCTTAGTCAAGGGAAGTTTTTGCAGAAAAGAAGATAGCGGTTATCTACATTTCCTTTAGCAGTCTGATCTATGTATTTGGGAATTGCATTGGCTATTGGGTACTTGGAGGAATTTAGTTATGAGCGAAAGATGGAACTGCTAGTATTTATTCCTGTAACCCATGTACCGAATAAATGGGAACCCGTCACTGCTAGTTTTAGGTTTGCGGTGCCATTGACTACTGACTAGTTTATCACTGGGGGAAAAGGTGGCTTGCGTGATCTTTATGCCAGGATGTGCATTGCATTTTATATCAGTGATTCTTACTGTTTGTACAATGGATTTAGTGTGAATAGTTTGATACGTTGCAGATTGGCAACTCGACTGACTGCTGTTAATTCGCATGCAATTGTCACGGGCTTGGGTGTAGGGATGTAGGCGGATATCCGAATATGCACGGTGGCCTTTCCACCAATTTATTCTCACAGCCCATGTACTCATTAGTCCTTAATTAGTTTGTTCCATGCATAATTAGAGCGGGCTGTCCGCCCCGCCCGCCGGACGGACAGCCTGCATGCCTACTTGCGTGCCTCTTGTGTGGTTTAGCTCTGTTCCTATTGCTTCTGAAATTGACCAATTGGTGGGAAGTAACTTATTCAAGGGAGTGTTCAAAACAGAAGACACTGTTTAGCTAGTTTTCTGTTACCTGTGTGATCTATAAATTGGAGAATTTATTGGCTATTGGGTTCTTCTAGAAAATTCATTACGAGCAAAAGATGGAACTGTTAAATGAACACTAGATCCCTAAGTAAAGTCCATGTGCATGTGCACCTAATAAATGAACACTAGATCCCTAAGTAAAGTCCATGTGCGTGTGCACCCTTTCACGAGTTTGTACACTTAAAGTCTCAATTATTTTAAATTTTTTATCAAAAAGAACATGATAGTGCACAATGGTAATTTAGATGAATTTACAAATAAATGAGGAAAAAATGATCATATGTCTCCTGTACTTTGTCGTCTACTATCCTAGCGCTTAAGAAGGGCAACACTAATTCTTTTAATAAGTTGTACTGAACCTTTTTGTTGTCTGTGTTATGTTTTCCTTCTGATGTACCATAATCTGGGCTACATAATCATTGCTTCCTTTACAGCATTTAGTTTCTTTAGGAATCTGGTCAATGTTGCTTTAGTATTTTAACTGTGATCTATTGAGCAGATTTTGAGCTGGCAACCTCGTGCATTGTACTTTCCACAATTTGCAACATCAGAACAGTGTGACAATGTAGTTAAAACCGCGAAGGCACGGCTTAGGCCATCAACACTGGCCTTAAGGAAAGGAGAAACCGAGGAGACTACGAAAGGAATAAGGACAAGGTAACGCTTACGCAGACTCCTTACAGTCCTGGAGCAATCATCATAAAGGTTGAGCAAATTGCACAAACCACCACACATTGCTGCCATCGTTGCGCAAAACACCAACTTTACCTGTTTTTTGCACGGATTACTAACTATTGGTGTAATACGTTGCACATAGATCCAAATTCTAGATTAGGTTGTTTAATTGAAATCTGACGACCAGGATCCACAAGGCTGCGATGATGTGGTGTCAACGTGTCATTATCTAGTGAATTGTTTTCAAACTTTTTCAAAAAAAAAATCGGTAATTGAAATAATATAAACAACCATAAATTAACTAATCTAGAAAATTTTGAAAGAATATTTTTTCAGTAGTTGGAATTTTTTTTTTCAAAAAGATAAAAGAAACTAGATAATGACACATGGACGTTAGATCCTTATGTCATGGGTCCGGTCGTAATTGCGGTTAATCCTCTTAATATGAGATTTAGACCCGTGTGCAACTTATTACACCAATAGTTGGTGGTTTGTGCAAAAAACATGAAAAATTGGTGTTTTGCGCAACGTCACGCAATAAGTGGTGGTTTGTTCAATTTTCTCATAAAGGTTAGATATTTGGACCAGTCAGTTAGAGAACAGAAAGTGACTTACTGTTATCTAGATACACATGTATCTAGACAAAACTGCGCCAGTTCATTTGGGACGGAGGGAGTATTAGAGATTGTGATATGGCAAATACACATTGGGATCACATCTGTTTTTGGTTTTGAATGGGCTTGATACGACGTGGTTTATTGCTTATATAAGTCTGTACCAAATCGATAATCTAATTTGTCACTGCAACTTCATGATTACCTTTGAAGAATTACTTTGAAGCAAAACCAGAAGTACGTACAGATGTTTCATTTGTTCATCTTTCCTGTATTTTCTTATTTAAATGAACAAACACCAGACGGCTCTGGTCACTGGCCACTGGCTACAGCCGGCTGCAGACGGTGCACGCCAGGAGGTTGACCGTATGGAGGCGGTGGCCACCAGAGCTCGACCGGATGGAAAGCGGTGGACAATCTTAGGCCCTTGATTTACCAGGGTCCTTGCAAGGTTTTGCAGGGCACCTAGAAAACCTGCATAAGCCTTGTGATGCGTCACAGAGGTATTGGCCACCTAGGCATCAAAATATGGGGAAGGTAGCAAAAAGATGTTGTGGCGTAAACCCACAGTTAATTAGAGTAGAGTATTGACGCCTAGGGGTGCTGAGCATATACTTAATATGACATTCTGATTAGGGGTGTCCATCATGGTTCTGGTCAAACCCATTTCAAAACGTGAAGTGGCTACTGGCTAACATTTTTAGGAAAGCTCAAACTCTTGTTCAGAAACCAGAAGCACCCCTCTTATTTTGGCTTCACCTGTCCTGGTTGATAGTAATTTATGCATCTTGTAGTTGCAACTTCAGTTAAGCATTCTGCGTGCAATTTTTAGTACAACTAAACACCTTATGAACCTGCAACGAGCTAATGGTTTGATCATATTGCCAAACAGCTCAGGCACATTCCTCAGTGCTGATGAAGATCCAACTGGGGCCCTTGCAGAAGTTGAAAAGAAGATTGCAAAGGCTACCATGATACCAAAGACTCATGGAGAGGTACTGTTCCATAAGTTAGTGACCGCATACCACATTCTAGTCCATTTCTTCTCCATAAATTGGCAGTGTTTCCTATTGAACAGATTTTTGCAGCTTCATCAGAAAAAGTAAAACATGCTTTGCAGATTTATGGCTTTCTTAACATGATGTTGGCATATGGCGAGTTTCTGTCTAAATAATGGACTATTGTCTTAATTGTATGCAAAGTTAACCTAAATGTAAATTTACTTTCCGCATGGAAGGATTAGAGAGAAGCATGCATGGTGTTGTGGTCTTAGATTGTCCATGTAGTACCATAAGTTAGCTGCATTTATTTGGTTGGTTCCCTTTGATTGGAACCTTTTTCTTATGTTTATCTCTTGATTGTTTCTTGGGTTTCTTTCACCCCCATTAGACCTTCAGGTTCTCCTACCTTTGACATGTGTCCTTGAGATAAGTCGGAGTTGAACAAGACATAAAAAATAGCCTCTTCTGTTGCAATATTTCGCTGAAACTGGTTACATTGGCCATATGTTGCAGCCGTTTAACATCCTCCGCTATGAGATTGGACAGAAGTATGCTTCACACTATGATGCCTTTGACCCGGCTCAGTATGGTCCACAAAAGAGCCAAAGGGTATGTTGTACTTTCACTTGCATTCTGCCTAAATTGGAGCTTTATTGTTTCTTGATGTTGAGCAAATTGATTTCATTTTTCAACTTCAGCGTAGAGGTTATTTTTATCGAAACTTACAGCTTAAGGGATCTATTGGCTCTTTGATATGTTAGTGAAGCTTGGGGAACCATACTTGTCATTAGCCCCTATTTATTATGTGGACAAGGAGCTATGCTGGAGTTTTGACGTAGCAAGTTTTATCTCACATAGTTCGTCCCCTGCATTCCTTTCTGTTTGTCTTGTTGATCACAATTGTGACACACTCCACGTCTGTACTTTCATAACTATTCTGATCTATAGTCTACTGAAAAAAATGAGGAAGAATGTAATTAAGAAATTATTAAATTGCATTTCCATAGGTGGCATCTTTCTTGCTCTATCTGACGGACGTCGAAGAAGGTGGAGAAACTATGTTCCCATATGAGGTCGGTACTAAAGGAAATTCTGCTCTGCATTGTTTCAGTAGATTGTAAAGAATGCTTTGTTGATTTGCAGAATGGGGAAAATATGGATATAGGCTACGACTATGAACAGTGCATTGGCTTAAAGGTAAAACCAAGGAAGGGCGATGGCCTCTTGTTTTACTCCCTTATGGTAAATGGCACCATTGATCCGGTATGTTCTTGGCACGCAAATTCAGGCTTTCCCTATCACATTTTTTCTTCGAAGTACTACGTACCATTTATGTAGTCATTAGAAATCAACGAGTTTAGACAAAACTAGGCTTACATCATGTTTGTTTTAATATCGGTACCACATGGCCAAACAGCGAAATATCTCGTGGATTTCTAACTCTACCGTGGATGTGCTGTTGCAGACTTCGCTTCATGGGAGCTGCCCGGTGGTCAGAGGAGAGAAATGGGTCGCCACAAAATGGATTAGAGATAAGACGGTGTAAATGAGGCTAACGGGGTCAGCGTCCCAAATAGATAACACGCACATATAGTAAACATTTTTGTACACGATCATGTACTCGTACACTACATCTATTCAATTGATGGGCTTTCACGAAGCAGTGTGAACCAACTTGCCACAGTTAGATGTTCATGTTAACAGATCTGTCGATCTGGGTGGCTTGGTACTGACAAGCCTGCATCCGTTTCTGTTTCCACGATCTTAGATTGTTAGTCCTCGTACCAAGAAGATTGTTAATCCTTGCATGCGTAGATGACTGCTGACAAGCCTGTATCCGCATCTGTTTCCACCATCTCAGTGCTCTTAACAAGATTGTTAATCCTTGCATGCGAATGTGACTGGGCATATATGCTGGATGCAGGTACTCCCTCCGACCCATATTAGTTGATTTGGATTTATCTAGATTCGGATGTATCTAATACTAAAACATGAGATACATCCGAATCTAAACAAATTCGAGTCAACTAATATGGATCGGAGGGAGTACTACAATTTGTGTCCTGTATTCATGAATAATCTATTCAAGGTTTCCTTTATAGTTACCTGTTTCAATCAATACAGTATTTTTCCAATCGATATTTCAAGATCCAAAGGGAAGATAGTCTTCAAATCCTTACAAAAACAGTTCTATCGTTTCTTTTTACTGTAGCCGTTGCTGAAAGTATAATGTTACACTGTTGTAGTATGACAAATCCGTATCCCGTACATTTGACTGCTACTAATGTACAAAGTGCCACGCCATAATACAAAGCTTTTGATCTTAGGACTGCACGTTGCACAATTTGCTGATACTATTGCAGAAATGATGATATGCAGATACAGTGGTTTTGATCTTAGGACTTCACTGCATTCACCAAGCACAACCATGGTTTCTTTGAAGTTACAGATACAGTGTTACAAGCTCTTTCAGGGCCGTCCATCATCTCAGTCGTAGAACAGATAGTTGGATCAACTCGCGATCATACCAGTTCCATCATGTGATGATTAGTAACAACCAGCAACTGCTCCACTTGAACACGGTGCAGACTGAATGTTATTGTGGTCGTGTCCTGCTGTTCTCCGCTGCTTTCACTTGAAGGAAGTACGGATGCGCCTGCATATATACCAACAACTCTTAAGAGTAGATGATTCATGTCATAGAACCTTGGATGTGTGAAATCATTTTATTAAAACTCAAAACAGATTAAGCAAGGTTCAACTTATGGCCAAATGCATGTAAGATACTGTCTGCAAATAATTGGAAGCATACTAGCTATGTGCAGGTGAGCAGTCACAACCAAGTAATAAGCCTGAGAACACTTGATGAGATTATATACAGGTAAGAAACTGCAACTTAGTTATAACAGGTCCAACGAAACAAAACTAGTATCGCCTTGAATTGTAACGAAGTTTACCGGTCTTCGACTTACCATAGCTTCACGAGCAGTGAGCCTATCCTGGTGATCATAGCGAAGAAGCTTATCGAGAAAATCTATGGCCTACAAATATACATGAAACGATGCAGTCAAGCAGAGGACCTACGATTAGACGTATACTAGTAATGTGAGTGCCATTAACTAACCTCAGGGGATACTAGATGCTGGTTATCAGCATTAATGAACTTCGACCAGGGTCTTCTGCTGTGCCTGTGACATATATATGGAATGATGCAGAGGTCAGAATTCCTAATCTTCAAAACAGAAAGGGAAGGTATCAACATCCCCAAGCATGCAACTTACCTTCCGACAAGATGTTCAAGCTGAGGGTCAAGCTCAATGTGGTACTTCTTTAAATAAGCATTCAGCCCATCTGTTCCAAGTACCTGAGAATAATGGGAAGTGGCATGGATTAGATAATACTATGCTGGACAAAAGTATTAAGATATTTAGTGTCCCAAGTTATTGTGGAAATTCACTTTTGATCTCATGTGCATATATGCTCTCTTTAGCAAAAACATACATTTCAAATTGTTCAAAAAAATTCTAGAAAATATCCGTGTGTGCATCTCCACAATTCAAAGAGGGAGCACATGCACCCAAGAGCAAAAACACCGTGTCCGCAAATAAATATAAACAGAACAGGCAAGGTAGGCGTAACATCAGCAAAGCTCCTTAGGAGAAATATCAATGTATGTTATGTTAGCAACAAAAATCCAAACCCTAGGTTGCATCACCAAAACACTTCTATCAAGCAGTATAAGCCTTCTATTACCAGAGATATGAGGAGATACCAGAATCAAACTGGGACTCACCTTTGCAATTTTCACAAGTTGGTCGTGGTTATCATGGCCATAGAAGAATGGCTCCTTCCGAAATATCTGCAGCCATAACACCAGTAGCAAATGAGTCAGTTATCGACCTCAGTACATCCAGGATACACACACAGTATTCATAATCCATACATACCATCCCAGCAAACATGCACCCAAGGCTCCACATGTCTAGAGAATAATCATAATCTTGCAAATCAACAAGAAGTTCAGGTCCCTTGAAATACCTGAATTAAATTTAAAAAATGCTTCTTTCAGATATTAAAAATCAAACATGAAAGGAAATAATAAATAAAAAACAGAACTTGTGGCTTGAATTAACACATTAATAATCAATAAATTACAGGATATGTATATAGGCAACTATGCAGGCCAGTTGACAATAAACTAGCATGAAGAATATGTTGTGGTGAAAACATGTTCTTTTGTACTGATAGAACATGTTTATTTATCGTTTGCCTAAATTTTAGAGCATTGAAATACCCAAAGAACTCCATTAGACAGCTCAAACAGTAACGGTGAGTTCAAACCAAGTAAATTTATCTGCTCATATGTTGCTTCTGGTTGTGGAGTCAGCATAATGTGGACTCCCTAAATAAACCATATTCTTAAGTTATCATCATCACACAATACATGTGACCAAAGGGTTTAATCCAAATCAGTTATGGTCTTATGGAGCAAGAAAAATTATCGATATTTTTGCAGGAACCAAGAAATAACATAACCTAACAGGTGGTTGACGTGTTTGTACACAAACCTTGAAGCAACACGGACATTGTATTCTTTGCCTGGATGGTAGAACTCAGCCAGGCCCCAGTCTATCAAGCGAAGTTTTCGAAGCTCATGATCTATCATAACATTATGGGGCTTAACATCCCGATGCATAATGCCTTGTGAATGGCAGTAATCCAATGCCTGGAACAGTAGAACCATGAACAAAAAAGGAAATATTGTCACAAATAGCAACTCCATTAGTGTTGTCGGTTCTTGCTTAAGAAAATAGATCATAATAATACTCCAAGCGCATGTCTGAAATCATAACCAGACGGCACTAGAATATACTAGCAGAGACCTAGCACTTATATTGCACAAAATAATGCACACTGTTGACTGAACTCTTGAAACCAGCACTTTTAAGAATACAAGAATTTCATAAATGATGTCTTACTAAATCCTAGATCATAAAGAGCGTTTATGATTCAGGCCAAATATTTTATCAAGTGTCAATTCTGAACTAGGAGTTGCTAATACATTTCAGCTGATTATATATAAAGAATGTTTCAAGCAGTTAAACACTCAGGATTAATGATACTGATTTACAATACCGGGTGTAATTGGCCAAAATACCATGGGTACACATGAACCTGAATTTCAAAGCATCTCAAAAATCCTATTTAAAGTTTCAGAAAAACTGAAATAAATCACGCGCGTCCATATTGCATTGATACTTACTCGTGCAAATTTTCAAGAAAAAATATGATCGTATGGGCCTACACAAAAAAGATAAAATGTAACTTCGTACTTTTCAGAGTAAAAATCCAGGTCATTGTACTATTCCTTGGACACTTTTTTTTTCACACAAGTAACATACTTTTTATATTTTACTTTCAACCTTGACATGCACATACCTGCATACATTATCTACACGCGTGCTTTATGTCGTATTTTTTAATTTTACTTAGTATATTTTCCCAATTTTACTGTTCATCATGGATCATGTGTACTCATGTCCGCCAAATCCATGTCGGTGTAATTGGAGCATATAAATAAATAAAAATACATGCAGTTTCACAATTTCCAAAGAATAATATTCCTCTTTCTGCCAATCCAAAGGACAAAGTTTTTATTAAACACCACGGTAAAATAAGTTAGGAACGTAAACAGAACCTTTAGTAGCTCGTATAGGTAGTAGCGAATATCATAATCTGTCAACGTGGGATAGAGCACTTTAAAGTCTGTGTTATTGACATATTCAAAGATCAAGCTGGGAGTCTTCGAATGTTGATCTCTGACAATATCAAGCAGTTTCACGATATTTGGACCTCCGCAGATGTTCTGAAGTATTTTTATCTCCCTTTTGATCTGTATGAACGTATGAAAGGTAGGTTAAGAACTTCATCACCAAGAAAGCCATTTTTATTTGATAAAAGTGCAAGGCATGATATGGTAAGAGTATTCTTCAAAGCAACAAATTCACATGTAGATTTTGAATCTTCGAAAGTTTACCAGGGATTTATGATAGAACCGATGGTATAATCTTAAAAATAGATCCAAATTTATAATACAGGGATGACATCAATTAACTTGTCCATTTTGTGGGTGTGAACATAATTTCTTTGGCTCTTCTCTGTAAAGCGCCTTACTTTGCAGGAGGTGGCGTCACTTGCCTTTGTGGATGTTGCCAAATGGGATTTAGCTAGCAGAATGTGTAAAGGGGATCAATGCAGGTCTTTGGGAGTTATGTAGTTTTTGTGTTCTTAAAAGCAAAGGCACCATGTTAGTATGGTCACCTTTATTCTTCTTACTGATTGGGCACCACTCCTAAATTTTGCGACCAACATGCAAGCATCATATGTACCTTTTTGAGGCATGGCACATATGATTGCACAATGGCAGGTCTCCATCACAAACTGACAACTAAAAACAGCTAAGAGTGGTCAAAACTCAAAAGACAATGCTGGGACTTGCCAAGGATGCTGAGAGGAAAACTGCGACGCAGCTGGTCTCACACACTCACAAATTCTGGACACTACTGGGCACTCGAACATTTTCTAGAAGTTCTTCAAGAAGTCATCGTCTTATAGCACTGTTTGCTCGCTCTAGCCTAGATACGTATCTTTTTGGTTCTGTTTAGTTGCTAGATGGATACTTCCTGGATCAAAAATCTCCACAGTTCAAAATGCAAGCAAGCAGCTGATAGTCTGATGTATCAATAGAAGTTACAAATATCCATTAATAGTACCTTTTTTTTCTTTACAGGCTTGAGTATCTTTATGACACACTTCTCGCTATTGTTAACGTTGATGCCTTCAAACACTTCACTATACTTACCTCTTCCAACTTTCCTAACAATTTCATAGTCATCCTGCTCACTGGTTAGAGATGTGGTAATTGTTAGCAAGATGATACTCCTATGGTAACATGAAAAGTATAAAAGGCTAAAGTTCCCAATTTAGAACATGCTAAAAAGAAGTAAATTAACCAAAAAAGGATAATGAGGTTAACTCTAAAAAGTTGGCTGTAGAGTGAATCGGTACTGGTTGGAGGTTGCAAAGAGAAGACATGTTATCTCAAGAAAAGTCGTTCATATCACGATGTTGTAGACAATATTCACACTTTTTCCTTACAGTTATTCATGAAGTTCCAGCAGAACAATGAGAGCCAGCAAATTCCTACAACTACAATTAATCATGATACTTTTTTAAATCTTAAATAAAGACAAGGAACACCTTGTACAGAACATCGACAGCAAACATAACCGAAGACATAATCTTCAGAACGCCAATAGGCAGTTTCTTTTTTGTATATTTCCTAGGTGAGAACAAAACATATGTGGTACTACTTGTCAGCCGCTGATGCAGTTGCAGTCTTGCAGAGTACACATGCCGCCTTTGCACTAGAGTTTGAGGGATCGATAGACGAAGAACATATCAGATAACTGGATCAATATTAATCAGAACGTAAAAATTAACAATCGTGTATTCCGGGTTATGCGGAGACGGCCGTAAGATTGGGAAAACTTGTGGAAGTAGTACTGATCGGGCATCACATCTGCGCCTACAACGCATAATCATCCAAATTTACATGTATGTTAATCCAATGAGGATTAATTAATCCTTATTTGACAAACATACATGTACATGATTTGGATGATTATGCATTGCAGAGGCAGAGGTGAATGTCTGGCAGGACTATCGTCCACAAGTTTTCTCAATCCTATGGCCGTCTACGCATTACCTGGGTATACACAATCATTAATTTCTAAGTTCTGACCAACATCGATCCAGTTATCTGCTATGTCTTTCATCTATTAATCTCTGAAACTCTACTGCAGAAGTGGTCTACATACTCTGCAACTGCATCAACGTCTAACAAGTTAATGCTAGACAAATGGGGTAGACAAGTTAATGCTAGACAAGTTAAACTCCATTTTCTTCAATCTACTTTACTTATCAAGACCACGGGAATATCAAAAAACATGTCCTTAACTTGAAGTGATTTGCTTGAAACTTCACAATCCCATAAGCTTTATTTCGAAAGTACCAAAGCGATATTTGACACAGAGATTTTACATAACCACTAGTACTCCCTCTGTTCACAAATAAGTGTACTTCTAGCTTTGTCCTAATTCAATCTTTTTAAAGTTTGACCAACTTTATCGGAAAACGTACCAATATTTATGACATTAAATTAGTATCACTAGATTAGTTTTGACATGGAGTTTCATAATAAACTGATTTGATGTCATACATGTTGTCATTCTTTTCAATAAAGTTGGTCCAACTTAAAAATGTTTGACTTAAGAAAAACCTAGAAGTACACTTATTTGAGGACGGAGGGAGTAGTATTTAGCTCATATTCTCACTGGCACTGTGGCACACATACAGAAGCTGCAATTCTCTGATCAGACGCTGCAATTGACAGTGATCAGCGACAAATCCATAAATCTCACTAAATTCCTACTAATAAACGCCTATCCTTGCAGACACAATGAATAACCCACACCGAAAACTGACAAAAAATCCACAGGAAAACAAGCAACCCATCCTTCGGCTTCCACCTTAACAACAGCTGAAGGAGACAGACAGGTCATGAAACTTAGCTATGGCTGCTGATTAGGACATGACGTCAGCGTCTTACCCCCACTGGACGGTGAGCGCCTCGTAGTCCCAGTACTCCTTTGGGCGCACCACGTTGACGTCGGTGTAAACCCTTGCCTTCGACATGTTGGCCTTGGACCCCGCGGCGGCCGAACTGTGGCAAGGGGACAGGGCGATGAAGGAGGACGCGAGGGCGGCTACGAGAACGGTGACGGCAGTTGAAACTACGACGCTAGCTGGTGGGAGCTTCCTCGCAGGGGTAGCGCTCATGCGACCATCGCCGGCGGCGTGGGCGGGCTAGGGTTTCCGGCCGATGGGTGGGTGGAGGGGGGAGACCGGGACAGAGGTGAAGCTGAGGGCGCGTTTGGATCCTAGGCTAAAACAGTTGCAGCCTTGCCAGGCTAGGATACGTGTTTGGTACTGCAAAAAAATATTGCTTTTGAGTGCGAACTAGCCTAGGAGGGCTAGAAAAATCTCGCCGCGCGGGGAGAGCCAATTCGGCTCGCCTCCGACGGCAGGCTGCTCCACGCGCAAAAAAAGACTCCCACGTCCATACTTTCCGCTGGTTTAACTCGTTGGCTTGCTTTCAAAAGCCACCGTAACGATCCAACCAAGCAACTAGCCTGCTTGCACTGGCCAGAGAAAGCAAACGGCCGAACCAAACGTTTAGCCAGAGCAAGCTTCGCCAAGCCCAGCTGGGTTAGCTGGCTAGCTCAGCTATGCTCGTCTAGGCAATAGAACCAAACGCTCCCTGAATCTTTTTTGATTTTAGCGTGGAGAAAAAGGTGGAGCGGGCTGCCCGCGGGAGGCCCGTATACACCCGCACAATCCCATATAATTTAAATGGGTATCCCACGGAAGCCCGCGAAACTTATACGGATGTCCATTATCCCACGTATATCCACATATACCCGCGAAATATAACTAGATATATTTAAATCTAGACAAATATAAAAATATTAATTTGGAAAAAATATTTTTTTGATGCTCGCTCGATCGCGGGCTTCCCACGGAAACCCACCAATTTTTCTTGTTTACCCACGGGTGTCCCGCATAGACTTTTATGTGAGCTTGGGTAGGGGGCCTCCGTGGGCAGCCCACTCCCGCCTGCACCCTGAGATGGAGACCTGGAATCTGCTGGCGTGCCGACGTGGGCCAGTAATGTTTGCTTATGCTTTCTGGGTCATGGATTACGCTTTTGGAACAGAGTTACGTATTTCATCTTTTTTGTGTGTGTGGAATGCCATATATCTACTGTCCAGCGTCTACAAAATCGACATGACTATAATATTGATAAAAAAACATCAGCGATTAGAGTACATTGAATACACAACATTGGCACAACCAAGACAAGACATGACCTAAACATAATGACTAAGTGATTGTTTTTCCACATTGCCAATAGGAAGGGAGAATCGGACGACATCATGGATATGTTCAACCCATTAAGGCCAAAATAGTGAAATAGTGAAACAAGATAAAACCTTCAACAAGGTAACAACGTAATTGTGTCGTTGTTGGGTTCAACCAGTAAACTTCACATGCTGGTTTCCACTTCATGCACGCTTGGTGTGGATTTCCACTGTTCTAATCACCATATTAACAGTGAATCTTGGAAGATTGTGCCATCTAGTTCTCCACATGTAGTGTTCTTTGGTGACGTGCTGATATCCATGGATGTAAGGGGAAAGAATGATTCTATATATATAAAATGGGTAGGATGCCTCACACGATGAACTGTTGCCATCGACACAGGAGACACGTCGATGCATGGCATGAATATAGAGCCATCTCTCCTAAGCCACCGGCGGATTTACCACTAACATTTGAGTAGAACATGATTGAGATACATCTAGATGTCTTTTCTTTATATTTCTATGCATGGGAGGAGCTCCAAATAAAGATGATTACAGACAACATCTACTAACATCACTCATAACCACAGTTAGTGATCAATAGCAATCTCGCCCCGATCCACCAGCAATTAAGGGTTAACCCTGGTTGTGGACTAAAACTTTGTGAGTCCCCTTTATCCCCTGTTGGTACATGAATGATGAGCTGGCATCAACGCCACCCACATGCCAACGGTAATTCCCTATCAAGGTTCAATGGGCAAATACTATGAAATGGATGTTCACATAATATCAAGAGAGTTAATTGAACACATACACATATAAGATATAGACATAATCTTTATTTCAGTTCATGATATTTTTAGGTTTTCTCCATATCCCCCAAAACAAAGGAAACTACTCACACGTGGATGCAATCAACATCACCATTAGGGACATTAAGACTAGAACAAGAGGGAGCTCTCTCACGATCTAGACGATTTTGGCCATTGGATCACGTTGCCCAGATGGTTTGAGCCATTGGATCTCCCTTTGTTCAAGCACTAGTCCAGTTGGACCTAGGGGATGCTACTTTGCATATCAATTCGGCCTACCGTGGTGAATTGATCCCCAAAACCAACCACAACCCATGTAACCATACCCAATTACGATATGATAGAGCGAAAAAATAGAAGAGGTGGGAAGCCGGACGTGAAGCGGTAGGGGAGGAGAAGCCCCACGATGCAGCGACCGGCGCGACCCACGCGGTGTAGCCTAGCCCCCGACCCCATGCAACCCGTGCCTTAGATCGGGTGCGGCCTAGTCAATGGAGGTGGGCATCAATCTCCAATGCGGCCTTTGGAATCTGATGCGCCTCCCCACCTGATGCGCCGTGTCATTATTGATGGTTGTGAGATGATACAGCAGCGAGTGCGTCTCCCATGTTAATTTTCAGTTGCCACAAAGCACTGATGGTTGAAATCCGTGCAAATCACCGATGGCGACTGATGATGGTAATTTACTTACACATGTCTCTCGTGCTCTATAAATTCATCTGCTGCCTCAAAATCTTCCATATACCTTCTTACTCTAGCATATAATCTCCTAAATCATCAAATGTGTTCTGCTAGGTTTTTTAAGGGAAATTGTGTTCTGCTAGGTTGAATCTCTATTCTGTGAAATTTCAATTTTACACATCACAATTGTCACCGTCTACGAAAATCCGAGATAGCAATGAACGGGCGGACGTGCGGTGTAGCCGCTACAAGGTCTCTGTGCATGTAGAGGACGTCCGGCGACGGGAAGACGAACCTCCTCAAGTAGCGCCGCAATGTGTTCCCTTCTACCGCTGCCAGTGGTGGTCGACACATGGGACATTCCTCAGCGCTCTAGCAGAAGGTCCAGTTCTTTTACTTCTCATTTTTCTCTCAATTCGGTCAGTTTCACAAGTCTCGGGTTGCTGATTCTCGATGAGACTATTTTGAATATTTTGGAAATGTGCTCGGGTGTACCTTTAGATGGTGTAGCGGTGCTCTCGAACGACAGGGCGTGCAGCTGTAGTTTTGGAAGCTTCTCTCCATCGATGAAACTTGAATTTACATCAGCTGATATCTGTGAATAATATTTACCTTATGTGGAGTATATAGGGGTTGAAATTAGGATGACTCTGTAGGCAATTGCGGAATAATAATGCGAGAAGTTGATCTGGAACATTAATATGAGCACCAAGTTTTTCATGTTAAGAACACAAGCTTATTGAGGAATTTATTTCCTCCGATTTTTCTAAGTTGCCGTTTTGAGTAATGAACTGGCCTTCCTTAACACAATTCAACATCAAATTATAATGCTTTTTTGAACTTTGACTGATATAGCTCTCTAGATTTTCTCTTTCTTCTTTCTTCCTATTAATTACTTTCTCAAGCAATTGAATGGTTGTTTCTGGTAATGCAGGTTAATTTTGGTTCTTATCCCTAATACAGAATATTGGCCTTCCCAGGATATGTATTTCTGAATTTTCTCGCTACTATATGGATGCATTGTTGCAAGGTGAGTTGTCTTGCACCATCATTTGTTCACTAATTTCCAGGATGGATATGAGCTCACTAATTTCTACTACTATGTTAATCTTAGTTCCACCAATATTACATATGTATATTGGCCAAACTTTTCTTTAAATAAATATGTGTGTTCCCTCGTTATCTTTTCCACTAGACTACCAATCAAGAAATGTCAATTATTTATACTTTGCAGTGTTTTTCATGATATGAGCAAATGGTCCTCTACTGCCAATAAACCTGTATGGATTTTAATTTTGTTTTTCGTGTTTTAACCTTCACCAATCAGTGGTAAAGCTATTAGATCAGAACTTTATACTATACTGAATACTGAAGAGACATCAATTATTTTTACATGTTTGTTATTCTAATAAGATATGTAAACTCCATATAGTTGTCCTACTAGATGTAATGATTTAGTCATGTTTTTCTGTTTTTGATTTAAAGTGTTTCCATGCATGTGCATATGTCATTCAAAAGCCATCTCTCCTCCCCCATTGGATAAGAACTAACAAGAGGAATAAACAACATGTAATTGAAGAGTAATTAGCTTCTTCGGTTAAACTTTTCAGCTCAAAGGTAATAATTAACATCCTATAAATACCTTAATTTTCACCCACACACCAACAAGCATGGTATGGTTAGCTAATCCTCACATGCCAATCCTCTATTTATATACATCATCTGCAATCTACTCTGCGACAATTACCAAGTATTTATTGCACGTACATGGCCTATGCTCCACTCATGTATCCGTCTTTCCTTCTATGCATCCATTATATTTTTTTTCCATTATTACTGTAGATGAAACCTCAATCTAGATATCAACACTTTATTTCTTTCACAGTGTTGCAGGTAAGTATCATTTATTACATACATTAAGGTGCTACTTTGTGGCTGGATGGGAAACTCAAGCAATAGACACAACCTGATGTGATGAAACGTGATAAACCAAACATCCCTGTAGTATCCATCATCACGCAGTAAACAAGAGATGACCTTTTGACGTGTATGTCTCATGTTACACTCTAGCCAAAATGAATTTACTAAAGCAGAGTTGGCTGCTAAATGGAATAGCTAGCACATCACCTTGTACTATGAGCAACACAGCGGCTCGACGACAACTTTGCATCGGAATGTAGTTCACATACCCATGGTGCACTTGGTCAACTTTTTGAAACGTCTTAATCCTAATGGACCAATGTATTTTCACATGCTACTACCATTTAATTGTCCTAATGGATAGGTGTGGCAACACGCGCCTACATGTTCTAGTAATAATACAAATGAAATATAAAAAAATGGATGAATACTCATGCAAATCCACAATAGGGTTTCGAGTTACAACAAGATGAATGTAAAAAGTAATGGAGATGTAGTGGATGTCGATGGTGATGGACATGCAGTGGTTTATGATGAGGATCGGTGCCTAGGCCTCCAAGATCCCTGTAGCAACGAAGATGAATACTCTTTTGCGAGTTCTCCCACTAGATCCCTTCCGGAGGTGAGATTTATGTGAGTTATGGTGTCTTTGAATGTTGGATCTCAGATTCGTATGCACGAGGCAAAAGTATTTGACGAGGCAGCCCCGACGTCGTGTGGTACGGCGGGACGATACAGGCGGGCACGTCCATACCGGTGCTCATTAAAGTCCCCTAGACTTCCTACTAGAATTGTTTCTTTTTGAATTTTCTGCCGAGCGTGTGAGTAATTCTTTGGAAAGCTTTTGTGGCTTCCAATCAGCATATTTGTGCCAAAAAATGATTGGTTTAGCTGTATTGCCCACCAACTCCTTTAATCTTGGGAACCTACCAAAAAATGATTGCTTTAGTTGTATTGTCCACCAACTCCTTTAACCTTGGGAACCTAGTGATATGGGTATGATTTATCGGGTTCCCATTCGTATACCTGCTACCTACTTAGACTATGGCCTAAGGCCCATAAGTAAATAAGGAGTCCTGGAAGCATCCGAAGCCCAGAAACCAGGCGTATTGATCAAGATAGAAATACGAACCGACATAGTTAGGTAGTTGTAATCAAACCTATAATCGATTTGTATTGGACTCTGAGACTCAGCCTCTCATATATAGGCTGGGAGGAGCCGACGAAGAGGGCACAGTAACCTTGAGTGAAACACAACCCGTCGTGATTTAGATTGCATCTAGCAAATCGATGACTGTGTAATCATCTCTTTGCAATAAAGCTCAGACAGGATTTGACTCCCTTGTTTGTCTGACAAGCCGAAGAAATCACCAGCGCTCTTGTTTCTATCAAACCCAAGTCCATAATTATGGATATTGCCGAGGTCACCCCTCGTCAATTGACGTAGTCTGTGGGAACTTTGAGCGATGGAGTCATGAATTTGCGGCTTCAACTTCACCAAGCAGCAATTCGACGATTGAGGTCGACGAGATCCATCAAGATCCCGTCGATCTTGATTCCCGCCCGTCCACCCCTATGCCAGATTTTTTTATGAGGAGATAGATCTCATGATCAGAAACCTCCACGTTCGCATCGGAGCAGAGGAAGTTCTTTGCCTTTCGGATCCGGTCTTCTCGGGTCCGTCGGCTCCAATCATAGCACCTAAGGCAACGCCAGCATCTTCTATCGGCTCCACTAGAAGGGCCACCTCGCACCTGATAAGCATTGAAGACAACAACGGCCACGCTGCAAATCTAGGGGGTTTGACCAATCTCTATGACGGCCTATCCTTCAGATATGACTCTGAAACTCCATCACTTGCCTTCATGGACTCGACAAACGACGCATTTGAGGAAAGCGTCGACTCTAGAATCAAAAAATAGATTCATATCTAGAATAGGACCCGCATGATTTCACTTGTCCCCAGGACGGTGTCTCCTACGACTCCGACAACTATAACGACAACTTGCACGTGGAGCGCCACTAGGTGTGCATGCTCATAGGAGCAATAGGAGGAGATGAAGGAACCTCAGCAAAACATGACGAGAACGGTAGTCCGATTATCCAACCTAATGATATACTTACGAGTTGACTTCTTGCGCAAAATGGAAAATCCCCTTTTTGACAGGAGGAGCCGACCGTATTGGCAGGATCATCTTCGGCTTGGATGCACTCGAGTCATCAGAATCTTTAGAAATCTCGATGACCTCCTCGGTATGTTTCCTCTTGCCCTTTGCGACATCAGCAGCATAGTCTTGAGAATTAGTGGAGGGGATCATCATCACAGAGAGGGAGGATTTGGCGGTCGAGTCCTCTTCATTTAGGGTCTTGCCAGCAACCCCGTATCCGCGTCTCCTTCGGTGTCCGCGACAGCTTCGGGTACTTCACCACCTCCAGATAGAGGACGAAGGGAGTATAAAGGCACATGGTCCTATAGACGAAAGAATTCAAGATAAAGAAACAAGAAGTAATAGGAGTGCATTTAAGAAAAGGAATGGAACAAAACTTATGGTTGGTGGCAGTTTCTTCTTGCTGAAGGGCTCTACTCGACATCATGAAGGAACCTCATCCTCTCGAGTGAGCATGGTGAAGGACCGAACCTTTTTCTCGAGTTCGGATGTGGGTAGGTTCTCGGGGGAAATCCTCATCGAGTCTTTCTTCTCGGCGTATGTCCACATAGCCGAAATTCTAGCCTGGAGAGGTTGAATCCGAAGCCGAAGGAAGTATGACATGATTTGGAGACCCGAGACCTCCTTGCCCTTTTGATACTGTGGGTCATGGATCCGCTCCGTCAGGGGGTTCATCTCTTTGATCTCTATCGGAGTCACACTTTGCTCCCAAGACTTGGCCTTTGGCACGCTCTTCGTCAAATCAAAGGGAGCGAACCCATATTGTTGACCATCGAGTTTCTCGTCCTTGATGTAAAACCACTTCCTTTGCCAATCTTGGATAGAGTCATAGATCTGGAAGTCAATGTAGTCGACATCCGAGCGGATGGAGATGATGGTGCCACCAACATCATAGATGGTGTCCTTTGTCGCGTTTCTCTGTATGAAGTGCAAGCGCTTCCACAGGCCCCAGTGCGGGTGGATCACATGGAAGCACTTGCACAGAGTGATAAAGCAAGCAATGTGAAGGATCGAGTTTGGCGTGAGCTGATGCAGTTGCATGCCATAGGCAAAGAGAAGCCCACGAAGGTACTTATAGGCAGGAAGAGAAAGACCGCGATAAAGGAAGGAGAGTGTAACATCCCAAAACTTCTAATCAAGATTACCAATGTCTAATCACCCAATTTAGGGTTAACAAAAACTTTTATTAAGAAAAAGCATATGAATGCATGTGTGTTTGCATTAGTGTAGAATTGAGTGTATATGCTATGCTTGATTGTTCTAAATGTTATGAAATGGATTAAAGGTGAATGCCACATCATCTAGACCATTTACAAACAAAATCCAAAGAAAAATAAATAAAAAATTATTAAATAAACCAAATGGTCATTTTGACCATTTTAAACCACTAGGTCACTTTAGGTGTTCCTAGAAGACATTTTCTAACAGAAGCAATTCTATTTCTTTTCACCCCTTGTTAGACCAAGTAAAAGTGTATCAAGGCCCACTTTACAAACTTACAAAAACATTTAGCAAATCAATTTAAAGGACATTTGAAATTTGAATAAAGTGTATGTGTTAAGATCACACTTTTTCAAAAAACACATAAAATGAGTTCACCTTGACTTATCCAAGCAAACCTAGTCTCGCAAGATTAATCTAAGATCACTCAAAAAAATTGAATCAAAAATTCAAAACCAAAGTTCATGCGGCCATTAACACAAACACTTGGTAGGCACAGAATAAACACTACACTAGCTGCACTATTTGGTACAGTGATCATCGACCATTTGGTCTCCAATTTAAACCCATGTCCCCTCTAAGCCTAACCTAGCCTCAGACCAGCTTCCCCCTTCGTCGCTGGCACAACGGAGCGCCACCAGTTCTTGGTCGTTGCCGACCGACAGTGGGCAGGACGCCAGGAGCCACGCCAGCCACACCCAAGACGCGCACCAAACACGCGAGCTCCTACCGCCACCCCCTTTCCACCCCACGGTCAAAGCCCAGCCCTGGACCACACTAGCACTGCCGCGCACCGCCTCTCTATGCCGTGTCCAGAGCGCGCCAGTGCGCCGTGCTCGACCAGCTTGCACGCGTCGTGCCTTGATCTCCCCTCGCGTGAACAGACCCGCCATGATAGCAGCACCCCGACAAACACCCCCGTTTGCCGCCGCACGACCTGTAGCACCCGCACGCCATCGCAAACACCGCTGCTCCCGCCTAGAGCGCCGCACGCTCCAGAGCAAACCCAGCCGCCCCACGCCTCGCCTTTAAGCCAACAACGACCGCCAGGATACATCGCACCGTCCACCTACCCCAGCCATGCCCTTAGCTCTCTGTGCCGCCCTCGCCGGAGACGCCAGCCCACAACACTCGGTCCTCTCACCGAGCTATAAAAGGAGGCCACCCTAACCTCCATTCCTCACACCACTCCACTCCCCACTCCTCACTGACCTTCCCCACCTCTTCCCGAAGAAAGGCGACCTCTCCCTTGCTGAAATTTAGCCGAAGTCCGCCGCTGCTGGAGGAAAAGGGCGTCGTTGATTCCGACCACCCCGAGCCTCGCCATGACCGTGCCTCGCCTCGCCATCATCTACCACGTCGATCGCCCTCGTCGCTGAGCTTAGCTGGAGCCCAGGTGAGCCCCATGAGACCCCCACCGCCGTGTTAGGTTTAGCTCGTCGCCGGAGCTGTTCGTCGTCGATGACGACCCTCTGCCGTTGGATTAGATTTAGATCGTAGGACTCAGATCAGTAGATACCGTTTCGCGTTAGAGGTGTCGCTGACCAGTGGACCCCTTCTGTCAGCCACGCGCTGCGTTGTGCTCTGCAGCTAGGCCGGCCCGTTAGTTTTCCCGCGCTGGCCCAAAAATTCAAATAAGTGATTTTCCAATTTAGTTGAAATCATATTCTATCCAGTTATTCAAAAATCAATCCAGGGAGTTTCACTCAACCAAATTGCATGATTCAAATTTTTCTAGAAAGGAAATTAAAATATCTATCCAAGCTCGTTGGATTTAAATCATCTGGAGTTAGAGATAATCTATAGCAAAAATAACAAGACAGAGGCTTTTGCAACTTCAAACATTTTTGAAAATCAACCATAATGGCTTTTGAGTTGATTCCAACTCTCAAAAATCACATTTGACAATATCTATCTGAATATGTAAAAATATCTAGGATTGCATGCAGTGACATTGGACTAGTACCAAATAATGCTATTAGGGCATTTCTAGTCACTTTAAATCTATTAAATAATAGTCTTAAACTTTATAAAATGTGACCAACACATTCTCATGTATTGGAATATGTGGTGATGACATGTGCCCACATGATCCCATATTTTATTTGGAGAATATTAAATATTAATTAATTTCAATGAGTAGAAATTACTTTTCTAAAATAAAATGAATAACCCTAGTTCTTTAAATCATGTGATGATTGTGATGATGCTAGAATCATCAAGTGTGTACCTTAGTGTGCTAAATAGCATAGATAAGTATTGTTTGGTGATTGTGTACCCCGTATTCCTTTATAGACGATAGTACCCACCAAGTCTACGAGGAGGAGTTCTACCCCGAAGAAGACAAGGAAAACTTCAATCACTCCACCAACTAAGGCAAGCCATCATTAACAATGCAAGCTAGTACTTGCAAGCTTGAGAACCTAAGCAAAATGCATTAGACATGCTTTGGTTATACCATTTTGATTATACCAATCCCAAGTTTTACTTGCAAGCTTTACTCTCTTACTTTACCAAAGTTCTTTACTTTTAGTATAGATAGCATAAAGAGTATAAAACTTTCCCTATCTAGTTATACTTAGATGTCATTCTGTGGCATGAGATTGAAGATTAGCACCCCTCATTAGTGAACACTCTTAACCCTAGTGGCTAGTGCTAAGCATAAAACTTGATCACTTTAGCTGGGAATACTTGGTGAAAATGATTATGAAAACCTTGGAATGATGCTTCATTCTATTGAGATGTTTTGACATGTGTTGAGAAACACAAATGGTTTGATGATGAAAATGTTGAGGCATGAGCCTTAGCCCTTTTATCAAAAACTTATGGTTGGGTTCGGATGCGATACCATTCCAATTTTACCGTACAACCACAATACCTAAATTGGGTAGGGATTAGCCGGAAGTTTATGTGCCTTAGTATGGGTTCCCTCATGGGAGAGATTTGAGTTGAAGGCTACCTCTTGATGATGTCCACCTATGCAGTGCCCAGGATGGCAGATGGCCATGGCTGGGAGGCCAAGCTCATAGGGGAGGTGCCTATACTAGGGTGTGTAATTGAAAGGTTATGATTGATTATCCGCATACTAAGTATGATTGATTCAGGGTTATCCCTGACGGATGTATCGAATTTTGTGGTGAAAGTCTACCCCTTCTGCAAAGTGTCAAACTATTTGAATAGCCGCGTCCGCGGTCATGGACAGTTGGAGTGGCCATACTGTTCCGTCGTCAGATGTTTTCAAAATGACTTCTGAAGTGAACTATGATTTTTACTTGACCACAACAGGGTTGTGAACATGAAAACTAGTCCCACTTAGGTGATTTTAGAACATTAAGTTAGTTTTATTTACTTCTAAACTCAGCTTAAGATAAATCTAGATTTTGCAAATAAACCTAGAGCTTAGTATTCCTATTAGAACTGCCTTGCTTGTTAGTGATAGTTTGCGAGTACTTAAAGAGTACTCATGGCTTTGTCCCTGGCTATTCCTGTGGCCAGACTATGAGGAGGACTATCAGGAAGATGGACAGCAGGACGGCCACGATAACTAGGACGATCTCCCATCGTCAGCATTGCCTATGACACTGAAGATAGAGCCCACTACTACGCTTTACTATTCCGTTGCTTGTTTATATTAAGACTGGATCATGAGATCCTTTATTTGTGTAAAACCTTATTATGGTTTGTAATGGATGATGTACTGTGATATCCAATCTGTTATGTCTCGCAAAAATGGTAATCCTGGGATTGCGAGGTATGGCATAACAGGCATCTGGGATTAAAAATCCGGGTGTTGGCAAGTTGGTATCAGAGCCATCCTGACCATAGGAGACCCTAGTTAGAATGGACGTCCGAACAAAAACTTAGTTTCAAAACCAAAGAAGTGAGTATTTATGAAAACCTATTCCCACTCTTATCCTTGATTGTTTCAAAAAAAAGTCATGTTACTCAAAAATTCTTACATTCCTACATAAAAATTTGACACACTTCATCACCTCACTAACTTACTCATCCTAAATTCTTATAGATGAAAGTTCGGTATTGCAAGTTCTACCAATTGATCTTTGAGAGGGATCTCGGTGCACTGTCAGAGTATTTGGAGCGCCCGCATCTAGAATTCTTCGGGGCTCAACTCAATGATCACCCAGGAGGAGATCTACAGTGGCTAATAGTTGCAGATCTCCAATGCAAGATGGAAGCACCCCTTTCTTAGAAGATTCAATTCACCGTGTGAGAGAACAACTTGCTAGATGGATTAGCCGGGGCAATGCATGAAGCTCTCGCCCGTCTTTGCGGACAAAGCATCAACTTGATCCAGGGAACTCACTTTGCGCACTTCGCAAGGCGTGATTCTATGGGAATGCCATTAGAGATGCCAAGTCACCCAGAGATGAAGCGCCAAGTGGAGAACCTTGACTTCCTGCTGTATGATAGGTAGAAGGAATCAGACAATGCTCGAGCCTACGCCAACCACCACCTTGCCATTGCCGCCCAGAAGGACCAGACCCTCGTCAAGGATCGCAAATCACTTCGTCGTCAACGCGAGAAGAAGGATCGCACCATCGCTCGTCTTCGCAAGAAGGTAGCCGACCTCGAGAAGACCATCCGTGAGCAGGAAATCCAACTTGAAGCAAAGGAAGAGGAAGAAGGTGAAGACATCCAGGGTGATCTTCACTCGTACCTTAGTGATGACAACGACTACCTAGAGGATGATGCCATGGATTTCTACACCGATGATGATGATTCAGACTTCATTGATGATGAGTAGATGCACTTGATCACTACCGTAGGAAGGAGTTGTATCGGTCTCACTGTATCGTAGTTCATAGAATGGTTCTTAAAACCATCTGTTTTCCAGTTGTGTTGTGGTGTGTGTTGTATTGTGTACTTGAATGAATGAATGAGAAGAAGTTAGTTTGCCAAACCTGAGTCAAACTCAATGTTTAAAGCTTTTGAAACAAAAACATGAACCTTAGAAATTTCCCTCTTATCTCATTATCTATCTCGATCTTTAGATGACTTGTGGAAACCCCGGAGGAAGCAGCTCATTGCAGGACCCAATGTTGCAGATTTTGTAGATGCTAGTTTCCGACTGTGAAGCTAGTAGAGCCAAGCACCAAGCCAATCTAGCCACCCTGCAACAGATAGCTCAGATGGCCCACAATAATCAAGGCCATGGAAATCAGGATCACCATGGATCCAAACTCAAAAACTTTTAGAATACCAATCCCCTATCTTTAGTAAGTCTGAAGACCCTTTAGATGCTGATGATTGGTTGCAAACCATGGAGAACAACTTGGAAGTCGCCGGAGTTGATGGAAACGAGAAATTATTGTTTGCCACCCATTATCTGGCAAGAGATGCAAGAGCCTGGTGGAATAGCACCCGTACTATGAACCACAGTCAAGATCAAGTTCAGCCGCACCCATGTGCCACAAGGTTTAGTCACCAGAATGAGAGATGAGTTCCAAGAACTGAATCAAGGAAGGATGACGGTAGTTGAGTAACGTGACAAATTTTTGTCGCTAGCTAGATATGCCCCTGATGAGATCAACACTAAAGCCAAGAAGAAGGAGAGATTCCTGAACATATTGCATGATGAGATGCAGACTATCCTAGTCAACATCCGCTTTGAAGATCTCGAAGAGCTTGTAGATTCCGCCATCCAGATGGAAGGGAAGATCAACCAAGCCAATGACAACCGCAAGCACAGAATGATGCACCAGAGTGGATCCAACAATCATCAGAAGTATCGCCCCAACCCGTCTGCAGGATATGCCCAAGAAACAATAGACCCCAATGTCCCGTCCAAGCTACCCCAATCGTAGCGGAGGAAACTTGAAGTCTGGAGGAAATCACAACAACCCCGGCAACTCCAACAACTTCAACCGTGCACCACCCAAGTCCAACAACAATAGCAATTCCTCCCCAAGGACTGGAAGCAGTGTTGTGCCTGTTGCCGCCAAAGACAAGTCCTAGATTACTTGCTTTGAGTGTGGAGTCAAGGGTCACTACTCCAACGAGTGTCCCAAGAAGCTTGCAGCCGCCACCAATGTGAATGCTCTAGCTCAGCAACAGTGTCGTGTTCAACCCGGAAGAATATTTGCCCCAGGGAACTCGCTCAACCGCAACAACCGTATGTTCCACATGAATGCTGAAGAAGCCCAGGAAGCGCCAGATGTTGTGCTGGGTATGTTTTCTATTAACTCAGTATTAGCAAGAGTGTTGTTTGATTCTAGAGCATCGCACTCGTTTGTTACCGAAGAATTTGGATGCACTAGTAAGATTCAACCAACAAAATTGAAGCATGTTATGATAGTTCAAATACCTGGTTCAACCACCAAAGCTAGAAAATTTTGCAAGGCTGTACCTATCAGAATCCATGGGATAGATTTTTATGCCAATCTAATAGTACTTGGAACCAAAGGTTTGGAAGTAACACTAGGAATGGATTGGATGTCAAAACATAAAGGATTGATCGACTATGCCAAGAAAGCCATAACCATCAACAGCAGCTCTAGAGTATTGATACATTGCAAATGTATCTATAATTTTTGATGTTCCATGCTTGGTTTTATCTACTTTCTTGTGTTTTGTCCACACTTTGGAGTACTTTTCATATGATTTCTTGGACTAACCTATTAACAAGAGCCATAGTGCGAGCTGCCTATTTTCTACTATTTTTGGTTCCAGGAAAGTCAGAAAATGAGAATTCTCGGAATTGGACGGGACAAAAGCCAAAAATCCTATTTCACCAGAGAACTCCTGGAGCCAGGAGTGGGGTTGGAGCCCAGCCACACCACCTGGCCGCGTGGGCTGGGTCTGGCCGTGCCAAGGGGTGGTCTGGCTGCCCTAGACACCCCCTCGGTCTCCCTCTTCGCCTATAAGATGCCTTCTGACCTAAAAACTCAAGGGGGGTCGACGTTTTTCCAGTAGGAGTTCCGCTCTGCCGCCACCTCCAGATTCCACGAAACAGCACCAGAAACTTCGTTCCGGCACCCTGCCGGGGCGGGGAATTGGAGGAGATCATCGCCATCATCATCACCATCTCTTCTCCATCGACCATCCATGTTTCCCCCATCTATGAGTGGGTAATCCCTTGCTGTAGGCTATGGGGATGGTAGGGATTGGATGAGATCGTTCATGTAATGGCATCAGATTGTTATGGCATGGTGCCTAGTATCTACTATTAGTACTTTTTGACTTTGTTGCGACTTGTTATGCGTAATGCTTGTCACTAGGGCCCGAGTGCCATGATTTCAGATCTGAACATGTTATTGATTCATTATGATAGTATTGTTTCTGGTCTTACCTGCAAGGTGTATACACACGTTGTTGTCCGGAACCAATGGTGCCGAAGTGACAGAAATCGGGATAACTAGAGGGAATGGCTTTGATGTGAGGATCACATGTGTTCACGGAGTGTTAATGCTTTGCTCTGATGCTCTATTAAAAGGAGCACCTTAATTGCCAGTAGTTTCCTTGAGGCCCCGCTGCAAAGGGGCTGGCAGGACAAAAGATGTTGTGCAAGTTCTCATTGCGAGCATGTAGGACTACATATGGAACACATGCCTATGATTATCTAGTACTTGGATGCTTTATCTTATTTATCTGCAATTGCCCTATGTTCTGATTGCTATGTGAATTGTCTTGTCCATGCAACGCCCGTCCATCCATCCCTATGCCTACCGCACTCGAATCCTACTGTTTACTGCTATTGTTACTGCTGTCTTTACTTTACTGTCATTGTTACTTTACTATTCCTACTACAAAACCGTTGCTACTGATAAACTACTGTGAGCAAGAATGTTTCTAGGTGCAGCTGAATTGACAACTTATTTGTTAAGGCTTATAAATATTCTTTAGCTCCCCTTGTGTCGAATCAATAAATTGGGTTTCACTTCCCTCGAAAATACTCGATACACCCCCTATACTTGTGGGTCATCAAGACTATTTTCTGGCGCCGTTGCCAGGGAGCATAGCTTTATTTATCAAGTTCACTTGGAATAACTATTGTCCAAGCTTAGTTTATTTCCGCCTTGTTTCCTTGTTTCTTTATCAAAAATACAAATAAAAATTAGTTCCTACTCTAGTTGTTATTTTCGTTGGTCTGTTATTGTCTTGCTTTATCATGCTTTCTATCAATGGTTAGTTTCTTTGAAACGGAATCTTATTGGCAAGGTGGGTTCATCGAAGAATAAAAATATTATTATAAGGAACACCGCTTGTCACAAAAAGGGAAACACTTATGGCAACAAATTGATAAATTGTATACCATTGCTATAAACGTGTGTTCTACTTATAAGGTTACTTATTGCTTTGATAAATCTTATTGCAGTAAGAGGTATAAACACCTCCATTTTTAATGTGAGTATAATGATAATGTTACCATATCTTCTTACGTTAAAGGAAATTATGACTTTTATGATGTGGAACAAATTGAAGAAATTATTGCTTGGAAGGGTGCATTTGAACTTGCTAGTTTGCCTGAAAATATTGATGATTCACCCTATAAATATGAGGTTTATGATATACTTAAATTTTGCTTTGATAATTACAAGGAAGAAAATGGCTATATTCTTAAATATATTAATAGATGCTTTCCACAAATGGAAGAGACTAATACCTTGCAGGATCTTATGGAAGAAGAAATTGATGAACCTGAAAGCTCATTAGATGAAAAAGAGGAGGAGAGTGATGAACAAAAGGAGGAATAATGGATTAGCTACCCATGCCTACCTTCTAATGAGAGTAACTCTTTACCCCTTACATTATTTGATTATCCCCCATGCTTACCAAAGGAGGATGAATGTTATGCTCATGTTATTTGTGATAATCCTTTATTTGTGCCTAACTTCGAGATGCATGGTAGTAAAGAGTTTTGCTTAGAAATTGTTTATGATAAAACTCTAGACGATGGTCCTATATTGAATGATCCGTCATCGTGTTATAGAATTGTTAAAAGTGGGTTTGAAGATTTTAATCCCACTATTTTTGAGCTTGACAAAAATTATGTTTTTGTAGATCATGAAAAGCATGCTTTATGTGACAGTTATATTGTTGAGTTTATTCATGAGGCTACTGAAAATTATTATGAGAGAGGAAAATATGGTTGTAGAAGTTTTCATGGTATTGAAACACCTCTCTATGTGCTGAAAGTTTTGAAGTTACTCTTGTTTTATCTTCCCATGCCTGTCACTTTGTTCTTTGCGAATTTATTTGCATACAAGATTCCTATGCATAGGAAGTGGGTTAGACTTAAATGTGTTTTGAATTTGCTTCTTGATGCTATCTTTTACTTCAATTCATATTTCTTATGTGAGCATCCTCTCAAACTATCATGCCTAACTTAAAGGCGTTAAAGAAAAATACTTATTGGGAGATAACCCAAAAGTTTTAAATGAGTCTTGGAAGTTATTACTTCAATAATAACTGCTCCTTATCCTTTTTGTTTTCTTTTTGTGCCAAGAGTAACCTCTAATGAGAGAGAAGTAATGGTTGGGAAAGTTGCTGTCCTGAGACAGATTTCTGTGCTTCACCGTAAAAAATCGTGTAAAATCTCTGTATGTCCTTTTGAGGCGTGAATTCTTTTGCTTCTGACCCAGGTTGTTATCTAACTTTCATTAGTTCAACACTTTTCGATTTAAGCAACAGAAGGTCTTCGAAAAAATTCGTATTTACCTGCTGGTCTGTTTTGACAGATTTCTGCCATCATTTGCATTTGCTTCTTGTTGGTTCCTTTTTGAGTTCTTTTGGGGAATTGATATTTTTGAGGAAAGTGCTACAATACCTTGTGTTTTAATGGAAGTTTTATTGGCATTGGAACGGAACCCAAAGACTTATTATCTTGAGTGCACTAATGTTGCTAATAAAGATTGTGTGAAGTTTTGTATGAAGGAAAAATTTCAGGTATATGGAAGAATGAGTAATGAGATGAAGGATGGACTAAAGTTCAAGCTTGGGGATGCCACGCGTGTCACCCCAATAAATATCCAAGAAGTACAAGCGTCAAAGCTTGGGGATGCCCAAGGCATCCCCTTCTTCATCAATAAAAATCTCAGGTTTCTTCCAAACGCTTCATTTTTATTGTTTCATGCACAGTTGTGTTGTTCTTAGAGCGTCTTCTTTTTCGTTTTTGTTTTGGTTTTTAGTTTGCTTGGTTTTCTTAGTTTTCTGAATAAATTGGTTGGACCCCCTCTTTCATACATTGGTTTTCAAATAGTTTGGTTTGGATTGGAAAAGAGTAGGAAAGTTCATGCTTAAGTGGTAAAGAGAGCTTGTTTTTGACTGTGGCATATGCTTTGTCGTGCCATGCTCGATATTGTTTTGGCTTTATGCTTAGTATTCTTTGTTGTAGCATGACTTGTTATAAACAATTGAGATTTCTTAATGTGCCTTGAAAGAATCATGCGTTGTTTTAGCATATTAAAGCATAGTATTGTGGTATTCTCCTTTGATGCTTTATTTGGGTTGACTTGGCGCATGATCACACCATGTTATGACTATCCCAAGTCACCAAAGCCTTGATGATCCTTTAGTTTTCAACTTGTAGTATCACTTTATGCTTTGATCAATGATGTTTTGTCGCTCTGCATGATTATGGCCATTATTGCTCTCTTAGTTTGTCGCTCCCAGTCTTTTGCTAGCCTCCGCAACCAAGTATGAGTTCCACTCATGCATCCAACTCCTTAAACCAAGTTATTCCAAAGAGTCCACCATACCTACCTACTAGCATATGCTATTCCAAGTATATTCATGTTTTTATCTACCTTCCGAATTAAACTTGTTATGAGAAAACTAGTGATTAAAGCTCTCAGAACTTGATGGACACTTTAATTTTCTTGCCCTTAATAAACTTGAACCATTGTGTCTTCTATGTTGTATATGCTTGCACTTATTTGTTGGGGATTAGCAGAACCATGCTGTCATGGGGAACGCTTTCAACATTGCACTTGTACTTTGTACCTAGTTGATATCATGCTCTTTTGTCTATGGATGTCGTCGGTGTGAAATGAAAGGGGGAGCTTGTAAGTCCATGGAGTTATGTATATGTGTTAGAGAAACGCCTGGGCCGCTGGTCTAATCCATGCTGATATGGTGGAAACCTGCAGCGTAACCATAATGAGCTGTCTATGACGCATTCTTCTTATAAAAAAAGAGTTCTATATTGAGAAAAAAGGAAAAAAAGAGATTATGAAAGAGGGAAGAGAGAAAAAAAGCACCATATTCCCATGGTAAATAAGAAGATTGCTGAGATGCTCGTTGTTTGCTTCCCTTGTCATTTTGATATGGGGATTCTTCCGTATCATCGAGCAAGGGGTACCCCGTTGGCGGTCCTCTATGATACACATGTACTTACGATGACAAGAACTTACCGGTGACTAAACTTGAGTAGCATGAGGAGTGGCCCTTGTATTCAAGGGACATGAGATTTCCAACTTATACTTTGTCAAGCATGTACTTCATAGTTTGTTCACTTTAACCTTAATCACTTCAAGATGCTTATGATAGGGCAATGAGAGCTGAAAGCTATTAAGTATCATAATTTTTGGAAGCTCTTTATGAAACTTGAATCTCTACTTCCTTCTATGAGGCCTTTCTTCCAGTGTCAGCTACCTGTTTTCTGCTGTTTTTGGTTCCAGGAAAGTCAGAAAATGAATATTCTCAGAATTGGACGGGAAAAAGCCAAAAATCCTATTTCACCAGAAAACTCCCAGAGCCAGAATATGAGACGGAGTGGGGCTGGGGCCCAGCCACACCACCTGGTCACGCAGGCTGGGCCTAGCTACGCCAGGGGGTGGTCTGGTCGCCCCAGACACCCCCTCGGTCTCCCTCTTCGCCTATAAGATGCCTTCTGACCTAAAAACTCAGGGGGGTCGATGTTTTTTCAAAAGGAGTTCCGCTCCGCCGCCACCACCAGATTCCACAAAATAGCACCAGCAACTCCGTTCTGGCACCCTGCCGGGACAGGGAATTGGAGGAGATCATCGCCATCATCATCACCATCGCTTCTCCATCGACCATCCATGTTTCCCCCATCTATGAGTGAGTAATCCCCCGCTGTAGGCTATGGGGATGGTAGGGATTGGATGAGATCGTTCATGTAATGGCATCAGATTGTTAGGGCATGGTGCCTAGTATCTACTATTAGTACTTTTTTTACTTTGTTACGACTTGTTATGCTTAATGCTTGTCACTAGGGCCCAAGTGCCATGATTTTAGATCTGAACATGTTATTGATTCATTATGATAGTATTGTTTCTGGTCTTACTTGCAAGTTGTATACACACGTTGTTGTCCGGAACCAATGGCCCCGAAGTGACAGAAATCGGGATAACCGGAGGGAATGGCTTTGATGTGAGGATCACATGTGTTCACGGAGTGTTAATGCTTTGCTCCGGTGCTCTATTAAAAGGAGCACCTTAATTGCCAATAGTTCCCTTGAGGCCCCGCTGCAAACGGGCTGGCAGGACAAAAGATGTTGTGCAAGTTCTCATTGCGAGCATGTATGACTATATATGGAACACATGCCTATGATTATCTAGTACTTGGATGCTTTATCTTATTTATCTGCAATTGCCCTATGTTTTGATTGCTATGTGAATTGTCTTGTCCATGCAACGCCCGTCCATCCATCCCTATGCCTACCGCACTCGAATCCTACTGTTTACTGCTATTGTTACTGCTGTCTTTACTTTACTGTTGTTGTTACTTTACTATTCCTACTACAAAACTATTGCTACTGATAAACTACTGTGAGCAAGATTGTTTCCAGGTGCAGCTGAATTGACAACTCAGTTGTTAAGGCTTATAAATATTCTTTGGCTCCCCTTGTTTCGAATCAATAAATTGGGTTGCACTTCCCTCGAAAATACTGCGATACACCCCTTATACTTGTATGTCATCAAGTATCAGTAGAGCATGTATCTGAAACCTTTCCCCATCAATTCAAGTGCAACAAGAGTCTAGCCCAACCAACCATAAACCAAGTCAGAGTAGTCTGTGAATACCCCGACATATTCCCAGATGAATTGCCCGATATGCCCCCAGATCGGGATATCGAGTTCATTATTGAACTGATTCCTGGAACTGGACCCATAGCACAGAGACCCTATAGTATGAACCCCTCTGAACTAGTGGAGCTGAAGAAGCAACTTGATGCTATGCTGGCGAAAGGTTTGATTTAATCAAGCGCATCACAATGGAGATCACCTGTTTTGTTTGTGGACAAGAAAGATGGAGGTAACCGTTTGTGCACAGATTACCAGAAGCTGAATGATGTCACCATCAAGAACAAGTACCCACTGCCCAAGATCGAGGATCTGTTTGACCAGTTGACCGGTGCCAGAGTATTCTCTAAGATTGACCTTGGGACTGGTTATCATCAACTCAAGATTCGTGCAACGGATATTCCAAAGACCGCCTTATTTCATGAATCTCATGAATAAGATTTTTATGAATTTCCTGGATAAGTTTGTCGTTGTTTTTATCGATGACATTATTATCTATTGCAAGTCAGAAGAAGACCATGGGCAACACCTGAGAACCATCCTTGAAACCCTTAGAGAACATCAGTTGTATGGCAAGTTTAGCAAATGTGAGTTTTGGTTGAAGGAAGTAGGATTCCTCGGACATATTGTGTCGGTAGGAGGAGTCGCTGTCGATCCCGCCAAGATCAGAGATGTTGAAGCATGGAAAGCCCCAACCACTCAAACCCAAGTCCGTGCATTTCTCGGATTAGCGGGATATTACCGCAGGTTTGTTGAAGGATTTTCGAGCATCGCAAGACCGATGACCCAGTTGTTGAAGAAAGATAAGAAGTTTGAATGGACTGACAAATGTGAAGCAAGTTTTCAAGAACTCAAGAAGAGATTGATTTCAGCCCCCATCTTGATTATGCCAGATATCAAGAAGCCTTTTGATGTGTATTGTGATGCATCCAAGATTGGTCTCGGATGTGTGTTGATGCAAAAAGGCAAAGTCATAGCATATATGTCTCGACAACTGAAGCATCATGTGCAAAACTACCCTACTCATGATCTTGAACTAGCATCAGTAGTTTTGGCATTGAAGACATGGCGCCATTACCTTATGGGTAACCGCTATGAGATTTATTCGGATCACAAGAGCCTGCAGTTTATTTTCACCTAAAAGGAGCTGAATATGAGACAACGGAGATGGATATAGTTAATCAAGTATTATGACCTTGACATTCACTATCACCCCGGCAAATCGAATGTGGTAGCGGATGCTTTTAGCAGATTGCCGTGTAGACTAAACACTATGATTAAAGAAACCCAGCCAAGTTTGCATGAAGAGTTGGAGCAGTTTAGAACGGAGCTAGTTAGCAAAGGATTTTTAGCTAGCATAGAACTTCAACCCACTTTGATTAGCCAGATCAAGGAAGCCCAGAAGGGAAATGCAAGTATCGACGGAATCAAACGTCGTATCGGTACAGGAAAGGTACCTGGATTCACCGAAGATGAAGGAGTTTTGTGGTACAAAGGACGTATCTGTGTGCCATCAGATTCGGAGCTGAAGCTCATGATACTCTTTATTCTATCCACCCCGGAAGAACAAAGATGTATCAGGATTTGAAAGAGAAATTTTGGTGGCACAAGGTGAAGAGAGAAATCGGAAGCTACATAGCCAAGTGTGATATATGTCAGAGAGTCAAAGCGAAACATGAGAGACCCGCAGGACTGTTGCAACCATTGCAGATCCCATAATGGAAATGGGATTCTGTCGGAATGGACTTCATCACCGGTTTGCCTACTTCTAGTAGGGGAAATGACTCTATTTGGGTCATAGTTGATAGACTGTCCAAGGTAGCCCATTTTATACCTGTCAAGACAACCTACCAGAGTTTGAAGCTAGCAGAGTTGTACATTGCTAGAATCGTCAGTTTGCACGGAACCCCCAAGACCATAGTATTGGATTGAGGAACCCAGTTTACCTCAAGATTATGGCAGAAAGTCCAAGAAGGATTAGGAACCAAGTTGAATTTCAGCACAGCTTATCACCCACAGACCGATGGACAGACTGAAAGAGTCAACCAAATCTTAGAAGACATGTTGAGAGCTTGTGTTCTAGAGTATGGATCAAAATGGGAAGATTATTTGCCTTTCGTAGAATTCTCATACAACAACAGTTATCAAGCCAGTTTGCAAATGACCCCATTTGAGTTTCTGTATGGAAGAAAATGCCATACCCCCTTTAATTGGTCGCAAGTAGGAGAGAGTCAGATTTTTGGACCCGACATCCTACGAGAAGCCGAAGAGAAAGTGCACAAAGTCCGTGAGCACCTCAAGACCGCCCAATCCAGGCAGAAGAGTTATGCGGACAAGCAACGTAGAGACCTGACTTTCAATGTCGGAGATTTTGTATATCTCAAAGTGTCGCCTTTGAAGGGAATGCAGCATTTTCAGCTGAAAGGAAAGTTATATTGGGTCCGCAGCATAGAAAACAAAAAAATTCCTACGATGAGAACTATACGCCAAGATCTATCTACTAGATACAGAGCAACGAGTGGAAATACATCCATGGAGAACTTACCCTCGAAGAAAACGAGTTTTGTTAACGAGTAGGAACTCGTGGTTGATGTAGTCGTACGCTTGCCGATCTCAAGATCGTGTGGAAGTCCGAGCGCCGTAAATCAGCAGCGCATCCGTCCTCGCACACACGTTCAAGCCACCGGACAACCTCCACCTCCTCGCTCCAGCGAATCAGCGGAAGCAGCAACTCCTTCCAGACGCAAGGCCACCGGGAACATATATCTCGCTAATCCGAGACAATGGGGGAATATCTAGAGGGGGAGAGAGATCCTTCACGAGGAGGTGTGAGGATGAAGGAGGGAATGGGTGGCCTTTTATAGGAGGAGGGGGGGTGCCCCCTCTCTCCATGGCCGGCGCATGGGGGGGTGACCCCTCACCTCCCCCATTCATGTGGTGGTAACCCCTCCACATTAAAATGCCCCTTAACATTCTCTTTTAAAGTCTCCACTTTAAATGCATTAAATTTCTCCAAATTTAATGCTCTCTCATTTAATAAAACTCTTTTATTTATTTTATTCAGAATTTTGTTAATTACTTTAATTAACAATCATTCATATAAAACCCCTTGCAACATTTCAATATTACATGCAGAACCACTTTCTGCAATTTTGCCCGAAACAATTCCGGTTTCTATCGAAAAAATTCCTGTTTCTATCGAAACATTTCCTGCGCTTTGCAAACCTTTTGTCTAGAACATGTGTGCTCCTAAATGGTGTCCGTAAACCCTTAAGTGTGTCACCCTATGGTTCGCGAATAATGCAGATATGATTGAGACTCCTCTCAGATCAATAATCAGAAGCGGGACCTGGAGATCCATACTGACTCCTGCACATTCAACGATGACTTCTGTGATCGTGAGAACCTTTAACGTCAGCAATTTAATCCCTTTGTCTCATGATATAATACATGTCCGAGATTCGATCATCGGTATCCAAATACCTAGTTTGATCTCGTTACCGACATGCACTCTTTTCTCGTTCCCGTGATATAACATTCTAGTGATCACATCACTTGCTTGCAAGCTATCTTAATGTGATATCACCGAGAGGGCCCAGAGTATATCTATCCGTCATCTGGATTGACAAATTCCACTCTTGATCCATGAGCCTCAACATAACACCTTCGTAGTACTGAACCCATCTTTATAGTCACCCTGTTACGGTGTGACGTTTGATGTTATCAAGATACTCTTCCGGTGTTAGCAATTAACATGATCTCATGGTCTAAGGACTAAGACTACTTTGTATGATGTTATAGCAATATAAACATAATGACTTGATCGTAATGCTATACTTCGGATGAATGTTCATCACATCATTTCACAAATGCTGTGACCTTGTTATTAACAACATCCAATGTCCATGATCAGGAAACTTTGATCATCTTGTTAATCAACAAGCTAGTCTATAAGAGAGGCATAACTAGGAACCCTTTTTGTTTATTAAACACACATGTATTGATGTTTCCTATCAATACAATTATAGCATGCAAAATAAACATCTATCATATACAAGGAATATATAATAACAACTTTATTATTGCCTCTCAGGGCATATTTCCTTCAGTCTCCCACTTGCACTAGAGACAATAATCTAGTTCACATAGTGATAAATCTAACACCCATGGAGTTCTGGTGTTGATCATGTTTTTCCCTAGGGAGTACTTTAGTCAATGGATCTGCTACATTTAGGTCCGTGTGCACTTTACAAATCTTTATATCTCCATCCTTGACATGCTCGCGGATGGAGTGAAACCGGCGCTTAATATGCTTGGAATTCTTGTGAGACCTTGGTTCCTTTGCGTCGGCTATGGCTCCATTGTTGTCACAATAGATCACCATCGGGTCCAACGCACTGGGAACCACACCCAGTTCTGTAATGAACTCTTTCATCCAAACTGCCTCCTGCGCCGCTTCTGAAGCAGCAACATATTCCGCCTCCGTTGTTGATCCAGCCACCACAGGTTGTTTGGAACTCCTCCAACTAACTGCTGCTCCGTTCAAGAGAAATACGTATCCGGATTGAGACTTAGAGTCATCCGGATCGGTGTGAAAGCTAGCATCGACATAACACTTAGCGACTAGCTCTTCTTCACCTCCGTATATAAGAAGCATATCCTTAGTTCTTCTCAAGTACTTGAGGATGTTCTTTACCGCTATCCAGTGTTCCGAACCTGGATCGGATTGGTACCTACTAGTCAAACTAATAGCATGTGCCACATCCGGTCTTGTACATAGCATGGCATACATTATAGAGCCTATGGCCGAGGCATAGGGGATCTTATCCATCATCTCTCTTTCTTTCGCCGTAGCCGGACTTTGAGTCTTACTCAATGTCTTGCCTTGCAACATAGGTAAGAACCCCTTCTTACTTTCGTCCATATTAAACTTCTTTAATATCTGATCAAGGTATGTACTCTGCGATAGCCCAATTAGGCGTCTTGATCTATCTCTATAGATTTTAATGCCTAATATATATGAAGCTTCACCAAGGTCCTTCATCGAAAATTTGCTGTTTAGATAACTTTTAACACTGTTTAAAAGATCTATATCATTTCCAGTCAATAATATGTCATCCACATATAATATCAGAAATGCCACATTGCTCCCACTCACTTTCTTGTAAATATAAGCCTCTCCATAAGTTTGGACAAATCCAAACTCTTTGATCACCTCATCAAAGTGGAGATTCCAACTGCGGGATGCTTGCTTCAGTCCATAGATGGATCGTTGAAGTTTGCACACCTTATCAGCATCCTTAGGATCGACAAAACCCTTTGGTTGTATCATATACAACTCTTCTTCAATATTACCATTGAGGAACGCAGTTTTGACATCCATCTGCCATATTTCATAATCGAAATATGCAGCAATTGCTAACATAATCCTAACCGACTTAAGCATCGCTACGGGAGAGAATGTCTCATCGTAGTCAACTCCTTGAATTTGTCGAAACCCCTCTGCGACAAGTCGAGCCTTATAGATGGTTACATTACCATCAACATCAGTTTTTCTTTTGAAAATCCATTTATTCTCAACGGCCTTTTGATCGTGAGGTAAGTCCACCAAGGTCCAAACCTAGTTTTCGTACATGGATTCCATCTCGGATTTCATGGCTTTTAGCCATTTGTTGGAATCAGGGCTCATCATCGCTTCTTCATACGTCGCAGGGTCATCTATTTCATCAACCATGAAATGCATAACAGGATTGCCGTACAGTTCAGGAGCTGCATGTGTCCTGCTTGACCTGCGAGGTTCGGTAGTGTCCTCTTTCGGAGTTTCATGATCAATATCATTAGCTCTCTCTTCATTAGGTGAAGTCAACTCCGAAACAACTTCCGGTGCTGCGCTACTCGTCATTTCATGAAGAGAAGGTTCAATAACCTCTTCGAGTTCTACCTTTTGACTACTCACACCTTTCGCGAGAAACTCCTTCTCAAGAAAGGATCCATTCTTGGCAACAAAGACCTTGCCCTCGGATCTGTGATAGAAGGTATACCCAATCGTTTCCTTAGGGTATCCTATGAAGACGCATTTTTCCGCTTTGGGTTCGAGTTTATCCGGTTGAAGTTTCTTTACATAAACATCACATCCCCAAACTTTAAGAAATGACAACTTAGGTTTGTTTCCAAACCATAATTCATACGGTGTCTTTTCAACAGATTTAGATGGTGCCCTATTTAAAGTGAATGTAGCGGTTTCCAGTGCATAACCCCAAAATGACAGTGGCAAGTCAGTCAGAGACATCATAGATCGAACCATATCCAATAAAGTACGATTACGACATTCTGACACACCATTACGTTGTGGTGTTCCGGCAGGCGTGAGTTGTGAAACTATTCCACACTCTTTCATGTGTGTGCTAAACTCGTAACTTAGATACTCTCCTCCACGGTCGGACCGCAGAAATTTGATCTTTCTGTTACGATGATTTTCCACTTCATTCTGAAATTCTTTGAACTTTTCAAAAGTTTCAGACTTGTGTTTCATCAAATAGATATACCCGTATCTACTCAAATCATCCGTGAAAGTAACAAAATAACAATATCCACCTCGCGCCGACACACTCATTGGTCCACACACATCAGTATGTATGATTTCCAATAAATCTGTCGCCCATTCCATTGAACCGGAAAACAGCGTTCTAGTCATCTTGCCCATAAGGCATGGCTCACATGTATCAAATGATTCAAAATCAAGTGATTCCAAAAGTCCATCAGAATGGAGTTTCTTCATGCGTTTAACGCCAATATGACCTAGACGGCAGTGCCACATATATGTAGATATATCATTATCAAGTTTAATCCTTTTTGCATCAACATTATGAATATGCGTAATACTACTATCGAGATCCAATAGAAATAAACCATTCAACACAGGCGCATGACCATAAAAGATATTATTCATATAAATCGAACAACCATTGTTTTCAGATTTAAACGAATAACCACTTTGCGTCAAACATGATCCGGATACAATGTTTATGCTCAGTGCAGGCACCAAATAACAATTATTCAGGTTTATAACTAATCCCGACGGCATATGGAGAGACAGCGTTCCGATGGCGATCACATCAACTCTTGATCCATTGCCGACCCGCATCGTGACCTCATCCCTTGCTAGTTGTCGCTTGTTCCGCAGCCCCTGAACCGAGTTACTTATATTAGCAACCGATCCCGTATCAAATACCCGGGTGCTACTGCGAGTACTAGTCAAGTACACATCAATAACATGTATATCACATATACCTTTGTTTGCCTTGCCGGCCTTCTTGTCCGCCAAATACTTGGGGCAGTTGCACTTGCAATGGCCAGTCCCCTTGCAATAGTAGCACTCGGTGTCAGATTTAGGGCCAGCTCGGGGTTTCTTTTCAGGCGCGGCAACAGATTTGCCGCCCTTCTTTCCCTTCTGCTTGCCTTTCTTGTCCTTCTTGAAACCGGTGGTCTTATTGATCATCAACACTTGATGTTCTTTCCTAATCTCCACTTCTGCAGTCTTAAGCATTGACAGAAGCTCGGGAAGAGACTTCTTCATGCCCTGCATATTATAGTTCATCAAGAAGCTCTTGTAGCTAGGTGGCAGAGATTGGAGAACACGATGTATGCCTAAGTCAATGGGAATCGTTATTCCCAAGGACACAAGCTTATCGGCGTACCCAGACATTTTGAGTACGTGCTCACTAACGGAGTTGTTCTCTTCCATCATGCAGCTAAAGAACTTTTCAGAAGCATTATAACTCTCTACGGCAGCATGGGTATCGAAAATCATTTTCAATTCTCCCATGGTATCAAAGGCATTGCCATTTTCGAAACGTTTTCGAAGTTCTGGCTCTAGCCCATACAGTATGCCGCAATGAACTAAGTTGTGGTCCTCCTGACGAGTTATATAGACGTTCTTTTCCTCGTCAGGGGCATCAGGAGCTGGTAGGGGGCCTAGCGGCGCCTCTAGCACATATTGCTTTTGTGCAGCAGTGAGGAGAATCCTCAAATTCATAGCCCAGTTGGTGAAGTTGCTACCATTCGCAGCAAGCTTCTCTTTCTCCATGAACACATTGAAATTAAAAGCAGGTGGTGCCATCTACAACAGAATTTGTAAAATATATTTAGACTAAGTTTATGATAGATTGAGTTCAACTAATCCAAATTACTAATGAACTCCCACTCAAAAACGACATCCCGCGTGTCCTTTTGGTGATTACATGAACCAAATCCACTACACCAAGTCTGATCATCACGTGAGTCGGTGTAGCTTCAAAGGCGAGTATCTATATAGGCATCATATCAACTATATGACTCATGCTTAACCTTTCGGTCCGTGTTCCGAGGCCATGTCTGTACATGCTAGGCTCGTCAAGTAAGAACCTTAGTATTCGCGTGTGTAAAACTGTCTTACACCCATTGTATGAAAGTGTAGAGTCGAGAACACCCGATCATCACGTGATGCCTCAAAACACGATCCACGAAACGGTGCATACTTAAGGAAGAACACATTTTATCTTGATATCTAAATGAGGGATCATCTTATAATTCTACCAAAAGCGCCAAACTAGCACTATAAGATGCTAACATCTAATGTGTGAAGTGAGGTGATATGGTCCATGCATTTGATCTCTATCATTTGCATCGTGGTATGATCTCTATCATTCCTTTGTGTGTAAGGCCAAGGTCTATGGAACTTACACGTTAAGTGAGTTGTAAGAGTATCTATCATACATCTACTTACAACAATACCATATCAAGACACTAGCCCAACAACGATCTAAACTAGATGCCTCTAATTTATCAATTGCAAGTTTTACGTGGCTTAGGGCTTTCGGAGATAGAACCGGTCTTACCTACGAACATGAACCACAACGAGGATAACCAAGTTATTAGCAACTCGTTGTAAATCAGATATTGACTATAGTAGGAGAGACAGACACCCGCCAGCCACTTATGCAAAACAAGTTGCATGTCAGTCGTGGAACCGGTCTCATGTACGATGACATGTAAGGTTGGTCCGGGCCGCTTCATCCCACTATGCCACCAATATCCAAAGTACATAGAAGATGCAATAACATTATCATCATCGCCCACATATAAACATATGTGTACTACCCGTGCAAAGCACCTACGCATAGATCAGGCTCTGATACCACTGTTGGGTCCGCAGCATAGAAAACAAAAAAATTCCTACGATGAGAACTATACGCCAAGATCTATCTACTAGATACAGAGCAACGGGTGGACATACATCCATGGAGAACTTACCCTCGAAGACAACGAGTTTTGTTAACGAGTAGGAACTCGTGGTTGATGTAGTCGTACGCTTGCCGATCTCAAGATCGTGTGGAAGTCCGAGCGCCGCAAATCAGCAGCGCATCCGTCCTCGCACACACGTTCAAGCCACCGGACAACCTCCACCTCCTCGCTCCAGCGAATCAGCGGAAGCAGCAACTCCTTCCAGACGCAAGGCCACCGGGAACATATATCTCGCTAATCCGAGACCATGGGGGAATATCTAGAGGGGGAGAGAGATCCTTCACGAGGAGGTGTGAGGATGAAGGAGGGAATGGGTGGCCTTTTATAGGAGGAGGGGGGGTGCCCCCTCTCTCCATGGCCGGCGCATGGGGGGGGTGACCCCTCACCTCCCCCATTCATGTGGTGGTAACCCCTCCACATTAAAATGCCCCTTAACATTCTCTTTTAAAGTCTCCACTTTAAATGCATTAAATTTCTCCAAATTTAATGCTCTCTCATTTAATAAAACTCTTTTATTTATTTTATTCAGAATTTTGTTAATTACTTTAATTAACAATCATTCATATAAAACCCCTTGCAACATTTCAATATTACATGCAGAACCACTTTCTGCAATTTTGCCCGAAACAATTCCGGTTTCTATCGAAAAAATTCCTGTTTCTATCGAAACATTTCCTGCGCTTTGCAAACCTTTTGTCTAGAACATGTGTGCTCCTAAATGGAGTCCGTAAACCCTTAAGTGTGTCACCCTATGGTTTGCGAATAATGCAGACATGATTGAGACTCCTCTCAGATCAATAATCAGAAGCGGGACCTGGAGATCCATACTGACTCCTACACATTCAACGATGACTTCTGTGATCGTGAGAACCTTTAACGTCAGCAATTTAATCCCTTTGTCTCATGATATAATACATGTCCGAGATTCGATCATCGGTATCCAAATACCTAGTTTGATCTCGTTACCGACATGCACTCTTTTCTCGTTCCCGTGATATAACATTCTAGTGATCACATCACTTGCTTGCAAGCTATCTTAATGTGATATCACCGAGAGAGCCCAGAGTATATCTATCCGTCATCTGGATTGACAAATTCCACTCTTGATCCATGAGCCTCAACATAACACCTTCGTAGTACTGAACCCATCTTTATAGTCACCCTGTTACGGTGTGACGTTTGATGTTATCAAGATACTCTTCCGGTGTTAGCAATTAACATGATCTCATGGTCTAAGGACTAAGACTACTTTGTATGATGTTATAGCAATATAAACATAATGACTTGATCGTAATGCTATACTTTGGATGAATGTTCATCACATCATTTCACAAATGCTGTGACCTTGTTATTAACAACATCCAATGTCCATGATCAGGAAACTTTGATCATCTTGTTAATCAACAAGCTAGTCTATAATGGAGGCATAACTAGGAACCCTTTTTGTTTATTAAACACACATGTATTGATGTTTCCTATCAATACAATTATAGCATGCAAAATAAACATCTATCATATACAAGGAATATATAATAACAACTTTATTATTGCCTCTCAGGGCATATTTCCTTCAAGTTAGCCCCTAGAAATATTGGACCCTTCAAGATTCTGAATCACCGAGGAGAACTATCATATCAACTGGAACTGCCAGAGGAGTTGTCGGCCATCCATAATGTGTTCCATATCTCGTTACTTCGCAAATGCCTAGAAGTTCCGGAGAAGACCGAAGTTTTCAAGAACATCGATCATCAAGCCATTGATATCAACAAGGATCTGACGTATCGTGAAGTGCACATTTGTATCTTGGAAGAAGCCTTCAGAACCACCATGACCGGGAGTATGAAATTTCTCAAGATCTAATGGAGCAACCATACCGAGGAAGAAGCTACCTGGGAGCAAGAAGATTACATTAGGACTGAGTTTCCAGATCTCTTTAGTTCCTAGTTTTTCTTAAATCTCAGGACGAGATTTTGTTTAAGGAGGGAAGGTTTGTAACATCCCAAAACTTCTAATCAAGATTACCAATGTCTAATCACCCAATTTAGGGTTAACAAAAGCTGTCATTAAGAAAAAGCATATGAATGCATGTGTGTTTGCATTAGTGTAGAATTGGGTGTATATGCCATGCTTGATTGTTCTAAATGTTATGAAATGGATTAAAGGTTAATGCCACATCATCTAGACCATTTACAAACAAAATCCAAAGAAAGAGAAATAAAAAATGATTAAATAAACCAAATGGTCATTTTGACCATTTTAAACCACTAGGTCACTTTAGGTGTTCCTAGAAGACAATTTCTAACAGAAGCAATTCTATTTGTTTTCACCCCTTGCTAGACCAAGTAAAAGTGTATCAAGGCCCACTTTACAAACTTACAAAACATCTAGCAAATCAATTTCAAGGACATTTTAAATTTGAATCAAGTGTATGTGTTAAGATCACACTTTTTCAAAAACACATCAAATGAGTTCACCTTGACTTATCCAAGCAAACCTAGTCTCTCAAGCTTAATCTAAGATCACTCAAAAAATTTGAATCAAAAATTCAAAACCAAAGTTCATGCGGCCATTAACACAAACACTTGACAGGCATAGAATAAACACTAAACTAGCTACACTATTTGGTACAGTGATCATCGACCATTTGGTCTCCAATTTAAACCCATGTCCCCTCTAAGCCTAACCCAGCCCCAGACCAGCTTCCCCCTTCGCCGTTGGCACAGTGGAGTGCCGCGAGTTCTTGGTCGTCACCGGCCGACAGTGGGCAACATGCTAGGAGCCATGCCAGCCTCGCCCAAGACGCGCACCAGACACGAGAGCTCCTACCGCTACCCCCCTGTCCCCTGTCCACCCCACGGTCGAAGCCTAGCCTTGGACCACACTAGCACTGTCACGCACCGCCCCTCTGCGCCGTGTCCAGAGCGCGCCAGTGCGCCTTGCCCGGCCAGCTCGCACGCGCCGCGCCTTGACCTCCCCTCGCGTGCATATTCCCGCCATGATAGCAGCACCCCGGCAAACACCCCCGTTCATCGCCGCGCGACCCGTAGCGCCCGCACGCCGTCGCAAACACCGCCGCTCCCGCCCAGAGTGCCGCACGCACCAGACCAAACCCAGCCGCCCCACGCCTCGCCTTTAAGCCAGCAACGACCGCCAGGAGACACCGCACCATCCACCTACCCCAGCCATGCCCTTAGCTCTCTGCGTCGCCCTCGCGGGAAAGCTAGCTCACACCGCTCGGTCCTCTCGCCGAGCTATCAAAGGAGGCCACCCCACCCTACATTCCTCACACCACTCCACTCCCCACTCCCCACTGACCTTCCCCACCTCTTCTCGGAGCAAGGCGAGCTATCCCTTGCCGAAATTTGGCCGGAGTCCTCCGCTGCTGGAGGAGAAGGGTGTCGTTGATTCCGACCACCGCGAGCCTCGTCGTGACCGCGCCTCGCCTCGCCGTCGTCTACCACATCGAACGCCCCTATTGCTGAGCCTAGCTGGAGCCCAAGTGAGCCCCATGAGACCCCCACCGCTGCGTTAGATTTAGCTCGTCGCCGGAGCTGTTCGTCATCAACGACGACTCTCAGCCGTTGGATTAGATTTAGATCATAGGGTTCAGATCAGTAGATATCGTTTCGCGTTAGAGGTGTCGCTGAACAGTGGACCCCCTCTGTCAGCCACGCGCTGGACTGTGCTGTGCAGCTGGGCCGGCCCGTTAGTTTTCCCGCTCTGACCCAAAAATTCAAATAAGTGATTTTCCAATTTAGTTGAAATCATATTCTATCCACTTATTCAAAAATCAATTCAGGGAGTTTCACTCAACCAAATTGCATGATTCAAATTTTGCTAGAAAGGAAATTAAAATATCTATCCAAGCCCGTTGGATTTAAATCATTTGGAGTTAGAGATAATCTATAGCAATAATAACAAGACAAAGACTTTTGCAACTTCAAAGATTTTTCAAAAATCAACCATAATAGCTTTTGAGTTGATTCCAACTCTCAAAAATCACATTTGACAATATCTATCTGAATGTGTAAAAATATCTAGGATTGCATGCAGTGACATTGGACTAGTACCAAATAATGCTATTAGGGCATTTCTAGTCACTTTAAATCTATTAAATAATAGTCTTAAACTTTATAAAGTGTGACCAACACTTTAAATCACATTATCATGTATTAGAATATGTGGTGATGTCATGTGTCCACATGATCCCATATTTTATTTGGAGAATATTAAAGCTTAATTAATTTTAATGAGTAGAAATTACTTTTCTAAAATAAAATAAATAACCCTAGTTCTTTAAATCATGTGATGATTGTGATGCTGCTAGAATCATCAAGTGTGTGTCTTAGTGTGCTAAATAGCATAGATAAGTATTGTTTGGTGATTGTGTACCCCGTATTCCTTTATAGACGATAGTACCGACCAAGTCTACGAGGAGGAGGAGTTCTACCCCGAAGAAGACGAGGAAAACTTCAATCACTGCACCAACCAAGGCAAGCCATCATTAATAATGCAAGCTAGTACTTGCAAGCTTGAGAACCTAAGCAAAATGCATTAGGCATGCTTTGGTTATACCATTATGATTAAACCAATCCCAAGTTTTACTTGCAAGCTTTACTCTCTTACTTTACCAAAGTTCTTTACTTTTAGTATAGATAGCATAAAGAGTATAAAACTTGCCCTATCTAGTTATACTTAGATGTCATTCTGTGGCATGAGATTGAATATTAGCACCCCTCATTAGTGAACACTCTTAACCCTAGTGGCTAGTGCTAAGCATAAAACTTGATCACTTTAGCTGGGAATACTTGGTGAAAATGATTATGAAAACCTTGGAATGATGCTTCATTCTATTGAGATGTTTTGACATGTGTTGAGAAACACAAATGGTTTGATGATGAAAATGTTGAGGCATGAGCCTTAGCCCTTTTACCAAAAACTTATGGTTGGGTTTGGATGCGATACCATTCCAATTTTACCGTACAACCACAAAACCTGAATTGGGTAGGGGTTAGCCGGAAGTTTATGTGCCTTAGTATGGGTTCCCTCGCAGGAGAGGTTTGAGCTGAGGCTACCTCTTGATGATCTCCACCTATGCAGTGCCCAGGATGGCAGATGGCCATGGCTGGGAGGCCAAGCTCATAAGGGAGGTGCCTATACTAGGGTGTGTAATTGAAAGGTTATGATTGATTATCCGCATACTAAGTATGATTGATTCAGGGTTATCCCTGACGGATGTATCAAATTTTGTGGTGAAAGTGTACCTCCTCTGCAGAGTGTCAAACTATTTGAATAGCTGCGTCCGCGGTCATGGACAGTTGGAGTGGCCATACTGTTCCGCCGTCAGATGTTTTGAAAATGACTTGTGAAGTGAACTATGATTTTTACTTGACCACAACAGGGTTGTGAACATGAAAACTAGTTTCCCACTTAGGTGATTTTAGAACATTAAGTTAGTTTTCTTTACTTCTAAACTCAGCTTAAGATAAATCTAGCTTTTGCAAATAAACCTAGAGCTTAGTATTCCTATTAGAACTACCTTACTTGTTAGTGATAGTTTGCGAGTACTTAAAGAGTACTCATGGCTTTGTCCCTGGCTATTCCCGTGGCCAGACTATGAGGAGGACTATCAGGAAGATGGACAGCAGGACGACTACGACAACTAGGACCGTCTCCCATCGTCAGCATTGCCTATGACACTGAAGATAGAGCCCACTACTACGCTTTACTATTCCGTTGCTTGTTTGTATTAAGATTGGATCATGAGATCCTTTATTTGTGTAAAACCTTATTATGGTTTGTAATGGATGATGTACTGTGATATCCAATCTATTATATCTCGCAAAAATGGTAATCCTAGGATTGCGAGGTATGGCATAATAGGCATCTAGGATTAAAAATCCGGGTGTTGACAGAGAGGAACATCACCCGCCAGCCCTCTTCAGGTGTAGGTGTGGCCTCGTCGCTAGGGAATTTGTACACCGTGTCCGGCGAGAGCACCCCGGATTGGCGGGCAGTGTGAAGTTCTCGGGTGGTGCATTTGGATCTAGACCATCCTCCGACCTTGGTCTTGGCAGCAGTCATGTCGATGAAGGATCCAACGGCTTTGGGTTTCTCCATGGTGAGAAGCGCGGGTTCTTTGAAGTAGTTGCAAAGGAAATGGAGAGCAACTTTTTGGTGGCAATGGAGAGGAAGAGTGCGAGGAAGAAGATGGAGGCAAGCAGCGGAAAGGAAAGTGCACAGACTTCTCCCCTCCGTCGTTTATAAAGTAGTAGCAGTAGAGGAGAACCGTTCGATCCTCGCGCCATTTCGTGTGGCACAAATCCGTTCTACCACGTGGATGAAGTAAAAACGGATCGTCGAGCCCCATTAACTCCATTACTGCGAAAAAAGAGGAAATTAACCACGTGACGCCTTGATTCGCGCATGACATGGGGTCATGCGGTCAAATCAACCACTGGCACGCCATCCATGCGCGGGTCAGCACTGCGTCATGAGCCCACCATCGTCACGTCGCATCAAGTTTTTTGTAGAAGCACTCGAGCATGCCATCATCTTCAATAATGACATCATTAGCCAGAAAGAAAAAAGCACCGGGTTTGAACAAAAAATATCAACACCTCTAGAATAAAAGACCCGAGTCAAGTACTCCTCGGATGGAAGTAGATTTTTGAGCCTATGCTTGGATGCTTCCTCGGGGCCTACTCCCATCAGGAGCGCTGGTCGCACACCCGGTAAAAATATTTTTCAACAAAGACAATGAAACATTTGCAATCAAGAACATACAAGACCTGAGTCGAGTACCTCCTCAGATGAAGAGGATCTCCGAGCCTATGCTCCGGTGCAAGCACCCAAACATATCCTTAGGGGCTACTCCCATCGGGAGCGCTAGCCACGCACACGATAGAAAATAACTCCTCCTATGGATTCGACATAAAAGCAAAGGTACAAGAAGAATAACTTTGAGCCTATGCTCGGATGCAAGCATCCAAACATAGCCTCGGGGGCTACTCCCATCGGGAGCGCTGGCCTCGCACCTGATAGAAAAAGCAAAAATCCTACAACAGAGTTGACATAAGAATGATTCTAAGCCTACGCTTTGTATGAGCGTAGCCTCACGGGTCACTCCCATCGGGAGCACTGATTGTGCACCCGATAAAAATGCCAACATCACTTCAAGAACGTGACAACTTCAGTAATTCCATTAGCTAAACAAGGTAGTCAATAAAAGCTTCGAGTTCTCAGACTGCGTCCACCATGATAACATGTCTGGATGTCATGTTTACAACACGAAGGTAAGACCCCAGGATCTATCATGTGGGCCTGGTAACTGCATACGAATGCGCTCTGCTAGAAATTTTCCATATCTACGCTACGATGAAAAATCTCGATGGACGCGTTAGGTGTCCAAACATAAAACTATAATTCAGTACCTGATAAGACCTCCGTGACCCGAGCTGAATTACGCCAGCATATACCGGGTTTGACTCTGGGGAATTGAGCTTGAGAAGGTTCATGATGTTTTTTTCCAAGAGCAATTAACTGGTTCCTGATTCATCGAATGCACCGAACTCGTTATACCAATATCCCATGAAACAATACTTAAGGAACTTACAGTTTGTTCATCAGAATAAACCTTCAGGTTCCCCTTGCGGGCGTACTGAAAAAGAATCTAGAGACTCAACCTGAGCCTACGACTCGAGTGGAGCCTCAAGGGCTACTAACATGGGTATGATCCGAAGACTCTCCATTGTTGGTATACCTGGTACAGATCCAGGACAAGGCCCATAAGGCCCATGAGGATCCGAAGGTTCTGGAGGCACCCGAAGCCTAGGAACCAGACGTGATGATCAAGGCAGAAGCCCAAAGTACAACTAGCATAGTCATAGAGTTACCTTTTAAACTGTAAACGACCCGCTGAACCCCGAGACCCGGCATCTCATATAAAGGCTGGGAGGAGCCAACGAGAGGGTAACGTAACATTGTCAAAGAAATCCGTTGTAATATAGGTTGCATATATCAACTCATCGACTTTGTACTCTCTAACAATAAAGATCAGACAAGCAGGAGTAGGGTTTCCTCTACGAGGGCTTGAACCTAGGTAAATCCCGCCTCCCTTGTTTGTTCGATAAGCCAACGAAATCACCAGCGCACCCCTTTTCCTTGAAATTCAAGTCCATAACAACGGACATTGCCGAGGACATCCCTCTTCAGAGAGTTCAAGGGGCACAATAAGGATTCCATCATCATCTTGGAGGCGGTTGCTAATTATGAAACATGGATTTGGCATGCTTTTTTGGTATGTCTGGGTCTTGCAATGACATCAACTTTCTCCAATGATCACCTCTATTTTCCAAGCGTGCCAACAGTGAGTCTCCTCTGTTTTATTTTCAAGCAAATGGCCACACATATGACATAGGATATTATCTTGTAGATGGAATATATCCGAAGTGGTCTACATTTGTAAAGCCAATTCATTACCCAAGGTAGGAACGAACTCCAATTTCATAATGCTCAAGTCGTGGCTGGGAAAGATGTGGAGCGAGCATTTAGGATATTGCAAGCTCAATTTGCAATTGTGAGAGGACCGTCGAGGTTTTAGAAGCAAAAGATTCTTTAGTACATCATGCAAACATGCGTGATCATGCATAACATGATCATTGAGAATGAGAGAGACAAGAATGAGGTGTACGGTGAGTATGACTTGATGGGGAGACCGATGCAGCCACACAGAGGTGGTGATCGAGTGGAGCGCTTCATCGAGGTGTACCACCACATTCGAGATGCGGATGTGCACGATGATCACCAGAAAGATCTCATCGAGAAGTGGTGGAAGTGGAATGGATAGCAAAACCGCTAGATACGAGAACTCTATGTTATTTGTGTGCTACTTGATAAACCATTCGGTGAACTATTTGAATTATCATGTACTATTTGATTTCAATTTATTTTGACCAATTTTAGATGAATTTTCATAGTAATTGTTTCATATATGCTTATGATGATCATTGCTTTAGTTAAAAATAGAGAGTGGAGATTGAAATATGTGACCTATTTTACATCAAGTGTTGTGGCACATGTGATCTATTTTACATTATCTGAAAAATGAGAAAGTTGACGGGTGATATGAAACGTCCATTTTGGTGATGTAAAACTTTCCCATCATCCGTTTCGTGCCCTATTTTGCGGCACTGCCCGTTACGACAATAACTGAGAAAGTGACGACGTACACGTACCCACTTACATAACAAAACCAAAGCTTAGCTTCACCTCAAAAGCCCCTAGGAACATTCTCCTCTCTGCTTCTAGAAAGTGGTTCTTACATTCTCCTCAACAACAAGTTAATTATTTTTTGGATTAGCTTAATCCATATAACTAATCTGAAAGCAAAGAAACACAGTAGTACTCCTAGTACAACTCAACAAACAGGAAGTCAAACTGACTGCCACTAGCTAGAGGACAGACACACAGACGGGGACGGTACGTGCATGCGCCGGCCGGCCGTTTTCCTTCCATGGCTGTCAGTAGGTTCATGCCATCCGGAGGCTGAGCCAGTGGAACAGCAGGGGCGAAGGCTGCTGCACCGCGCCGTCCTCCGCCTGCACCACGTCGAACCCTGCCGGCCTCCGTTTGTGGTGCGGCGAGCCGGCGCCGGCGCAGACCAGCTGCTGGTGCTCGTGCGCCTGCTGCCAGTCCCGGCTACCGACGAGCGTGTCCGACTCTGTCGACGACGACGAGAAGCTCTCCCCAGGGGAGCAGTGCTCGTTGCTGTACCGCTTCTTGGCGCCGTTGCCGACGGCGAGCGTGAGCTCCAGCTCCGCCGCCTCGTCGTCGGTCGCCTCCGGGCTCAGCTGCTGCGCAGCAGCGCACTCCAGGGCGGCCTGCTGCGCGTGCGCGGCGCGTGGCGCGTGGCTGCCGCGGCGTGTGGCGGCGGGGCCGTGCCACTGGTGCTCGTAGGAGCACACGTCGAGCGCGCTCGCTCTGTGGCCGTAGCTGTACTCGGCGCCGCCGGAGCCCTTAGGGGAGGTGGACAGGCCCCTCTGCTGGCTCCTGATCTCCCTCTTGACGTTTCGCATCAGGAGCTTCTGAATTCTGTACAGGCGATGGAGGTCGTGCACCTGCAATTGATTGACAAGGTCAGAAATCATTGTTCGTTCAGGCAAAATTGGAATCATTTTGAGCTTCGATCGGGGTCCTCCTACCTGCTGCCTGAAAGTCTCCTCGTGCTTGAGCATGGCCATCTTCAGGGTGTCTTTGTCGCAGTGCCCCAAGACTTGTTCCATTGGCATTGTGGTGCGGAGATCTCTTACTCTCTTGCTCAGCTTGTTCCTCCCCGGACCTGCATATATGGAGATGCAGATAAGCTTAAGAGGTGTACTACATATACTGTATGTTGACAAACAAACAGAAATGAAATCAAGCAAAAAATTGAGCTGAATCTTCGTACAGTGAAGACACACAATTGAAGCTATATTCAGGAACCTTCACTAGTAAATAGATTCAGGCAAAGGAAGGAGAAGCAGAAGATGGGAAGAAGAACAAGCAGTGCATGACACCAGAATCTCTATACAATTGGTGGTTCTGAAAAGAGCAACTGTATTCTGAAACAATCTTTACATCCAAAATGGATGGATGCCAAAAGAAAAGCCTGAAAAAGCTTAAAATGATTGATTGAAGAGAGTAGTGCTACTGAAAGGTTGGTTGATGATCAAGCGAATGGAGAGGAAAGAAGGCTGATTTCTCAACTCAGCGAATGGAGAGGAAAGAAGGCTGATTTCTCAACTCACCTATCAATTAGATGTCAGAGAAGTGACTCAAAGACTGAATCTCACTGAGCTCTAACCACCTCCACCACTACTTGGGCACTCTTTGTTTCTGTTCTCGCTCTCAGTTCCTGATCATTGTACATGGTTCCAAAGGCCACAGGCTTTCCCTTTTATACACACAAACCAGCAGACCATCGTCGTCTCCATAGTCCATCCGTCCACTCTATCCTCTCTCTGGAGAAAAAAAAGCAGGAGGAGACAAGACACGAATGATGTAAGATTCCTTTCACAGTACTAGCCCCTATTTTAATCAGGCCTGCGTCTCACTGCAGTGCAGGCAGGCATGCCGAACGAGAGAGTATCTTTCTTCCTCCTACCCTTGCATGCAGCTAGCGGAGCTGAACAGCAGAGGGGAGGGGACAGGACTGACCGGAGGTGGAGTGAGGAACGGACCACCTCGCTAGAGAATTCACATGCCCCAGTGTGCGATCTGTTGATAGAGAATTACTATTCCTGAGTTGGAGAGTAAAAGATTCTCTTGCTCGCTGACACTGAGAGTGAGAGAGAGATAGAGGAGCGTGATGGATGCAAAGCTTTTTTTGGAGCCAAAATGATGGCGGCGAGGAGAAGCTTTGGGATGACAGCAAAAATACGTCACCCAGCTTTCTTCTTTTCCCAGCGATGTGTGTTACAGCATGCAGTGCAGGACGTCACCACCAATTCTGTGGTATTACGTCGTAGTATTTCGTAACGGACAGTCCTGTTCTTGCCATAACGCCTGTTTTCATTTCGAAGTTAGAGCTTGGTAGGTACAGCAGCAGGGGCGAGCTCGATCCAGCACTAATGCTCTAGTACTTCTCCTAACAAGAACGGTAAAAATGCGTTCAAGAAAAAACTTACTAGTACTACCCATGTTCGGATGTTCCTTTTTCTTCTTCTTGCAATTCGAAGCTTTATGCTTAATGCTCATTTCAGTCATAGGCAGAAGGACAGAGCAGTGAAGTTGGAGATCACCAATTACTGATCAGACATTTGGTTTTATGAGGCTGCATTGCAGTTGCACGCCGGCAGGACTGTCGGAGTACCTCAACTCTGAAACCCCTGAGGCCCTGCTCTCGTGAAGGACCTGTATTTTAGTTTTGATGATGAAACAGAGGGAGGACATGTATTTGACTGCCTTGACCTGATCATGCAGGTGCAAGACAACATCATATACTCCGGCGACCTGTAATTTATTCTGGTTGTACATTGTTTATGTTTTTCCCATGGACCATCCAGTGGTCTTGCCGTGGCACTCCAGCAGGAGCAGCTCAATTCTGAAGCCCCGATTGCTCTTCGTCGTGGACATGCATCCTAAGAGCACCTGAACTAGTTGGCCATAAGCTGAAATCCTGCCCTATTTGGCGCCGGACCGATATAATTTTTGGTTTGGAAATGACCGTTTTCCCACTCGCGATCCTAGCTGTGGTTTGGCGACATATTTCAATATTTTTTATTTCCGCCAGCGAAATCTCGTCCAAAAATGTTCGACACAAATACGCCCAAAAAAGGTTCGGCGAACAATTTATTACAAAACATAATGAAGGCGGGCAATCATTCGTCGACGGGGATGGTCTCCTCTGGCGTGTCTGGTGCGACGGGATGGGCTCCTCGGTCAGGACAGGGCCAGCCGACAGATTGGAAGAGGTGGAGGCAGAGCTCGGCGAAGGAGTCGTTGCCGAGATGGTAGGCGCCAGACTGGGCGTACTGGCAGTTGCGTCCTCGTCGAGGATGGCGGTGCGGCGCGCCATGTACCAGGCCTTGACCTGGGGGCTCATCGCCGAGGTGTCTTTGCCAAGAGGAACTAGAGGTATGTGTTCCTCTTCTTGGCGGCGAAGTTCGCCTTGAGGAGGTCGAGCTTCCTGTATGCACTTCACGATCGACGAGTGGAGCCATTCGGCGGGAGGTCCTGTAGCTTTCAGCATCTTCGCCTTGTTCTGGCCGACTTCTGGCCTTCCTTCGCCGGCAGCTGGGGGAGCCTCCAGGTTATACACGCCATCCTTGTTCGGGGCCAGGCTCACGCGAGTGTCCGCCCATTTCAGGCAGTTCTGAATCTTGTCGAAAATGTGATGGAACTTGAACTCCGTGTTGTCGTCCCTGTACATACCGAGCGTACGGACGAGCTGCACGGACAAGGCGAAGTGTGTCAGGACAAGCATCAAGTCGGCATAGTTTAAACTTGAGGTGGGCGAACTATCTTGTTATCCATGCTTTTGCCGTTGACTGATGTGCGCTCGATCTCTTCGAGAATCTCGTGCCACTTGATGCACGCCTGCTGCACGAGTCCCCAGTGATTGGTCATGGCCTTCTCGCTGTGATCCATGTGAATCTTGCTAAACTTCGGGTCCATGAGGTTGAACTTCACACGCTTCCAGTAATTATTCGATTTTCCTATGATGGGGTCCATGCACACCGACTTCCCTGCTTCAGCGAGGCAAAGACATGGGGCTCCATTGTCCTCGTCTTCTTCTTGCCCTTGCCCTTCGCCGACGCCAAGGCGCCCTCTTCGGCCTACGTCCGGTAGGCATCCGCCTCGGCCAAGGTGTCCTCTTCGTCGAAATCCTAGGACTCGAGGCCATGTTCAGCGTCGGTTCAAGACTGCTCTTCAGTGAAGAAGACGACTGCTGCGGAACCGGAGGTGATCATGTCTGACATGTAGGCGTCGCTCGCCATTCCGCCGAACACGTTGCGGGCGTCCTGTTCGCCGAAGTGGCCAGGCGAGGAGCTGCTGCCGGCGAACGGAAGCAGACCCTGGTGTTGATGTCGACGTTGAAGGCCGGAGGACGAGGTGCGGGGAAGGAAAAGAGCACGTTCGGGTTGAACCCGCCATCGAACTCGGGGGAGGACGAGAACCACTAGCGCGGGTTCGCCTCGCTCTCCAGGAGCATGGCCGGCGAGATCGGCGATAACCCGGCCGGAGATCCGACGCTTGGCTGGCTTCCCCAGTGCGCGCGTACTACGAGGCAGCCATCGGCGTCGGGCGTGACATCGTCGTACGCGCGGCGCGCTTCGAAGCCTCCTGCGCTTCCCTCATCTCCGACCTCGCCGTCCTATCCTTGCGGCTCTCTGTGTCGATCTTCCTCCGCCGGCACTCCTTCAACCACTTGGCGTCCGTCAGGCCCTCTGGCCTCGGGTTCCTCCGGTTCCTCGGCGTATGCCGACAGTGGATCGGGGTTTGACGAAACCCTTAGGCGGCATGGTGGGCAGGAACTCGGGGGACTAGCGGGAGATGTGGCGGGGTATGGAGAAGAAATGCGGAAACTCGGCCTTGAGTGGCCGACAGGGTTGGTCCACCCGTTTTTCGCTGCGTCCGACGTTTGCAGGTGGTTCCGAGCGCCCAGGTTCAGCTTGGGAACGCCGGATATCTGTCGCAATTCGGCGTACTCGGAACCAGGCCGGATGAAAGTTGGCAAGGACATGCATCCTGATCTGACTGGCTTGACCTGACGATGCAGGTGCAAGAAAGCATCGTATGCTTCGCTTACCTGCAATTTCATTAAGTGCGGCTGTACACTATCAGCAAGATTTTTCCTATGGGTCATTCCCATGCCTAATTTCGTTCGATAGGGTCAATGCCTACCTTCAATTCTCTCTGGCCAGACCAGAGTGCTTCACGAGCGCCAGCCAGGGCCCAGGGGCCCCGGACAAGTGGTCCAGCAGTGCAGCTCCGGCCATTGTTCTCCACCTCTGAGCCTCTCACATCGTACCGGAGGTATACTCCCTCCTACATGCACATACTACTACTATAGTATTATTAGGAAAGAAAGAAAGTGCTGAGACGGACAAATCGTGTGTTAGCAGAGACTAAACAAAAAGGGCCTTTCTTATCTCTCATCTATCTATTTCAACCATCATGTCACACACTCCATAGGGCCTTGTAGGGCATGCGAGTTTTAGCCTGAGTGCGGTTCCAAGAAAAGAAGTGTTGAAAGGGAGCTGGGAGCCCCTGATGATGGCCATACATTTACAAGAGTCAACAAAGCAATCGAGCAATGTCTGATGACGGATGACCTTTATAAAAATGTCGGATGAACAGCGACTGAGCAAGCAAAGCTTTACATACATATTATCCAATTGGCTAATGCAGTGGCCACTTGGATAGCTGATCAAGTTCGGCGGTCGTGACACTTTCTTTGCGAATCCCCATGGTCATGAAGGTTAAAATAAGGAGCAGCAGGTGTGCTTAGTTGCGGTAATTTTGGGTTAGCGAGAGCAGTAGGGTAGTACAGAATGGCAGGAGGCTAGCTTGTAGCGGTAGTCTTTTCGACGGCGCTGTGGAGCGTGGGAGGGAGAGCCGGCCGACAAGGGCGCACGCGCTGCCGCGAGGGGGAGGCACACACGGGCCAGGCCGTGGGACCCGCGATCTTGATGGGCCTAGAGAACATCGCTACTCCGTGGGACCGGCTTCCTGGACCGGCCAAGATTCTCAGTGTCGTCTCACCTCGCTTGTGCTACTTCCAAGGATCGACCAACGCAGACGCAGGACCAGGATGTGGGCTTTGCCATGCCATGCAACGCCAGGACCTCAGCATTTATTTTCCAAGCAGAAACATTAAAAAAAACTTAGATATGTATTGCACAAATAATCTTACTTCACATGTACAAAATAAAAAGATAAATAAAAATAAAAATCTAGCTATCGCTACTGGCAGCCGGCATGACGACGTGCGAGACCATGGCCCCAACAGATAGTACGCCAGTGGTGGTGGTGGCTGCTAGTGCGGCGGCATCATGTGGGCAGGTGGGCACCGCGGCGGTGCCTGGGGGTCTCGTTAGGAGGGATTGGATATGGCTCGTAGAGGCCCCACTCATCTTCGAGAGAGCGCAAGATCGCCTTCTCCACGTCCAACTCCTCCCGAGCTTGGTTGAGGCGGGCACGCAGTGCAGGGTCGTCGGGGTTTGCACCGGAGACGCACAAGGAGTCGACGTACACGTCCTGTAATTCTTGCCGTCGGATGTGATGTAGATAGAAGACTCGGTCGGGGATGACGAAACTAAATCGCTCGCTGGTGGTCCGGTTAACTCCACCTCTGTACGGCGGTGACAACCCATGGGGCCCGCCACACCGTCGATGTCCTCGCTGTCGGAGAAGCCGTCGTCGCTATCCTCATTGTAATGAGCGACACAACCATCAAGTGGGTGTGGGGACAGGGAGGCGAGCGGGTGGGTTGCGACGGGTGCCGGGAGGAAGAGGGCGGACATGCATGGATATTTTCGGAGGTGTGGTTCTGCGCTGCTACTCCACAAGGCTCACCTCTTTTTTATAGAGAAGCAGCCACTCCGGCAGGAAATCCCGTGCGAAGCGATAAACTAGTGGAAATGGCGGGAATCAGCTAGAACAACCGTGAAACGGAGCCGGAACCAGCGGGAAACTATGGTGGCGGAACCCTTTCCCGCCGCCGGGAGACAAGCCATCACGGGAGATGGTCATGGGCGAGGTTGCGGCCCAACACATAGGCGTGCCCGGTACCTGCCAGGTGGGCCAGTGCAAGGACGCGAGGACACGAGGGAGGACCCGCACGTTGTCCGCATTGCATTCAGGGAGACACATTCCTAATGCATATTTGGGCCAGGAATAGGTTAGCCCGGACACGCTGTGGTCGTTTGGGTCGGACCGCTGGAGCAGGTTTTCACCGTCAGGACGTCTGCGCGGACCTATTCGGACCGCTAGTGCTCAAATGAGTCGATCTGGTGGAGATCCCCTTAGCCTCCATGAGAAAGAGAGCATTTTAAGATAAAGGGATTATAAAACCACCACTTTAAGAGGAAAATGTCAACTTTGCTACCATTTTACCTTCTGCAACACCACATTTTGGAGAGTTTCTCTCATAAAACAATAAACTTGGTTTGAACCTAAATTTACACTGGACCCGATGACCCTGGTCCATACTTTATGCTAACATGGCCACCCGAAGACGGCCACCGACACGACCGTTAACATCCATTAACCGCTACAGTGGCCCACCACTTAACGTGCTTGTCTGAACGAGAAGAGGGAAACAACTTAGGCATCAATCATTTCCTTCCTAGCGTGCATGCCCGTACTCTTCACTCCCCTCCCCTCTCTATCAGTACCAACGATAGTGGCGATGACTCCCGGCTATGGTGGCTAGTCAGATTGTTTCGCTAGCGGTGCAAATTCCTCCGCGGGCGATGTGGGCTTGGTGCGTGACAAATCAAGTGGCGACAATGGTTCATGGCCGGTGAAAATGTTGATGCCTATGGCGACTGTAGCACTGGAGCATGCAGCGATCTCCTCACCGTCAAATTCTAGCCACCGATGGGTGTCCCCCTTCGGTGAAGTAGAGTAATTTTCCACTCTCCCACTCTTGAAGATCTGATGCTATCGGATAGAGTTAGTTTAGTTATAGATAGTTTAGATTATTTAGATTTAGGTTGTGTTAATATTTAAGAAGCCACTGATTTGCATGTGTTAGTTTTTAGAGCTATAGTGTTAATATTCAGAAATTGTATCTTTGTCAGTTTTAGTGTTAATAATCAGAGATTCTATCTCTATCAGTTTACTCAGTTAATATTAATAGATTTCTATAAGGTTACACATGTACTTTTTTAATGTTGTGTAGGCTAGATGATAACATTTGGGAGATTAGGTTTAATTTTCACGATGAAGATAATTTGTAAAGAACACTATGTGAATCTGACATTATAGTGTTGAATATGTTATCCCTTATAGATTGTGATGGTTATAGAATTAGAGATAGCATGTACTATTCCAGGGAAAATGGGAAAGGCCATGAGGGGATGGAGGTGCGTGATTGACGGGATGGACAAGGTAGGGGAGATGCTTGACCTATATAGAGATTATCATGTACTGAATATCACTTGTTTGAAGAAGAATGTAATATGGCCAACTCAACTAAACATTAAGGAAAAAATAAGAGGACATAATGATAGAGCCAATGAAGTTTTCAGTTGACACATATGGTGTCAACTACATTTCAGATAATGAAGAGATTGTACCTATGCTGTCGTTTTTCATATGTGCTCTATATTGGCGCACAACAATGCTGAATTTTTTAGAAGGAGAAACAAAATCTTCCCATTGAAGTCATCTCTTATGAGGTTGATGTAACACCCTCGAATCGGCCCTATGCAAGTTTTAGCGCTTCCCGCCAAACCCACATAGAAGCGATTCAAGGACGCCCATCAGGCACTTGCGTGCGGGTGGAAAACGAAGTAATACCATTACACATTAGTCCACGATGGAACCCACAGAACATTTATATACAACAATGACTCCATGAGTCAAGAATACAAATATATAGTACAAAGATCCAAATCACCTTGAAAACGATACAACATCCGAGTACGGATAAGATGCAAATGGGGCTAAGATCCCTGAAGAATAACCAATGGCGTCCATAACCCTGCCCAGGCCAAGCCGGAAGGGTAACCCTGCTAACGACGTCGATCTCAAACCTGCTAAAACAAAAGGGGTGCCAACAAAGGGCAAAGGAAAAAAGAGGAGCGTCAGTACTGAGGCCAGTACACGTCGAGGCTAGAATTCGGCGGTCCTCGCCTACATAGGTATGGTGGACTGAAGCGGCAGCGAAGCATGCACTAAACAACCTATAGAGACTCGATACATCTGTCGGCTATTAGAGAGGGGTAAGAAAGACCTATTCGAATCCAACCTGATACTAATACCAATCATACCCATCTTGGTATTCCCCCCTCGAGACCAAACGAGGAAGTCAAACCAAGGAACTCACACAGTTGGCAGTTTTATTCATTCCATTATAGCTGAAGCCCTTACTAGTCAGATATAGATAGCATAAGTCACCCTGATAGCATAAGTAGTGGGCAATTTTAGTTAATCATTCAATTGTAGTTATAGTACTTACTAGTCAGATACAATTAGCATGTGACATCCCAAACCCAGCAGTTGTTGGCACTTCTATTTCTTTCCATTGGAGTTGCGATACTTACTAGGCAGGTATAACATGAGACGATACACCCCAGTTCCACCAGTTGATGGCACTTTTATTATCCATTCCGTTGTAGTGAAGCTGATTACTAGTCACATATTAAGTCAAATTTATAGCACTACTTTAGTTATGCTTGTCTATGATCGAGATACTGTGCTCCAAGTCGTCCATAAGCGCGGACACGGCTTTCAGAAAGATTTACCCTGCAGGGGTGCACAAATAGCAACACACACGATCAACCTCGGAAAAACCAACTCAAAACCCAACGAGGCTTTCACGACAAAGCAATCACATGATTCATAAAATATTCCAGGGGGCCACCCCATTAAGCTACCCGCAACGAAGTTGACCGGCTCCGGGACGGACCCAAGGTTTGTATCAATGGCTGTAAACGACTGGGAACCCGAAAGTGTGACTAGGCTTGTCGATACCACGAAAACATTCCACGTTCCAAAACAGTACAGGTGCTCCACGCACAATCGTAAATAAAGCAGTAAAGCATGGCATAAGTACATGATAGTAATAAAGCCCCAAACTAGTTTGTGGCCCCAAGAAATAAGAAATGAATCAAGCTCTGGCTAAGGGGATTCATGGTCCCATATGCGGATAGTGCGATAGTCAAGGAACAGGTATCAAGTACTCGGGGTCCCACGGGACACAAGTGAGCGTGGAAGAACCAAATAACATCTATTGCACACCGATGCCTCTGCATTAGTTATATCTATTCCTAGCAATTAATCCAGTTGTATTTAAAGTCATGATCATCTCCACCATTAAGCATATCCACCATTAAGCATCTCCACCATTTATCATGTGCCACCTTGCCGTCAACGGTGGAACAACAACGGCGTGAAGCAACACATAAGCAAGCAACTACGACTCGCAAGGCCGACTATCTATCAATCAACAGGCAATAGGATGTGTCCATGGCAATCTAGGGGCTGCAAGGAGTATAAATGGTGCACGGAAACTAAAGCATCGCAACACGGATAGCAATAGATCAACATGAGGAAATAAAGACTATAAAAACAAAATAGGTAGAAAGGGGGAGATGCTCACCTGGAAAACACTGCCGAAGGTACATTATCCGAAGAACTTGTCGATACTCGCATCCAGTCAATGGCCTAATCCGTGAAGAAGCAAACACTAAAAGAAACACCGGCTGCACTATTTAATACTACGGTAGAAGATCGGGCATGATGCAGGTATGATGCATGACATGTCAAAGATGCGGTGCAATTAGGCAATATTAAGCGGAACCGGGGTCCCGACAATTAATTAATGGTTTATGTTGTTTAGATACCCCGCAATTTAAATGTTGGATTAACAAGGCAAACCATAGCATCGGTTCGCTACGCAAATTTAATTGGAGTCAATATAAGACTAGAATAGTCTACACATGGTCTCCATATTTAATTTAGGTGAATAGGCTAAATACCCCCAAACAACCACAATATGTATGCGAGTATGAATGATTTAATATGCAACAACTATATATAGCATTTATAAAATAGGGATATAGGATCGGGGTCACACATAGGGTTTGACGATCTTGGTGTTCACCGGGGGTCGATGGGGTTCGGTCTTGGCGGGATCGGTCTTCGGACTCCGGGAACGGGGCTCCAGGATCCATGAGGAGATCTTGGCACCCAAGGTCTCGGCGTCTTTGGATACCAGGTCAGAGAGCTTGGTGGTCTTTGGGTCCGAGATCGGGGTCTTCGGGGTTCCACCTTCGGATTCTGGGATGAAGCACTTGAGTTCCGACCATTGTCGATGGCGAACTTGGGCGTCACGGTACGCCCATCTTATCGGAGTCTTGAAGATCTTGTACAGAATCTCCTCCTATCTTCGCAGCACCGACACAACACGAACACGAGCCGCAACATAACATCATCAACAACTCCACACCACACTATCTCCACATCAACAAACACTATAGGGAACACACAGGTCCACAGAGAGGTACTGGTGCGAGGTCACAGGGCCGGGGGGATGCGGCGATGCGAGACGGAGGTCGTGGCTCAGCCTCAACAGCGAGCAGAGGACGACAGCGACACAGACGGCTTGGCAAGGATGGCGGCCATGACGCGGGGATCTCTGGCAGCAGCCTGGGAGCGACGGCCGTCAGAGGAAGGAGGTGGCGGCGCCTACATGACACAGGTGGCCGACGCATAGGAGACCGAGGGTGGCGCAGGTCAGGGACAGTGGCGATGAAGGCGAACGACGGTGGCTGGTGCTGCTCGCAGACGAAGCTCGGGGAAGGCGCTGGCGACCTGTGGCAGGGACGACGAAGTGGGGCCACGGTGCGGGGAGAACGCGAGGACGACGGTGGCAAGGTGAGAGGAGCTCCGGCGAGGTCGCGGATGCGCGGGTGGAGCGGTGGCCAGACTCGAACAGTAGAGGGGCAGCAGCGGGATGAGGTCGAGCCGGTGGCGTACAACGGGGTTGCAAGGGTCCGGGTTGATGGGCCTCGCTGGCCGGGAGGAGGACGGCGGCTGGGTCGGCTTGTAGGCGGGAGAGAAGGGGCGGAGCTCCGATAGCGGGGCGGAGCTCCGATAGCGGGGCGGCGCAAAAGAGGTCCCAGACGAGGCCGGGCTTGCAGCAGGCGGCGCACGGGAAGACGGGGCGATGGCGGCAGAAGCCCTGCGAGGAGATCGAGTAGGGGAGAGGGAGATGGCGACGCGAGGGGGACGGGGCACGTTGCTCGCAGTTGTCGGTAGCGATTGGTGTGGGACTAGGGGTTGCGTGGTCACGCGCGATGCGCAGGTCGTGGTGGGCCAAGGTGAAAGCAACAAGGGAGAAGCGGGGGTTGCGACGTGGGGTGGACGCGGGGATCGTGAGGAGCCGTGTGCGGGGCGTGTCCGTAGTGTGGGAGTGGGACCAGGTCGGTCGGGGCTGGCTCATGTGCGGGTCAGGGGAGGGTGCACCCTGGTGGCGGCTGGGTGGAGGAAAAGGTGTTAGGGTAGGATTTATAGGGTTTGGCTAGTCTAGGGTTGTAGGCCAGCTGCTGGCTGGGCCTTTTGGGCCGGGCCGGCGGCTGCCTCCCCTGATTTTGACAAAACATTTTTATTATATTATTTATTTATAAAACCTTTTGTAAATAGTAATTAGGCAAATAAAAGATCCAGAAAAAGCCAAGGTTTTTAATTTGAAATAAAGAGGAGGCATTTAGAAAACAAAGTTAGGCTTTGAAAAATAGTTTTAGGCAAAATATGCATGATGACATGACGATGCTTAAATGCAATGTGGCATGATGACATGAGCATGTGGTCATGATGATGCACAAAGGTAAAACACAGCGATTTTCTAGTAGTGGTTTTACCGGGGTGCTACAATTCGACACCACTAACAATGGATCTCGCCCTCGAGATCCACCTCATGGTACGGGGAAGAAGGCCGACGATCTGAATCTTCTCACTTCATGTAGGTCCTCGCGACACCACTAACAAAGATTCTTGGTCCATCTTGAAATCGGCGATACCACCAACAAGGGGTCGATGCTCACGTTTATCGAGGGAACACTCCGGAGAACAAAGGACGAAGATAAAGGTATCAAAAGATAAGGCCACCTTTAACTTCCGTGAGAGGATAGAATAAGTGCAATCTAATCCAATTCAATGTAAGAGAGCGAATAGAATGAGTAGTCGGTATGGGGGCCAATCCATCACGCACGCAAACTATTACTCCGCGCATGCAGTAGAAAAGCGTGCAACCCATTCTCGGAATGCGGACTGAAGATCTTGACAAGCGATGTTCGGAAACAAAGGAGTGATCGATGCAGGCTGTGCTGACGTAGATTTAAAGAAGTATTTTAATGACTTTTGCATCACTAAAAGGTACACAGAGGAAGATTCCTCAGATAGCATGAAGACCGGATGTCGAAGTTGTTGGGTCCGCAGCATAGAAAACAAAAAAATTCCTACGGTGTGAACTACACGCCAAGATCTATCTACTAGGTACAAAGCAACGGGTGGACATACATCCAACGAGAACTTACCCTCGAAGACAACGAGTTTTGTTAACGAGTAGGAACTCGTGGTTGATGTAGTCGTACACTTGCCGATCTCAAGATCATGAGGAAGTCCGAGCACCGCAACTCAGCAGCACATCCGCACTCGCACACACGTTCAAGCCACCGGACAACCTCCACCTCCTCGCTCCAGCGATCCAGCGGAAGTAGCGACTCCTTCCAGACGAAATGCCAACGGGAACATGTATCTCGCTAATCCGAGACCATGGGGGAATAATTCTAGAGGGGGAGAGAGATCCTTCACAAGGAGGTGTGTGTATGAAGGAGGAAGAGGGGGGCCTTTTATAGGAGGAGGGGGGGCGCCCCTCCTTCATGGCCAGCGCATGGAGGAGGTGTCTCTTCACCTCCTCCATTCATGTGGTGGTAAGCCCTCCACATTAAAATGCCTCTTCACATTCCCTTTTAAAGTCTCCACTTTAAATGCATTAAATTTCTCCAAATTTAATGCTCTCTCATTTAATAAAACTCTTTTATTAATTTTATTCAGAATTTTGTTAATTACTTTAATTAACAAACATTCACATAAAACCCCTTGCAATATTTCAATATCACATGCAGAACCACTTTCTGCAATTTCACCCGAAACAATTTTCGGTTTCTATCGAAACAATTCCTGCGCTTTGCAATTCTTTCGTCTGAAACACATGTGCTCCAAAATGGTGTCCGGTAACTCTTAAGTGTGTCACCCTACGGTTCGCGAATAATGCAAACATGATCGAGACCCCTCTCCGATCAATAATCAACAGCGGGACCTGGAGATCCGTACTGACTCCTACACATTCAACGATGACTTCTGTGATCGTGAGAACCTTTAACGCTAGTAACTAAATCCCTTTGTCTCGCGATATATTACATGTCCGAGATTCGATCATCGGTATCTCCATACCTAGTTTGATCTCGTTACCTACATGCACTCTTTTCTTGTTCCCGTGATATAACATTCTACTGATCACATCACTTGCTTGCAAGCTATTTCAATGTGATATCACCGAGAGGGCCCAGAGTATATCTATCCGTCATCAGGATTGACAAATTCCACTCTTGATCCATGAGCCTCAACATAACACCTTCGTAGCACTGAACCCATCTTTATAGTCACCCTGTTACGGTGTGACGTTTGATGTTATCAAGATACTCTTCCGGTGTTAGCAATTAACATGATCTCATGGTCTAAGGATAAAGATTACTTCGTATGATGTTATAGCAATATAAACATAATGACTTTGATCGTAATGCTATACTTCGGATGAATGTTCATCACATCATTCCACCAATGTTGTGACCTCATTATTAACAACATCCAATGTCCATGATCAGGAAACCTTGATCATCTTGTTAATCAACAAGCTAGTCTATAAGAGAGGCATAACTAGGAACCTTTTATTTGTTTATTAAACACACATGTATTAACGTTTCCGATCAATACAATTATAGCATGCAAAATAAACATTTATCATAAACATGGAATAAGATAATAACCACTTTATTATTGCCTCTCGGGCATATTCCTTCAGTCTCCCACTTGCACTAGAGTCAATAATCTAGTTTGAAAAACTTTGGGTATAGAACACCTATGGCTTTCTGGTGTTGCATATACGCTATTGCTAGTGGTTAACATAATCTCCGGATCTGACAGTTTTAGGTCCGTGTGTATTTGCATGTCTTTGCGTCTCTACGCATCACTTATTCTCAAATGAGATGGCATTGTATAAATTTGGTCCTTTGGTGAGACCTTTAGTTTGTTCCGGTTAAAATATGTTGATATTATTGTCACACAATATATCTTCATAGTATTAGCCCACTTTGAACCACACCTAGTTTGATAACAAACTACTTAACACAAATGCCCTCATATGCTGCTACTATAGCAGTCATATACTTAGCCTTTTGTTGTAGTATCCGTCACAATGTCTCAACTTTGGAACTCATCCAAATCTATCATGGAACATCCTTTCCATTACATTGTGCCACCCATAGTCTAAATTGAGATAAATTTAATTTGTATCTTGTGACAAAACTAGTATCAATGTAACACTTTACAATGAACTACCTTTAACTATTTGTCACTTATACATTATATATTCTTAGTTCTTCCAAAGCTCATAAGAATATCTTTACTATCGTCCAATGATCATATCATGAATCATTCTGGTATGTGCTCATAACATTTAGAGCATAGGACATTCTGGATATATACATATCATGGTATAATCGATCAAAATCTTCATGTGATTCTACTCACCAAGTGTTGAAACACTTGAATTTTGATACAATCCTTTCCATGTAGCAAGAACCTTTCTTGTTGTTTCCATATTGAACCCTTTCAATATCTCATATATGTATGTCTGGCACAACCATATTAGCGCCTTAATCTATCCATATAGATATTGATGCCTAATATTCCGGTTTTGCCTAAGTGTTTCATCAAAATCTTATTTTAATGAAATTCTTAACTTGTGTCAATACAAGATACATCATTTCCAATCAACAATATGTCCTCAACATCCAATGTATTAGAAATATGTCTCAGCGCTCCCACTTAATTTCTTGCAAATGTAAGCATCTTCATCATCTCCGATGAATTTAAACTCTTTTAACAATTTCATCATGGTGAAGATTCCAACTCCGCTATGCTTACTTCAACTATTGAAGTTTGCATGCCCTTTTAGCACCCTTTGAATTAACAAAACCCTTTAGACCGTGTCATGTACACGTCCTAGGTAACCGTTCTATTAGAAGAACATTGTTTTGTTTATTCAATTACCATATACCAAATTATATGTAGTGGTTGCTACATTAATCCGTCAAGACTAAATATCGCTATGAAAGATCAAATCTTGTCATAGTAAACTCCTTGAACATTGTCGTAAACTTATTTCCGACATGTCGACTATTTCATAGATGTTAAACATCCATGTCTTATTTCTTTATAGATCCAAACACGACCGATAGGCTTCACGCCTTTCCGGAGGGTCTTCCAAGTTCAGAAACTTGATTTCTCGTGTATGGATACTATCACGGATTCTATGACTTCTAGTCATTTTATGGAGTCAGGGCCCATCATCGCTTTTTTGCATGTAGTCGGTTCATCATTGTCAAAACAATAACGACTTGCTTATCAAATCTTACTATTTGATTCTTACCGACCCACACGGTTCTATAGGAACTCTAATCTCCGAGATCACACCTTTTGTAATCACGAGAGCCATGAGCATTGTGGCCGCCACCGGGACACTCTCCAGCGCTGCGCTACTTAGCACATATAGCTAAGGTTCAACAACCTTATCAAAGTTCTATTGTCCTCCCACTTAACTTTTCACGAAAAATTCCTTCTCAAGAAACTTGACGTTCCAAGTAACAAACTCTTTTGTCCTCGGTGTTATGGAGAAATTCCCAACAAATTCTTCGGGATAACCTACAAAGACGTGCTTATCCGACTTTGGTTGTAAACATTTTACTTATGCATAGCATACCAAAATTTAAGAAAAGACAATTCGGGTTTTATCCCAAACCATAACTCATATGGTGTCATTTCAATGGATCACGATGGTGCTCTTTTCAGTGTAAAAGCGGTAGTCTCTAAAGCTTCAATCCTTAAAACATAATGGCAGTTTTATAAATGACACCTTTGATCTTACCATGTCAAACATGGTTTGATTTCATCTCTCGAACATACCATACTCCTGTGGATTATCGGGAAATCCAAATTCATGGAACAGTTCCTCAAATCTTAGGTGTTTTGCTAAGCATGTAACTCAAATATCTTCCTTTATGATCGAATCATAAACTCTTTATTTTCTTGTTACAATGATTTTCCACTTCATCTTGAAAGTCTTTGAACAACTTTCAAAAGTTTCATACTTCTTCCTTATTAAGTAAATATACAGATATATTCACTCAAATTTTCGAAGAAAGCATATGAAGCAAAAAGATCCATCGCATATGGCTACACATAATGGACTATGCACATCAGCATGCACAATTTCCAATAAGCTAGTCATCCGTTCCTCTCTGGCCTATGGACGGAGTTTCAATTATCTCGAGGAAAGTCTCACATGCGTCAATTGATCAAAATCAAAGACTCCAAAAATCCATCAACATGGAGTTTCTTATGTTTTCTTTCCAATATAATTTAAACAGCGATGTCACTTCATAAGTGATCTTTCAATCATTTGTCTTGCGACATTTTATCAATAGTGTTTATGGATGTCATTTCTCCCACTAGACTTGTAAAAGTTCATCCATCCTTTATGGAATACGGTAATTATTTGAACAACCATTGTTCTCGTAATACCGGAAGAAAATAACAATTATTAAAACAAATCTTGAAGGCTAGGTTTGACGACAACGAAAAAGCACAATAACACTTTATTTGTTTTCGATGATCATCATCACTTATTCTCTTGCTAGTTACTTAGGCCATTGCAGTTCATGAATTGCGTTGTCCTGTATGACACTTCATACCAACCAATTCGGTATCCAATACCGGTATACAATACCTAAGAACCACATTGTTTAATAAGCAAGGAATACAACCATAACATGTATATCTTCTATATACCCAAGTTGGACATCTCCAACCTTTTATTTTCTGCCAAATATTTGATAGATTCTCTTTCAGCAATTCCTTTTCTTTTAAAAGAATCTATCAACATCAATAGTGGTGTCATCAACATGACACATGGTACAAAGCTTGTATATAGTCAAATACTAATACCTTTGGACTTGCACTTTGAAGTGGATCACCATCATCAAATGTTTGGCATTCTTTCAAAAATCCATTCTTTAGTAATCTATTAGTGTAGTAAACATTTTACTTACATCTTCTATTCATCCTTATCATGACAACTTTCATGATCAAGCTACTATAGCCTATAAGGAAGAATCGCGAGTATAATATCAGTTCCCAAACCTTTTTGGTAGATTCGGATGCCTAGCATCTCCAACCTTCACAAATTCTCATACAATATGAGAACATGTATTTTGCTAAATTATACTCTATCATAATGCAACAAAAAAAACATTGTTTCAGATATCACAATATCTTTCACACATGATGGTTTCTGAAACAATTTTCAGCTCCAATATAATCTTGATATTAAAACAGCTTTTGAATATCAATAATCATGGAGGCAAACATGATACTTTAGATACTAACATTGGAATTCTTACTCTTGATTTAATACTACTTATTAAACTTCATGGAGTAAATAGAGTTTGCTGAAAGTTTGCAATAGGACTTATACTTTAAATTGACATTCAAAACAATACGATACCAGTTCGTAAAGTAAATATCCAGAATTCTATAGTTCTATTATCTCAAATAAAAACTAAGCATAAGGTAGAAAACAAATGCCCATGACTACAACAAACTATGCAAATCCACTTCGATTTAATTTATGACAAATTTGGTTCGACTAATCCAAATTAGAAATGAACTCCCACTCAAAAAACGACATCCCTCGTGCCTTTTTGGTGATTACATGAACCAAATCCACTACACCAAGTCCGATCATCACGTGAGTTGATGTAGTTTCAAAGGCGAGCATCTATATGGGCATCATATCAACTATATGACTCATGCTTAACCTTTCGGTCCGTGTTCCGAGGCCATGTCTGTACATGCTAGGCTCACCAAGTAAGAACCTTAGTACTTGCATGTGTAAAACTGTCTTACACCCGTTTGTATGAAAGCGTAGAGTCGAGTACACCCGATCATCACGTGATGTCTCGAAACACGATCCATAAAACGGTGCATACTTAAGGAAGAACACATTTTTATCTTGATATCTAAATGAGGGATCATCTTACAATGCTACAGAAAGCGCCAAACTAGCAGTATAAGATGCTAACATCTAATGTGTAAAGTGAGATGATATGGTCCATGCATTTGATCTCTATCACTTGCATCGTGGTATGATCTCTATCATTCCTTTGTGTGTAAGGCCAAGGTCTATGGAAATTACACATTGAGTGTGTTGTAAGAGTATCTATCATACATCTACTTACAACAATACCATATCAAGACACTAGCCCAACAACGATCTAAACTAGACGCCTCTAATTTATCAATTGCAAGTTTTACGTGGCTTAGGGCTTTCGGAGATAGAACCGTTCTTACCTACGAACATGAACCACAACGAGGATAACCAAGTTATTAGAAACTCATTGTAAATCAGATATTGACTATAGTAGGAGAGACAGACACCCGCCAGCCACTTATGCAAAACTAGGTGCATGTCAGTCGTGGAACCGGTCTCATGTACGATGACATGTAAGGTTGGTCCGCGCCGCTTCATCCCACTATGCCACCAATATCCAAAATACATAGAAGATGCAATAACATGATCATCATCGCCCACATATAAACATATGTGTACTACCCGTGCAAAGCACCTACGCATAGATCAGGTTCTGATACCACTGTTGGGTCCGCAGCATAGAAAACAAAAAATCTCCTACGGTGTGAACTACACGCCAAGATCTATCTACTAGGTACAAAGCAACGGGTGGACATACATCCAACAAGAACTTACCCTCGAAGACAACGAGTTTTGTTAACGAGTAGGAACTCGTGGTTGATGTAGTCGTACACTTGCCGATCTCAAGATCGTGAGGAAGTCCGAGCGCCCCAACTCAGCATCGCATCCGCACCCGCACACACATTCAAGCCACCGGACAACCTCCACCTCCTCGCTCCAGCGAATTAGCGGAAGCAGCAACTCCTTCCAGACGCAAGGAGTGTACACGCCTCTCCACATTAAAATGCCTCTTCACATTCCCTTTTAAAGTCTCCACTTTAAATGCATTAAATTTCTCCAAATTTAATGCTCTCTCATTTAATAAAACTCTTTTATTAATTTTATTCAGAATTTTGTTAATTAATTTAATTAACAAACATTCACATAAAACCCCTTGCAATATTTCAATATCACATGCAGAACCACTTTCTGCAATTTCACCCGAAACAATTTTCGGTTTCTATCGAAACAATTCCTGCGCTTTGCAATTCTTTCGTCTGAAACACATGTGCTCCAAAATGGTGTCCGGTAACTCTTAAGTGTGTCACCCTACGGTTCGCGAATAATGCAAACATGATCGAGACCCCTCTCCGATCAATAATCAGCAGCGGGACCTGGAGATCCGTACTGACTCCTACACATTCAACGATGACTTCTGTGATCGTGAGAACCTTTAACGCTAGTAACTAAATCCCTTTGTCTCATGATATATTACATGTCCGAGATTCGATCATTGGTATCTCGATACCTAGTTTGATCTCGTTACCGACATGCACTCTTTTCTCGTTCTCGTGATATAACATTCTAGTGATCACATCACTTGCTTGCAAGCTATTTCAATGTGATATCACCGAGAGGGCCCAGAGTATATCTATCCGTCATCGGGATTGACAAATTCCACTCTTGATCCATGGGCCTCAACATAACACCTTCGTAGCACTGAACCCATCTTTATAGTCACCCTGTTACGGTGTGACGTTTGATGTTATCAAGATACTCTTCCGGTGTTAGGAATTAACATGATCTCATGGTCTAAGGATAAAGATTACTTCGTATGATGTTATAGCAATATAAACATAATGACTTTGATCGTAATGCTATACTTCAGATGAATGTTCATCACATCATTCCACCAATGTTGTGACCTCATTATTAATAACATACAATGTCCATGATCAGGAAACCTTGATCATCTTGTTAATCAACGAGCTAGTCTATAAGAGAGGCATAACTAGGAACCTTTTATTTGTTTATTAAACACACATGTATTGACGTTTCCGATCAATACAATTATAGCATGCAAAATAAACATTTATCATAAACATGGAATAAGATAATAACCACTTTATTATTGCCTCTCGGGCATATTCCCTTCAGAAGGACCGTTATAAAAGGAACGAAGCGAAACCTTGAAGGTGCGATGGAAACCCAACCACGAGAAATCCTAGACTTGAAGAAAAGATAAGAGTAGATTCAAAACACGCATAGGTAAGAGGAGAATAGCATAGGGGTAAGGAGTAAAAGCAGACCTAATCAGATCTATCCAACCGATTTTGCAAAATAATTTTGACACTCTACAATGTCCGTTAGCTAGGTTATCCTACATGCTAGACCAGTGGGGTATCGCAACTGCTAGGCGATGATACCACTTTGTAACACCCTTGAATCGGCCCTGTGCAAGTTTTAGCGCTTCCCGCCAAACGCGCATAGAAACGATTCAAGGACGCCCACCAGGCACTTGTGTGCGGGTGGAAAACGAAGTAATACCATTGCACATCAGTCCATGATGGAACCCATAGAACATTTATATACAACAACGACTCCATGAGTCAAGAATACAGATATATAGTACAGAGATCCAAATCACCTTGAAAACGATACAACATCCGAGTACGGATAAGATGCAAATGGGGCTAAGATCCCTGAAGAATAACCAATGGCGTCCATAACCCTGCCCAGGCCAAGCCGGAAGGGTAACCCTGCTAACGACGTCGATCTCAAACCTTCTAAAACAAAAGGGGTGCCGACAAAGGGCAAAGGAAAAAGAGGAGCGTCAGTACTGAGGCCAGTACACGTCGAGGCTAGAATTCAGCGGTCCTCGCCTACATAGGTATGGTGGACTCAAGCGGCAGTGAAGCATGCACTAAACAACCTATAGAGACTCGATACATCTGTCGGCTATTGGAGAGGGGTAAGAAAGACCTATTCGAATCCAACCTGATACTAGTACCAATCATACCCATCTTGGTATTCCCCCCTCGAGACCAAACAAGGAAGTCAAACCGAGGAACTCACATAGTTGGCAGTTTTATTCATTCCATTATAGCTGAAGCCCTTACTAGTCAGATATAGATAGCATGAGTCATCCTGATAGCATAAGTAGTGGGCAATTTTAGTTAATCATTCAATTGTAGTTATAGTACTTACTAGTCAGATACAATTAGCATGTGACATCCCAAACCCAGCAGTTGTTGGCACTTCTATTTCTTTCCATTGGAGTTGCGATACTTACTAGGCAGGTATAACATGAGACGATACACCCCAGTTCCACCAGTTGATGGCACTTTTATTATCCATTCCGTTGTAGTGAAGCTGATTACTAGTCACATATTAAGTCAAATTTATAGCTCTACTTTAGTTATGCTTGTCTATGATCGAGATACTGTGCTCCAAGTCGTCCATAAGCGCGGACACGGCTTTCAGAAAGATTTACCCTGCAGGGGTGCACAAATAGCAACACACACGATCAACCTCGGAAAAACCAACTCAAAACCCAACGAGGCTTTCATGACAAAGCAATCACATGATTCATAAAATATTCCAGGGGGCCACCCCATTAAGCTACCCGCAACGAAGTTGACCGGCTCCGGGACGGACCCAAGGTTTGTGTCAATGGCTGTAAACGACTGGGAACCCGAAAGTGTGACTAGGCTTGTCGATACCACGAAAACATTCCACGTTCCAAAACAGTACAGGTGCTCCACGCACAATCGTAAATAAAGCAGTAAAGCATGGCATAAGTACATGATAGTAATAAAGCCCCAAACTAGTTTGTGGCCCCAAGAAATAAGAAATGAATCAAGCTCTGGCTAAGGGGATTCATGGTCCCATATGCGGATAGTGCGATAGTCAAGGAACAGGTATCAAGTACTCGGGGTCCCACGGGACACAAGTGAGCGTGGAAGAACCAAATAACATCTATTGCACACCGATGCCTCTGCATTAGTTATATCTATTCCTAGCAATTAATCCAGTTGTATTTAAAGTCATGATCATCTCCACCATTAAGCATATCCACCATTAAGCATCTCCACCATTTATCATGTGCCACATTGCCGTCAACGGTGGAACAACAACGGCGCGAAGCAACACATAAGCAAGCAACTACGACTCGCAAGGCCGACTATCTATCAATCAACAGGCAATAGGATGTGTCCATGGCAATCTAGGGGCTGCAAGGAGTATAAATGGTGCACGGAAACTAAAGCATCGCAACACGGATAGCAATAGATCAACATGAGGAAATAAAGACTATAAAAACAAAATAGGTAGAAAGGGGGAGATGCTCACCTGGAAAACACTGCCGAAGGTACATTATCCGAAGAACTTGTCGATACTCGCATCCAGTCAACGGCCTAATCCGTGAAGAAGCAAACACTAAAAGAAACACCGGCTGCACTATTTAATACTACGGTAGAAGATCGGGCATGATGCAGGTATGATGCATGACATGTCAAAGATGCGGTGCAATTAGGAAATATTAAGCGGAACCAGGGTCCCGACAATTAATTAATGGTTTATGTTGTTTAGATACCCCGCAATTTAAATGTTGGATTAACAAGGCAAACCATAGCATCGGTTCGCTACGCAAATTTAATTGGAGTCAATATAAGACTAGAATAGTCTACATATGGTCTCCATATTTTATTTAGGTGAATAGGCTAAATACCCCCAAACAACCACAATATGTATGCGAGTATGAATGATTTAATATGCAACAACTATATATAGCATTTATAAAATAAGGATATAGGATCGGGGTCACACATAGGGTTCGACGATCTTGGTGTTCACCGAGGGTCGATGGGGTTTAGTCTTGGCGGGCTCGGTCTTCGGACTCCGGGAATGGGGCTCCAGGATCCATGAGGAGATCTTGGCGTCCAAGGTCTCGGTGTCTTCGGATACCGGGTCAGAGAGCTTTGTTGAGGGGATACCCCCGGGTAGGGTCACGCCGGGGTATAAAGGCCAAGTTAGCCAAGGTTCGGCAAGGCCAACGCGAATGCTGGCCGGGTCACCTCAAGGCAGGCCGAATCACGGGGTAACCCGGACCTGGGAGCGTTCGCCTAACTAGGTCTCATCCGACTTAAGCAGTAAGTCGGAAGTACAGGTTTTACTTGTATGCAGGAACAGGTGTGGCCGGATCAACCATGATCCGGGTCACAACTAGCTTCTAGGAGAAGGAAGGAATCTCGCTGGTCAAAAGAAGCCTCGGTACGCACTGCCTGAGCGAAGCAAGCAAGGACAGGACCACCGGGGCGTGGCCGACAAGGGTGACGACGCCCATGTCGGCTGACGCGGGCGCCGCAGAGGCTCACGTAGCTAAAGCATGTGTGACGCGGGGGGAAAGCACCCCGGTCGGCTTACTACTTTGGGAGGGAGCATATTCTAAGGAATATGCTTCCACGTGTGCCCTAGGAAGAACCCGAGCCTCCTCTATAAAAGAGGGGCAAGGTTTTTAGTAGAGGGGGTTGATCTCTAGTTGATTGGTTTTTCTCTATTCTGTTGGTGCTAGGGTTGGTGGTACGATCTGTGGGTGAGAGTAAGAGAGCTCCTTCTTCCTCCTCTCGCCAATACAGCTCAAGGAGCACTTGTAATCTTGGAAACAGAGCAATATAAACATCTGTGTGGAGAATCACTCCACTATCCCTCCCTGGATTCCCCTAGCGTGTATTAGTCCCCACATTTAGCCTATCCATGGCATCTGCCGTGAGACCACCACGACAGTTGGCGCCCACCGTGGGGCTAGCGGCGCTAGCAGGGGTCAAGATCCGGACGGGAAACATCATCGGCACTGGCGAACGCATCGTCTTCGGGCTCGTTCAGCGCTTTGGAGCGCTGGACTTCGTCAGCGGCAACGCTGGCTGCTTCGGCACGCGTCCCCTTCCGTGCAATGGCCTCTTTGTCAGGCTCGGCGCGCACAAGATCTACGTCGTTGTGGACATGTCATGTGTTCATCCGCGTCACGTAGTCGACGCGGGGGAGCCTCCCCTCACCGTGGTCCCCGGGACGCGTATCGCTCACTCCCCGGACCATGCAGAGGTGATGATGACTGCGCCAGGTGCAGGCGCGAGCAAGGATCTGGCGCCAGATCCGGAGGTAACATCTAAGGCGCCAAGGAAAGTCAGAGGTCCTCCACTTGAGAGGCTAGAGAACGTGTTGAGGGAAGCAATGGATAGCTTGGCAAACCCTGTAGTAGCAGCGGTAGATCCGGCTCGAGCGCAGGCCGAGCTGGAAGAAACAAGGTAGAAAATATTAGAGGACGCAAAGAAAATAGCCGCGGCTCAACAGTCGTTGAATATGACGCTGCGGGAGTACGCAAAGACGAACAAAGTTGACGCTGTAAAAGTGAAGGGGAGAAATCTCATGAGCGAGATGAACAGAGAGAGTGACACTAGAATTGAGGTATCAGAAAACTGTTTGTCCGTGGGGCTGCCGAGGTATAGTACCCCGGCAAAGAACCTCAGAGCAGCGGATGCCGCAGCATCCGAGTTAGAGGGTCTGACGGGTGAAGCCCGGCAAAGACAACAAGATAGGGTTAATGAGCTGGTTCAGATTGCGAACAGGCAAAACGAGGAACTACTTAGAGCTAACACGGAGAGAGCTGGAGCCTCCAAGATCGTCCATTCGGCGGTGGGTAACCCGGAGAAATCCGCTGGAGCCGCATCGTCTCCTCATGGCGGTCCAAGGAGAGAAGAGGTGGTGACCTCGGCCAGACGGAACAAACAGATCGTCCCGTATGACCCAACGCGGGCAGGGAAAGGAAAAGAAGATCAGAAAAATGATGATCGACGGAGTGTGAGCCGAGGTAAAGCTGGCCGAGGTAACCGCGACCAAGGCAATGCCGGTCAAGGGAATGTTTTTAACGGAAATGCCGGACAGTGAAACTCGGCTGGAGCATGACAACCGCAGCAACGGAATATACCAAGTCAAGAGCAAAGTGTCGGCCGAGGTATGCAACAGAAAGGTGCTCCACGAGAGCAAGACAGGTATAATGATGGAGACTCGGAAATGGCAAACGCGGGATACCCAAGGCAGGACTATCATGTGATAGGGTCAAGACTGGGAAGCAGGGATTTGATGCCGGATGATGCCAGGTTGAAACTGGATCGACTGTATAGGTCGGAACAAATTGAATGTCAAGGTCCGCCGGGTCCAGCATGTTTTGGACCCCGGATCATGAAGGAGCCACCGGTACCCAACTTCCAGCTACCCAGGGGCACGAAGACGTATGATGGCAGTACAAAGCCGGAGGATTGGCTGATAAATTATGCTACAACAGTGAAAATTGCCACTGGCAACCTGAGATGGGTTGTACGATATGTACCCCAGATGTTGGAAGGACCGGCAAGAGTATGGCTGAACAATTTGCCACCAGGAAGCATCAATTGTTGGATAGATTTTGAGGAAATGTTCATCAGCAATTTTTCGAGTACGTATCAGAGGCCAAATAGGCCACAGACCCTAGCTATGTGCAAGCAAAGGCCAAATGAGACGGATCGGGAGTTTTTAACCCGGTGGTGTACTATGAGAAATTCGTGTGAGTGCGTGATTGAATCACAGGCCATAGCCTGGTTTGCACAAGGGTGCAGGTATGGAAGCGAGCTGTGGATGAAGTTGCAAAGGAAAATGCCAACTACATTGGCAGAGATGATCCGGATTACAGATTCGTATGCTTTGGGTGATCCGACTCAACCTAGGCTCGTATCAAACGAGTCAAACGATGAGTACTACCAGAGAGATGGGGCCGGATCATCCCGGAGGAATGACTACGGAGGAAAAAGGAGAGATGATAGACCGGATCATCGATATAGTTCGCACCAAGTTGCACTGTGAATCAAGATCAGCCCGGAGCAGGGGGCAGTCAACGCCAAAAAACTAGAGGGCAGTGGACTCCGAGAAACGATGGCAAGAAGACTTGGACACCAGAGCAAAAGAAGTAGTGGCAAGAAAGGAAAGACCGTCCAAGGTATACTTATGAGTCAATGTTGGACCAGCCGTGTAAGTTTCACACGCCAAATCCGAATAACCCAGTGGGTCATACGACGCGGCAATGTGAGTGGATGCACAAGATTGAACAAGGTGGTTCGGGGAATGCTGAGGCACCCCGGAATGATCATCCTCGGCAGGAGTTACCCCGGCAGCAATTGCTCTCCGGAGCAAACACACAACAGCTAATGTTGCCTCTCCCTCAGCCGAGGTATGATAACAATGAAAGAAGGGATGCAGTGCACCAAGTAGAAAATCAGCATCAGCCGGATCAGAGGTACCCCGGAAATGAGGGGAGAAATGAGTACAGGGAGCACCATCAGAGCTATTGTGTGTTCACCACTGAGGAAACCGATAGAAAGAGCTTGCAGCGTAGGCATATGGAGGTGAATGCAGTGATGCCTGCAGTGACGAGGTACATGCCTTGGTCCGATCAGGAAATCACCTGGAGCATCAGGGATCATCCCAAGCTCATGCCAAGCCCTGGTCCGTATGCGTTGGTGCTGGATCCGACATTCATTGGACCTAGCATTAACGTAAGATTCTCAAAGGTGTTGATCAACAACGGCGGTAGCATTAACATCATGTATGCGGACACGATGCGCAAGTTGGGTATCTCGGAGAACATGCTGCAGGCCACGAGGACAACTTTCAATGGCATTGTGCCCGGCATTTCTTGTGAGCCCATAGGCAAGGTCCGGGTTGACGTCTTGTTCGGCACGAGGGATAACTGCCGAACCGAAAATTTGGAGTTCGAGGTAGTGAACTTAGTAAGTGCTTACCATGCGTTACTCGGAAGGCCAGCGCTGAGCAAGTTCATGGCAAGCTGTCACGTTAGCTACTTGAAGATGAAGTTGCCCGGACCGAACGGAGTGATCACCATTGCTGGGGATTTCCGACGTTCCATGGAGTGTGCGTCAGTCGGGTCAAACTTAGCCGAGTCACTTGTGATTGCGCAGGAAAAAAGGAAAATTCAAGAGGTGGCGGCATTGGCTCAGTCTGCACAGCAGTATATGCCGGCGCTGAGTAACCCGCATGGAAGTGTCTCTTTCCAGGACACGAAAGATACCAAGAAGGTTCCAGTTGATGACATGTTCCCAGAGCGCACCGTAACAATTGGTGTCGGGTTAAATGATAAATAGGAAAGCGAGCTCGTCAGCTTCCTCTGTGAGAATCGGGACATTTTTGCTTGGTCCACACAGGACTTGCAAGGTGTTCCGAGGGAGTTGGCCGAGCACTCTTTGAACGTGAGACCCGGAGCTAAGCCAGTTAAGCAACCTCTCTGCCACTTCGCCGAAGATAGGAGGAAAGTCATTGGGGATGAGATAGCTCGGTTGCTAGCTGCAGGATTTATCATGGAAGTACTTTACCCGAATTGGCTGTCTAATCCGGTGCTGGTGGAAAAGAAGAAGGATGACCTGAACGTGGCAGTGGTTTGGCGCATGTGTATCGATTACACGAACCTGAACAAGGCATGTCCAAAAGATCCATTTCCGCTGCCAAGAATAGATCAGGTCATAGACTCAACTACTGGATGTGAATTGTTATCATAAATTGATGCATATTCTGGTTTCCACCAGATACCTCTGACTTCGGATGATCAAATAAAAACTGCGTTTATTACCCCGTATGGGGCTTATTGCTATCGCACCATGCCGTTTGGTTTACGTAATGCAGGGGCAACGTACCAAAGATGTATGCAAAAATGTTTGCACGACCAAATAGGTCAAAATGTACAGGTGTACGTGGATGATGTGGTTATTAAGACCAAGGAAAGCAAAACGCTCCTTGACGATATCAGGCAAACATTTGCGAACCTAAGGAGGTTCCGGATGAAGCTTAACCCGGAAAAATGCACCTTCGGTGTCTCGGCTGGAAAATTGCTTGGTTTTCTTGTTTCCAGCCGGGGTATCGAGGTTAACCCAACCAAAATCCGGGCCATCGAACGAATGGAACTGCCGAAGTGTCTTAACGAAGTCCAGTAGTTCACAGGTTGCCTGGCCTCGTTAAGTCGGTTTGTATGTCGGTTGGGAGAGAAGGCATTGCCTCTTTACCAACTCATGAAAAAGTCGGATAAGTTCGTTTGGACGCCGCAGGCCGATGAAGCCTTTACCCACCCGAAGAAGATGTTAGCCACGACACTAGTGCTAGCCTCGCCACTATCAAAGGAGCCAATGTTGCTCTATATAGCCGCAACCAACCGAGTTGTAAGTGCAATGATAGTTGTGGAGCGCGACGAGGAAGGTAAGTCGGTGCAAAGGCCAGTGTATTACTTAAGCGAGGTGTTGCCGGCCTCAAAGCAGAACTATCCACACTACCAAAAGGTGGCATATGGCGTGTACATGGCCGCCTAGAAACTGAAGCACTACTTTGAGGAGCATCCTATCCGGGTCATTTGTGAGGCCCCCATATCTGAGATAATGAGTAAAAAAGATGCGAGTGGCAGAATTGCAAAATGGGCAATTGAGCTAGCTCCTTATGCGCCACAATATGACAGAAGAGAGGCCATCAAATCTCAAGATGTGGCGGACTTTTTCGTGGATTGGGCCGAGGTGCAATACGAACCGCCGCTCCCAGATCCGAACTATTGGCGAATGCACTTTGACGGATCAAAAACCAAAACTGGGCTAGGTGCCGGAGTTGTGCTCACCTCGCCAAAGAAGGACCAGCTGAGATATGTGCTGCAGATCTATTTCGCGGCATCAAAAAATGTCGCTGAGTATGAGGCACTTGTGCACGGGCTCAAGGTGGCAAAAGAGATTGGAATACGTCGGATCATATGCTTTGGCGACTCAGATTTGGTGGTGCAGCAAGTGTCGGGAGTGTGGGATGCCCTGGATCCAAACATGGCACTGTACAGATTTCATGTGCAGAAGATATCTGGTTACTTTGAGGGATGCGAATTTCACCATGTACCCTGGGTGGAAAATGAGGCTGCCGACATGCTGTCGAAGCTCGGGACAACCCGACAAGCAGTTCCACCGGGCGTAGCGTTAGAGCACCTCAGAAAACCATCCATCAGGCCATCCCCAGGAACCGACTCAATCTATGTCCCGGAGGACACTGAATCCGGAGCTGTGCCCATGGACATTGACATGGGAAATGATGCGCGAAACCTGGGGACTGCCTCGGCAAACCCAAGGGCTGCTTCACTGAACCCGGGTACTGCTTCGCAAGACCCGGGGACTGCACAGCGTGATCCGGTTGAAGTTATGCCCGTGGATCAGATGGAGACTGATGAGGATGTGTTCCTTGTGCGAGCAATACCAGCTTGGGCACTGCCTATATTTCAATTCCTGAAAGATGGAACGCTACCCACTGAGGAAGTGCTGTCCAGGCAAACACAGAGGAGGGCAAAGGCGTACACGATCATCAATTCCGAACTATACAAAAGAAGTGTGACCAATGTCCTCCAGCGATGTGTTGACCTGGAAGAAGGACTTGAAATCATTCGAGATATACATCAGGGGGAATGCGGGCATCATGCCTCATCCCGAGCCTTGGTAGCAAAAGCTTTCCGGCACGGATTCTACTGGCCAAGTGCCTTAGAGCAAGTAGAATATCTGGTGAGAAAATGTAATGGTTGTCAGAGGTATGCTACCAAGACACATATGCCGATGTCGGAACTCAAGACCATACCAATCACTTGGCCGTTTGCCGTATGGTGTTTGGATATGGTTGGCCCATTCAAACCAGCAAGGGGAAATATGACTCGCATTCTGGTAATGGTGGACAAGTTTACGAAATGGATTGAGGTAAAGCCTATAAGAAAATGTGATGGAGCTACGACCGTAACGTTTCTCAAAGATATCATCTTGAGATACGGTTATCCTCACAGTATCATAACTGATAATGGCACAAACTTTGCGGAAGGAGCATTTGCGCGTTTTTGCCGGGATAAGAAGATCCGGCTGGACGTAGCCTCGGTAGCCCACCCCGCGTGGAACGGACAAGTGGAAAGATCCAACGGATTAGTATTATCCGGGATCAAACCTCGGCTCATTGAGCCGCTGCAAAGATCAGCGGGGTGTTGGATAGAAGAACTACCAGCGGTACTGTGGAGTTTAAGAACAACTCCGAATCGATCAATAGGCTATACGCCGTTTTTTCTGGTATATGGGGCAGAAGCTGTATTACCAGCCGACATAGAGCATGATTCGCCTAGAGTCACCCAATACACAGAAGCCGAAGTGCAAGAAGCCCGGAAAAATGATGTTGATCTGCTGGAAGAAGCGAGAGAACTGGCATTGTCCAGATCCGCCATATATCAGCAAAATCTCCGACGCTATCATAGCCAGAAAGTATGCCCCCGGGTCTTTCAGGAAGGCGATCTGGTGCTCCGGTTGTTACAACGTACTGCTGGCATGCATAAGTTATCGCCCCCATGGGAAGGGCCGTTCATCGTGAGCAAGGCACTGCACAATGATTCTTATTATCTTATAGATGCAAAGCCACAGGAAAAGAACAAGGCGGACAGGTCCGGAGAGGAATCCAAGTGACCGTGGAATGTAGCTCTACTCCGTCCTTTCTACACTTAGCTAAGAAGTGTATGTATCCGAGTCATGTCATATGTCGGTATGTATGTCGGCAATGAGCTTATCAATGAAATGTTGGCACCTCGAGTAGTAACTCAGGGACTGCCTTAATAATGTTTATTTTTTTCGCGCGTCAGCTGGAATAAATTATTCTACTTAACTCAGATTAGTAATGTGTGAGCACCAAGAACCCAACTCTTCAACTTGCTGCTGTCCAACAAGAATTGGCTTCATGGCAAGCAAGAGAACAAGTTTGGAATTGCATAGCACATGAAAAACGACTAAGGAAAAGAATTTATTCGAGCCGACGTTTGTTTTTCGGACCAACCCAGTATTTATTTTCAAGTTATTATGCAGTTTTATTTTTGAGCTAAGTCTAAAAGTTTCCCAGTATTGTTAAGACAATTTTTGAAGCTCGGATTCGTAAGTCGTAAAACCGAATCAAGGTAGACATGAACCGAGCCAAGAGATTGAACGAACAAGAAAAAGAAACTCGGGGACTACACCCAAGTTAATCCGGCATAAGAACTTAGTAGCAAAATATCACATGTGTTTAGAATACAACTCCACCCGGCATACTGGGGATCTAACAAATTTCCGAGTTTTTTACCGCTCAAGGAGCAGCAGGAGGAAGTTCGGCATCGTCTTCGCCACCTTCAATATCCGAGGCATCATCATCTTATTCACCGTCTGAGCTACCCTCATCATCCTCGACCTCTTCGTCCGCAGCGGCTTCCAGGAAGCTCGGCCCATCAACCCATTCATGAATGGGAGCGTATTCGATGAGGCTATGGGCACAAGCCTGGCGCCGAGCTACCCACTCCGGGTCATTGGTCCACATGGATCCTGTGCGCAGACGTGTCAAGAGGTTGAGATCGATTTTTTCATACCACGTGAGTATGTGGTGAAGGATGGTATCAGCTGCGGCACGTCTAGCAGATTCTCTCCAGAGATCAAGCCGAGTCTTGGTTTCCATTAACTTCTCAATGAGAAGTGCAGTGGTTTCCGGGGCTTCTTCGCCGGGCCAGAACGTATTGAAGATGCGAGCTGCAGAGCCGAGGATGTCCTTACCATAGTTTTTGATGAGCTCCACGCGAGCTGACAAGCTGACCAACAAGTCCTCCAAGTCATAGGGAATCCCTTCACCATCAGAAGTGGCCGGAGTACCCCTTTGTCAACGAAGTTGGCAACTTCCGCACTCGCAATAGGAGTGCCCTCTGGAAATTTGCCTGGAAGCGAGGCAAAGGAGGAAGGTCAAGAAAAGACATATGAAGTAACCCGGAGAAGTAGGTCGGAAAAGGGAAAGGAACTTACATGATATATGGCTGAGGACCCGGGTCAGCTCCTTAGTGCAGTCATCACGTCTCTTCCAAAGCTGCTCAAGCTCAGCGTTCGCCGACTCAAGATGGATGCCGGACTCCTTGAGAAGATCCTGGTCCTTGGCGATCTGGAGGTTGAGCCGCTCGCGCTCTTCTGTGAAATTCTGACTAGCCTTTTGAAGTTCGGATTGGTGCTGCGCCTTCATCTTCTGCATCTCAGCCTTGAGCTTGGCAATCTCATCGTCCTTGGTCCGGAGAAGGGCGAGCTCGTCATCTTTCTTCTTCAGCTCGGCTTGGTGCCGCCCTGCTTGTTCGAGAAAATGCAGCATCATGTCAGGCACGGGCACACTATCTTCAAGCGATGCTAAAATAGTGTATTGGCCCGGCAAAGCCGAGATATGAATTTTTACCGAGCCAAGGAGAAAAGGAAGTGGAAAGCACGGCAAAGTCGGACAAAAATGACTTACCCTTGATCTGCTCTAGATGATGTTCTCAGCTTCCACCCCAGCTGCGGAAACCGAATGATGAGATTAGTTCGGAAAAGGAAGATGAAGCAAAACAAAGAAGCGCTAAGGAAGAAATTTACCCCTCTTCTCGTACTCCGCGATAAGTGCAGCCTGCTTTGCGCGTAGCATCTTATGGGTGTCCAGCAAGCGTTGGAATTCAGCACGCCGGCGATTGGTGGTCACCTAAAAGGGATACAGAAACACAAGTTAGCTCGACGCATATTCAAAGTGTACTAAAATCTGGGCCAAGTGGAACTTAACCCGGCTCTAGGTGTGTGCATATTCGAAGTGTACTAAAATCCGGGCCAAGTGGAACTTAACTCGGCTCTAGGTGTGTGCATATTCGAAGTGTACTAAAATCCAGGCCAAGTGGAACTTAACCTGGCTCTAGGTGTGTGCATATTCGAAGTGTACTAAAATCCGGGCCAAGTGGAACTTAACCCGACTCTAGGTGTGTGCATATTCAAAGTGTACTAAAATCCGGGCAAGTGGAACTTAACCCGGCTCTAGGTGTGTGCATATTCGAAGTGTACTAAGATCCGGGGCAAGTGGAACTTAACCCGGCTCTAGGTGTGTGCATATTTGAAGTTCTCATGGAGCTACGTTAGTTTTCTAAAGAGCATCCGGCCGAGTAACAAGTTACTCCCCCGGAGGCTCGGGGACTAATGGTTATCTACAGCATGTAAAGGGGAAGCGACGTACCTCCATCATCCGCCCAGCGAGGTTAATTGCCTTCGCGGCTGTGTTCATCTGAGCGGAAAACTCGGCGGGGCCGAACTTCTCCGGGAGATCAGAATCTTGAACTACCTCGGCCTTATTCCAATTCATAACAAAATCTATCAGGCTCGGAGGGTACCGTTCACCGGTGGGCATATGGGGCGTCACCAAGCCCTTTGCATGCGCTTCTTTCCTTTCCATCAAGGCAAGGACGGGGCTGGTGTGTAGAACCATCTGCTGTGCGTCAATTGGCTCGGCAGGGGCGTCCTTCGCTGCGGGAGCTTTCTTAGGAAGCATCGATACGAGGGTACGCTGCCCAGCCTTGACGGCAGTGGGTTTGGCAGCGTCTGGAGCCTTCTTGCCCTTGGCTTGCTGGGAAGAGGAAGCCGTCGCAGCGGTTTTCCCCTTAGAAACTACCGGGGTAGTTCCTTGCCGAGGTTGAGAAGACTCGGACGAGGTAGAGGAACTAGGCGCTGGTACTCTCGTTGCTGGACTTGGTGCCGGCGCAGATGTTTTGGCAGCCGGAGTTGGTACTGGTGCCGGAGTTGGAGTTGGTCCTGGTCTTGTTGCTGGTGCTGGAACTGGTGCTGGAGCCGAGGTAGCCTCAGTGGCTGATGGTTGCGGCGATGCCGAAGTGGTGGATGCCGTTGCTCCGGCTGGGCCGATCTCCCCCGCTCCAAGGTTACCCTCCTCTTGCCGAGGTGGAGCTGAACCCGGAGCGGCCGCAAAACCCTCTAGAATAGGGCTCAGCGGACGTGACTCGTCGTCGCGACAGGGAGAAGGGCTAGGCCGGAGAGGTGAAGAGATGCTAGATCCACTTTGAGGGACCTCCACCGGAGCCCTGCAAAATCAAATAAGGTCAGAAGAAAAATTACAACGAAGTAAGGAAGAGAAAGTTACAAAAGGAAGAATGACGTACGCATCCGAGGTTTGGGCCTCCTTAGGTTTCCGAGCCCTCCGAGCTGGGGCCTTGCCTGCTGGCTTGGAGGCAGTCTTGTCCCCGGACTTCTTTCGCATTTTAGTGGGCTGGGAAGGTCTGGAGGAAGAACTTGAAGAAGCCCCGCGCTTCTTCTTCGATGCCGCTGGAACAGGTTCGCCCGTAGCGAGGGGAGGATCCTCGTGGATATGACCACCGGGGTGAGCTGATGGCGGAAAAACAAAAGAAAGGGGGACATCCTCAACAGGTTCAATCACCTCGATATCCGAGTCATTTTCATCATCGGGCCAATCTCTAATAGAAGAGGATTTACCCGTGGGTCGTTTCGTGGCGTCAGTCATGGGGAGAAACATCTCCTGGTCCGGCTCTTCCTCATCCGGAGTCTCCCGGTCCGGCGCCCACTTAAGGGTCGGATCGGTGCCGTCCTTGAGGGTCTGCTGAAGAAATTGTCGAGGAAAGGAATGAACAAGAGAGTCAAAAACGCAACAATAACCGACATGAAATTAGTCCGGGGTAAGTTTGCAACATGAAGCTTACCGCGGGAGGAAGCTTATCGCGGCAATAATGCTCAATTCCCCAAGTCCACTCAGAGGAGAAGTCCTTGTGGGTGGTGAAGAGAGCTTTAACCCGGCGATATATCTCTGTGTTGCTCAGCTCGAAGGAGGAGGACCGGTTGGGGTCGCGGCTGAAGCTCATGTGGCACACCTTGTGGGTGCGCTTCTGGAGGGGGGAGATTCGGTTGCGCACGAAAGTGATCATTGCATCCTCGTTGCGTAGCCCGAGCTCCTTCAGCTCCGCAAACCTTTTGTTGACCTGGTTGGCCAAGGCAGTGGCCTTCCTGGGAACGGCGTCCCATAGATCCGGGTTAGGTGGACCCGGAGTATATGGGAGCAGCCGGATTAAGTCTTCGGTGCCTGTGTTCCGAACGTAAAAGAATGTCCGGGCCCACCCTTTGCAGGACTCTAACCCGGTGACCCGGGGGAAAACAGAAAACCTCCAGGGTGAGATGGAAGCCGCTCCGAACTGAGTGAGCCACTTGTCCTCTGGATCAGCGTGGATGTCTGGGATGACGTTGCGACGAAGGCCGAAAAAACGGATCCACAGCTCCTTCGTGGGCCACAGTCCGGTGTAGCCTTCGATCGTAGAAGCAAAGGCAGAAAGAGAAGTAATGGCATTGGCTGGAAGATGGTGCGGCTGGAGTTCGTAGGTTCTAAGCCAATCCCGGAAGAAGTCACTCACCGGCAACCCAAAGCCCCGTTGGAAGTGGGACAAGAACACAACAAATTCCCCCGGATTGGGTGAGGGGGCCAGTTCGGAGGAGGCGAGACGAGCGGCGACGCCGGCAGGGATGCGTCTGGTCCGGTAGAGCTAGTCCAGGTCGTCTTGGCAGACCCAGGACCCGGCCCACGCACCGCGGTCCGCCGCCACGACGTCCTCCTCCATCTCCTGTTCAGCAACGATGAGTTCTTCTTCCATCATTTGGTCCTCGAGGCCCTTGCTGGTGCTGGAGGCGGCGGGGGGCAGAGGCCGGGATTGACGTGGACCCGTGGCGAGGGAGTGGCGCAATGGTGGCTATGATGCAGGCGTGCGAGAGAAAAGCGCGGCGGCGACGCTCCTATTTGGCAGCACTGGCGGCGGCACGGTTGCGAGGAAGACGAAGAAGAATAGCAACGGGCAGAGGGGCGCAGAGGGGAAAAAATCCTAAGGGACGCGCCCCTCCGCTATTTAACCACCCCCACCAAGGGTGAGTGGGATCGCGTCATGTGGACCGGCCACACGCAGTGGCCATGTATCACCTGTCCGGACCAATCAGTGGGGAGCCACATAGAGGGCCACAGAGCGGAAACGATCCTATGACGTGACACTGTGATACAAAAAACGAGGAGGCAGGCATGACGTGACCCGCGCACAGTGATAACTGACAATTACTGCGGCGGTTACTGTGTAGGCCCTTAAAGTAAGAAGACAAAATGATTACCCTTCACATGGGTTGGCGTACGATAGAAGGAAACAAGACCCGGATGGAACTATGGTAACCCGGCCAGCAAGTGAAAACTTGGCATGTGCGAAGGGAAAGTAAAACCATGAGGTCCGAGTTAAAGTGGTAACCCGGCCGGCAAGTGAAAACTTGGAATGTGCGAAGGGAACGTAAATCCATAAAATCCGAGGTAAAGAGGTAACTCGGAAATAACGACTGGAGCAAGAAATTGAACCTGGTGTGGCCTTAGCGGCCAAGGCAGCTAAGACCGCACCAGCTTCGGGGACTAATGTTGGGGGGATACCCCCGGGTAGGGTCACGCCGGGGTATAAAGGCCAAGTTAGCCGAGGTTCGGCAAGGCCAAAGCGAATGCTGGCCGGGTCACCTCAAGGCAGGCCGAATCACGGGGTAACCCGGACCTGGGGGCGTTCGCCTAACTAGGTCTCATCCGACTTAAGCAGTAAGTCGGAAGTATAGGTTTTACTTGTATGCAGGAACAGGTGTGGCCGGATCAACCATGATCCGGGTCACAGCTAGCTTCTAGGAGAAGGAAGGAATCTCGCTGGTCAAAAGAAGCCTCGGTACGCACTGCCTGAGCGAAGCAAGCAATGACAGGACCACCGGGGTGTGGCCGACAAGGGTGACGACGCCCATGTCGGCTGACGCGGGCGCCACAGAGGCTCACGTAGCTAAAGCATGTGTGACGCGGGGGAAAAGCACCCCAGTCGGCTTACTACTTTGGGAGGGAGCATATTCTAAGGAATATGCTTCCACGTGTGCCCTAGGCAGAGCCCGAGCCTCCTCTATAAAAGAGGGGCTAGGTTTTCAGTAGAGGGGGTTGATCTCTAGTTGATTGGTTTTTCTCTATTCTGTTGGTGCTAGGGTTGGTGGTACGATCTGTGGTGAGAGTAAGAGAGCTCCTTCTTCCTCCTCTCGCCAATACAACTCAAGGAGCACTTGTAATCTTTGAAACAGAGCAATATAAACATCTGTGTGGAGAATCACTCCACTATCCCTCCCTGGATTCCCCTAGCGTGTATTAGTCCCCACCTTTAGCCTATCCATGGCATCTGCCGTGACACCACCACGACAAGCTTGGTGGTCTTCGGGTCCGAGATCAGGGTCTTCGGGGTTCCACCTTTGAATTCTGGGACGAAGCACTTGAGTTCCGACCATTGTCGATGGTGAACTTGGGCGTCACAGTACGCCCATCTTGTTGGAGTCTTGAAGATCTTGTACAGAATCTCCTCCTATCTTCACAGCACCGACACGACACGAACACGAGCCGCAACATAACATCATCAACAACTCCACACCACACTATCTCCACATCAACAAACACTATAGGGAACACAGAGGTCCACGGAGAGGTACTGGCGCGAGGTCACAGGGCCGGGGGGATGCGGCGATGCGAGACGAAGGTCGTGGCTCAGCCTCAGCGGCGAGCAGAGGACGACAGCGACACGACGGGCTTGGCAAGGATAGCGGCCATGACGCGAGGATCTCTGGCAGCAGCCTGGGAGCGACGGCCGTCAGAGGAAGAAGGTGGCGGCGCCTACGTGACGCAGGCAGCCGACGCATAGGAGACCGAGGGCGGCGCAGGTCAGGGACAATGGCGATGAAGGCGAACGACGGTGGCTGGCGCTGCTCGTGGAGGAAGCTCGGGGAAGGCGCTTGCGACCTGTGGCAGGGATGACGAAGCAGGGCCGTGGTGCGGGGAGAACTCGAGGACGATGGTGGCAAGGCGAGAGGAGCTCCGGCGAGGTCGCGGACGCGCGGGTGGAGCGGCGGCCAGACTGGAACGGCGGAGGGGCAGCAGCGGGATGAGGTCGAGCCAGTGGCGTACGACGGGGTTGCAAGGGTCCGGGTTGATGGGGCTCGCTGGCCGGGAGGAGGACAGCGGCGGGGTCGGATTGTAGGCGAGAGAGAAGGGGCGGAGCTCCGATAACGGGGCAGCACAAAAGAGGTCCCAGACGAGGCCGGGCTTGCAGCAGGCGGCACACGGGAAGACGGGGCCATGGCGGCAGAATCCCTGCGAGGAGATCGAGCAGGGGAGAGGGAGATGGCGACGCGAGGGGGACGGGGCGCGTTGCTCACAGTTATCGGTAGCGATTGGTGTGGGACTGGGGGTTGCATGGTCACGCGCGACGCGCGGGTCGTGGTGGGCCAGGGCGAAAGCGACAAGGGAGAAGCGGGGGTTGCGACAAGGGAGAAGCAGGGGTTGCGACGCGGGATGGACGCGGGGATCGTGAGGAGCCGCGTGCGGGGCGTGTCCGTAGCGTGGGAGTGGGACCAGGTCGGTCGGGGCTGGCTCGCGTGCGGGTCAGGGGAGGGTGCACCCTGGCGGCGGCTGGGTGGAGGAAGAGGTGTTAGGGTAGGATTTCTAGGGTTTGGATGGTCTGGGGTTGTAGGCCAGCTGCTGGCTGGGCCGAGCCGGCGGCTGCCTCCCCCGATTTTGACAAAACATTTTTATTATATTATTTATTTATAAAACCTTTTGTAAATAGTTTTTAGGTAAATAAAAGATCCGGAAAAGCCAAGGTTTTTAATTTGAAATAAAGAGGAGGCATTTAGAAAACAAAGGTAGGCTTTTGAAAAATAGTTTTAGGCAAAATATGCATGATGACATGACGATGCTCAAATGCAATGTGACATGCTGACATGAGCATGCGGTCATGATGATGCACAAAGGTAAAACACAACGATTTTCTAGTTGTGGTTTTACCGGGGTGCTATAGTTGATTTTCTGTATCCTTGTTAATATAGGCCAGAAGAGTACAACAAAATGGTTGAAGAGGAGCTACAACTAATGCAGAAATTAAAGAGGCATAAAAAGGGAAACGAAGTAGATCCCAAGGTTGCTGAAATATTGGAGAATCTTAACCAATAGAAAATCAAAGAGATGACCCTTTTCTACATTATGGAGGGGATACTGATGTGGAGGAATTATTTGAAGAATAAGAAGAAGAAAAAATGACTGTGATGTTGAGGAAGTGGATGAACTTGATTATTTTTCAAAGAATATGAAGCTATTGAGGCCAAGCCCAACTAGTACATCACATTATGAGATTGAGGAGGCACAAATTAGTGAGTTTATACCCTCAATTGATGAGGAAAGCAACCCTGATGATATGAGGGAAAGTGATGATGGTGGTAAGAGTCAAAAAAACTCATACTTACTACTGGAAGGAAGAGGAAGCTGAAGTTGAAGTAGTTGTGAGGTTTTAATATGATCTCTGAATGGCACCCACTGGGTTCACGGCCAGGTCCGGCTCTCCCATACCTACCCCTAGTACCTCTCTCTATCCCTGCCATCCACATCCGTACCCACCATTGAGTCCGTTTCTCAACCGGACCCGTGACTCTATGGGTTTCGGGGACCCACCAGGGGCCGTGAGAGAGGATGATTGTGTGGCGAGAGTCCATGCTTTGTGGCGGTCGGTGGAGGGGTGTAACACCCCAAAAATATTAAACAAGGTTAGCAAGTTCTAATCACCCAAGTTTAGGGTTAACAAAACTTTTCTTATTAAATCTCATATGAGTGTATGTGTGAATTGCACTAGTGTATGAATGAGTGCAATTGCCATGTTTGATTGCTACAAATGATAAGGAATGGTTTAAAGATGAATACTACATCATTTAGGCCATTTACAAACAAAAAAACAAATATGGACCAATGATCAAATGGTCATTTTGACCAAAATTATCCATTAGACCACTGTGAGTGTTTCTAGTGAAAGAATTCTAACAGAAACTTTCCCAATTCTTTTCACCCCTTGCTAGACCAAGTAAAAGTGAATCCAAGCAAACCTTACAAAAAGACAGAAACTATTTTTAAACCCCTTTGGGAGACATTTCAAAATTGAAGCCAGTGTATGTACTAAGATCACCACTTTTCAAAAACCACTCAAATCAATTCACCTTGGCAAACCCAAGCAACCCTAGACACCCAAGCATGTGACAAACACACTCACCAAAATTCATCCAAAAATTCAAACTTTGAATTCATCGGCCATTTGGTCGAGCACCTGGTAGACACCAGTAAACACTTGCCTAACAATCACTGTTTGGAGAAATAATTGATCGCCAATAGTGCCTCAATTCTCTCCCCTGGTGGCCCCATTGGCTAGCAATGCAGTGGACAAGCCTCCCCCTTTGCCGTTCGCACCAGTGCAGCGCCGCCCGAGCTCACCGTGCCGATCAACCAAGCACCGCTCGCCACAGACCACGCCACCCTCTCCCATGATGTCTAGGAGATAGGCGATACTTCACTTCCACCCTTTGTCCACCCCTCGACCACAGACAAGTCGTGGACCAGCCGTAATCGCCGCGCCCACTTCTCTGTCTGCCATGCCGAGAGCGCGCTAGAGCGCCGCAGCCGACACGCGCACACATGCCGTGCCTTGCCCTCTCTACGCGTGCCTGCACTCACTGCTACCCTAGCTACCCCCCAGACACGCCCGTTCACCACTGCATGAACCGTGTCCACTATGCGCCGTCTCGAACACCGTTGTTCCCGCATAGAGCACGGATCGCTCCCGACCGTTCTCGACCGCCCCTTTCCGCGCCATCACTCGCATGACAACCACCCTAAAGCACCACGTTGACCCCTACTCTCAGCCATGCCAATAGCTCACTGCAATGACATAGCCGACAAGCCCAAGCCCTGCCGCTCTGCCCCTCTCGCCGGTGTATAAATAGAGGCCACCCTAGCCCTCATTTTCCACACCATATCACTCCCCTCTCTCTCAGACATCTCCCACACCTCTCCCTGGAGCAAGGCGAGCACTAGCCCGCCGGAATTTCACCGGAGCCCACCGCTACAGAGGAGAAGAGGAACTGGAGCTAGGAGCCGCCTAGGAGCCGCCACGACCACCATTCGACTTGCCGGCCTCGACACGTTCCATCGCCCCCATCACCAAGTCTAGATGGAGACCTGGTGAGCCTCACACGACCCCCATCGCCGTTTTAGGGTTCGTTTCTCGCCAAAGCTGTTTGCCGGAGACGACGAACCACAGCCGTTAGATCCTATTCTAATCGTAGTGCTGAGATTGAAACTTACCGTTTCGGCTTAGTCGAGTCGCTGACAAGTAGGACCCGCTTGTCAGTAGCGCGCTGCACGCGCTGTGCAGTTGGGCTGGCCCGTTTAGTTTCCCGCGCAGAGCCCACCCATTCAAATAGGATTTTTCCATTTTAATTAAAACTAGATTCTGTCAGTAGATTCAAAAATCAATTCAAAGAGATTCACTTAACCAAATTGCATGATTCCAATTTTGTTGGAAAGGTATTTAAATTATCTACCCAAGACCGTTCGATTCAAACCATTTGAAATTATAGATCACCTAGAGTAAAAATAACAAGACAGAGGCTGTTGCCACTTCAAACATTTTTCAAAAATCAACCATAAATGCTTTTGAGTTGATTCAAACTCTCAAAAATCACATTTGACAAGATCTATCTGATTATGTAAAAATATTTAGGTTTACATGCAGTGATCTTGGACTAGTACTAAAACAATGCTATATAGGCATTTCTACTCATTTTAATTTTATTAAATAGTAATTTTAAACTTTATAAAATGTGACCACCACTTTAAATCACATTCCCAAGTATTAGAATATGTGGTGATGACATGTGTCAACATGATCCCATATTTTAATTGGAGAATATTAAATCTTAAGTATTTTCAATGAGTAGAAATTACTTTTCCAAAATAAGATAAATAAGACTAGGTCTTTATTTCAGGTGAGGATTGTGATGATGCTAGATCATCAAGTGTGAGCCTTAGTGTGCTAAATAGAAGTAGTTAAGTATTGTTTGGTGATTGTGTACCTTGTATTCCTTTATAGACGCTAGTATCGACCCGGGCTACGAGGAGGAGGAGTACTACGAAGAAGAAGTCTTCAACCACTGCACTACTCAAGGAAAGCCTAACACTACAAGTTAACTATGCAAGCCAGCCTTGCAAGATAACCTATGCAAGATGTAGTAGTCATGCTTTGGTTATGCAACCTTGATTATACCAATCCCAAGTTTTACTTGCAAACTTTATTATTTTACTTTTACCAAAGTTCTTTACCTTTAGTTAGTGATTTGTGAGTATTGGAAAAATAGGATGGATACCATAAATAGCATAAAACTACGCCTAAGTAGTTATACTTAGATGTCATAAAAAGCATAAAACTAGAGTTGGATAGTTACACTTGATTAGCACTCGTTATTAGTGACACCCACCCCCATGGATAGTTGCTAGTGCTAAACTACTACCGATCACTTTAGATGGGAATACTTGGAGAAAATGATTATGAAAACCTTGGAATGACGATTCATTCTATTGAAATGTTTTGACATGTGTTCTGAAACACAATGGTTTGATGATGAAACTTCTTGAGGCATGAGCCTTAGTTTGATAAAAACTGATGGTTGGGTTCAGATGCGATACCATTCCAAGTTTACCGTACAACCGCAATACCTGAATTGGGTAGGGCTTAACTGAAAGTTTATATGCCTTATTATGGGTTCCCTCACGGAAAGAGGTTGAGTTTAGGCTACCTCATGAATGTGAATGTCCACCTATGCAATGCCTAGGATGGCAGATGACCATGGCTGGGAGGCCAAGCTCATAGGGGAGGTGCCTATACTAGAGTGTGTAATTGATAGGTTATGATTGATTATCCACATACTAAGTATGATGATTCAGGGTTATCCCTAACGTATGTATCGAATATTGTGGTGAAAGCGTACCACCTCTATAGAGTGTCAAACTATTCGAATAGCCGCGTCCGCGGTCATGGACAGTTGGAGTGGCCATACTGTTCTGTTGTCAAATGTTTCCAAAATGACTTGTGAATTGAACTATGACCTTGACTTGACCACAGCAGGGTTGTGGACATGAAAACTAGGTTCCCACTTAGGTTATGTAGAAAATTAAATTAGGTTCTTTACTTTTGAACTCCTTATGAAATAAACCTAGCTTTTTGCAAATAAACCTAGAGCTTAAGATTCCTACTAGAACTACCTTACTTGTTAGTGATAGTTTGCGAGTACTTAAAGAGTACTCATGACTTTGTCTCTAGATATTCCCGTGGCCAGACTATGAGGAGGACTACCAAGAGGATGGACAGATGGAGGTCTATGATAACTAGGATCATCTCCCATTGTCAGCATTGCCTGTGACCCTGAAGATGGAGCCCCTACTACATTTACTTTCCGCTGCTTTGATTGTATTAAGACTGGATCATGAGATCCATTATTTGTAAGACCTTTATTATGGTTTGTAATGGATTATGTATTGTGGTACCAATTCTGTTATGTCTCGCAAAAAATGGTAATCATGGGATTGCGAGGTATGGCATAACAGGCATCTAGGATTGAAAATCCAGGTGTTGACAAGTTGGTATCAGAGCCATCCTGACCATAGGAGACCCTAGTTAGAATGGACGTCTGAACAAAAAAACTTAGTTTCAAAGCAAAAGAAGTGTGTATTTATGAAAATCTATTCCCACTCTTATCCTTGAGATTCTTTCAAAAAAAATCATGTTTCTCAAAAAATCTTGCAATCCTACATAAAATTTGACACACTTGATCACCCCACTATCTTGCTCACCCTAAATTCTTATAGATGGAGGTAACGTATAGCAAGTTCTACCAGCTGGGAAACGGAGGTCACCTGATCTTTGAGAGGGATCTAGATGCACTCGCAGAGTATCTTGAGCGCCCGCACAGGAAGTTCTTCGGGGGCACAACTCAACGATCAAGTGGGAGGAGAGCTACAGTGGTTGATAGTTGCAGATCTTAGAGGCAAGATAGAAGCACCCACCTCGGAGAAGATCTAATTCAGCTTAAGGGAGAACAACTGGCTAGAAGGACTAGCCAGGGCTATGCAGGAAGCTCTTGCCCGTCTGTGTGGGCAAAACATCAACAAGATCAATGTCACTTGCTTTGATCACTACGCAAGGCGTGATTCTATGGGACTGCCCTTGGAGATGCCAGGACACCCGGAGCTGAAGCACCAAGTGGATAATCTCGACTTCATGTTGTATGATAGACAGAAAGAGTTGGACAACGCCCGTGCCTACGCCAACCATAACCATGCCATTGTAGTTAAGAAGGATCATACCCTCGCCATCCTCGCCAAGGAGCGCCATTCACTTCGTCGTCAGCGTGACAAGAAGGATCGCATCATTGATCGTCTTCGCGAGAAGGTAGCCACTCTTGAGAAGACCATCCGTGAACAGGAGACCTAGCTTGAAGTGAAGGAGGAGGAAGGTGAAGACATCCAGGGAGATCTCTACTCTTACCTCAGTGATGATGACGACTACCTGGAGGACGAGGCCGTGGAGGATCACACTGATGACGATGATGTCGCCTTCATTGATGATGATTAGATGCACTTGAGCACTACTGTAGGAGTGAATTGTACCCGGTCCCAATGTATCGTAGTTTCACAGAATGGTTCTTAAAACCATCTGTTTTCCTTATTGTGGTGTGTGTTTGTATTGGGTGCTATGAATGAATGAACGAATGAATGAAAAGAAAGTTGTTAGTTTGCAAAACCTGAGTCAAACTCCAAGTTTAAAGTTTCTAAAACGAACCCATAAACCCTAGAAATTTCCCCCTTGTCTCATTATCTATCTCAATCTTTAGATGCCTCGTGGTAACGCCGGTGGAAGCAGTAAATCTCAGGACCCAATGCTGCAGATTCTTCAAATGTTAGTTTCTGACCGTGAAGCTAGTAGAGCTGAACACCAAGCCAACTTAGCCACTCTTCAACAGATATCCCATATGGCCCACAATAATCAAGGCCATGGAAACCAGGATAACCATGGATCCAAGCTCAAGAACTTTTAGAATACCAACCCACGTATATTTAGTAAGTCTGAGGAGCCCTTAGATGCTGATGACTGGCTGCAAACCATGGAGAACAATTTGGAGGTTGCAGGAGTTGAAGCCAATGAAAAAGTATTGTTTGCCCCCCATTATCTGGCAGGTGATGCAAGAGCCTGGTGGAATAGCACTCGTACCATGAACGAAGGGCAAATGATGACTTGGGAAGAATTCAAGATGAAGTTCAGCCGGACCCATGTGCCCCAAGGTTTGGTCACTAGGATGAGGGATGAGTTCAGGGAATTGAAGCAAGGGAGAATGACTGTGGTGGAATACTGTGACAAATTCTTATCCTTAGCTAGGTATTCCCCTGATGAGATTAGCACCGAAGCAAAGGAGAAGGAAAGGTTCCTAAATGGGTTACATGATGAGATACAGATAGTGTTAGTCAACATCCGTTTTGCGGATCTAGAAGAACTAGTGGACTCTGCTATCTAGATGGAAGGAAAGATCAACCAAGCCAATGACAACCGTAAGCGTCATATGATGCACCAGCCTAGATCCCACCATACACAGAAGTATCCCCCCAACCCGTCTACAGGATACGCCCCAAGAAACAACAGATCCCCTATGTCCTGTCCAAACTATCCCAATCGTAGTGGAGAAAACTTGAAGTCTGGAGGAAACCACAACAATAACCCTGACAACTCCAATAACTTCAACCGTGCATCGCCCAAGTCCAACAACAACAAGACCAACAACAACAATACTGCCCCAAGGACTAGAAGCAATGTTGTGCCTATTGCTGGAAAAGACAAGTCCATGATTACTTGCTTTGAATGCGGAGTCAAGGGTCACTACTCCAACGAGTGCCCCAAGAAGCTTGCAGTAGCCACCAATGTTAATGCACCCGCTCAGCAGCAACGCCGTGTCCAGCCTGAAAAGAGATTTGCCCCAGGGAACCCGCTCAACCGCAACGGCCGTCTGTTCCACATGAATGCTGAAGAAGCTCAGGAAGCGCCAGATGTCATGCTGGGTATGTTTTCTGTTAATTCAGTACTTGCAAGAGTGTTGTTTGATTCTGGAGCATCGCACTCGTTTTTTACAAAAGAATTTGCATGCACTAGTAAGATTCAACCAACAATATTGAAGCATGTTATGATAGTTCAAATACCTAGGTCAACCACCAAAGCTAGAAAATTTTGCAAGGCTATACCTATCAGAATACATGGAATAGATTTTTATGCCAATCTAATAGTACTTGGAACCAAAGGTTTGGAAGTAGTACTAGGAATGGATTGGATGTCGAAACATAAAGGATTGATCGACTGTGCCAAGAAAGCCATAACCATGACCAGTAGCACTAGAGTATCATTAGAGCATGTATCTGAGACGCTGCCCCGTCAATTCAAATGCAACAAGATTCTAGCCCAACCAACCCTAGACCAAGTCTGACTAGTCTGTGAATACCACGACGTGTTCCTATATGAATTGCTCGCTATGCCCCCAGATCGGGATATCGAGTTCATCATTGAACTAGTTCCTAGAAACAGATTCCTAGCTCAGAGACCTTATAGTATGAACCCATCGGAATTAGTGGAGCTAAAGAAGCAACTTGATGCTATGCTAGAGAAAGGTCTGATTCAACCAAGTGCATCACCATGGAGATCGCCTGTTTTGTTTGTGGATAAGAAAGATAGAGGTAACGTTTGTGTACGGATTACCCGAAGCTGAATGATGTCACCATCAAGAACAAGTACCCAGTACCGAAGATAGAAGATCTGTTTGACCAATTGACTGGTGCCAAAGTGTTTTCTAAGATTAATCTTAGAACTGGTTATCATCAACTCAAGATTCGTACACCGGATATCCCAAAGACCGCCTTCACCACGAGATATGGATTGTATGAGTACACAGTCATGTCTTTTGGATTAACCAATGCCCTCGCTTATTTCGTGAATCTCATGAATACAATTTTTATGAACTTCCTGGATAAGTTTATCGTTGTTTTTATCGACGATATTCTGATCTATTCCAAGTCAAAAGAAGACCATGAGATATACTTGAGAACCATCCTTGAAACCCTTAGAGAACATCAGTTGTATGCCAAGTTTAGCAAATGTGAGTTCTGGTTAAAGGAAGTAGGATTCCTAGGACATATCGTGTCGGCAGGAGGAATTGCTGTCGATCCCACCAAGATTAAGGATGTTCAAGAATGGAAAGCCCCAACCACCCAGACAGAAGTCCGCGCATTTCTCGGATTAGCCGGATACTACCGCAAGTTCGTTGAAGGATTTTCGAGCATCGCAAGACCGATGAACCAGTTGTTGAAGAAAGATCAGAAGTTTGAATGGACGGACAAATGTGAAGAAAGTTTTCAAGAGCTCAAGAAGAGATTGATTTCAGCCCCAATTCTGATTATGCCGTATATCAAGAAGCCTTTTGATGTGTATTTTGATGCATCCAAGATTGGTCTCGGATGTGTGTTGATGCAAGAAGGCAAAGTCATATCATATCTGTCTAGACAACTGAAGCAACATGATCAAAACTACCCTACCCATGACATAGAACTAGTAGCTATAGTTTTAGCCTTGAAGACCTAACGTTATTACCTTATGGGTAACCGCTATGAGATTTATTCGGATCACAAGAGTCTGAAGTATATCTTCACCCGGAAGGAGATGAATATGAGGCAAAGGAGATGGATAGAGTTAATCAAGGATTATGACCTTGACATTCACTATCACCCCGACAAAGCCAATGCGGTAGCAGATGCTCTTAGTAGACTGCCGTGTAGATTAAAAACCATGATTAAAGAAACCCAGCCTAGTTTGCATGAAGACTTGGAGCAGTTTAGAACGGAGCTAGTTATCAAAGGATTCCTAGCCAGTATTGAACTTCAACCCACTTTGATAAGTCAGATCAAGGAAGCCCAGAAAGAAAATGCAAGTATCGACGGAATCCAACATCGTATCGGTACAAGGAAGGTACCCGGATTCACCGAAGATGAAGAAGGAGTTTTGTGGTACAAAGGACGTATCTGCGTTCCAGAAGATTCGGAGTTGAAACAAGTCATCATGCAGGAAGCTCATGATACTCTTTATTCTATTCACCCGGGAGGAACAAAGATGTATCAGGATTTGAAGGAGCAATTTTGGTGGCACAAGATGAAGAGAGAAATCGGAAGCTACATAGCCAAGTGTGATATCTGTCAGAGAGTCAAAGAGGAACATTAGCGACCTGCAGGACTTTTGTAACCATTGCAGATTCCGGAATGGAAATGGGATTCTGTCGGAATGGATTTCATCGCCGGTTTGCTAGACTGTCGGAATGGATTTCATCGCCTAGTAGGGGAAATGACTCTATTTGGGTCATAGTTGATAGACTGTCCAAGGTAGCCCATTTTATACCTGTCAAGACCACCTACCAGAGTTTGAAGCTAGCAGAGCTGTACATTGCTAGAATCGTCAGTTTGCATGGAACCCCTAAGACCATAGTGTCGGATCGAGGAACCCAGTTTACCTCAAGATTGTGGAAGAAAGTCCAAGAAGGATTAGGAACCAAGCTGAACTTCAGCACAACTTATCACCCGCAAACCGATGGACAAACTAAAAGAGTCAACCAAATATTAGAAGATATGTGGAGAGCTTGTGTGCTAGAATATGGATCAAAATTGGAAGATTGTCTGCCTTTCGCAAAATTCTCATACAACAATAGTTATCAAGCTAGTTTGCAAATGGCCCCCTTTGAATATCTGTATGGAAGGAGTGTCGAACCCCCTTGAATTGGTCGCAAGTAGGAGAGAGTCAGATCTTCGGACCTGATATCCTACGAGAAGCCGAAGGGAAGGCTCACAAAGTCTGTGAACACCTCAAGACCGCCTAATCCAGACAGAAGAGTTATGCTGACAAAAGACGTCGAGACCTGACCTTTAATGTCGGAGATTTTGTATATATCAAAGTATCACCCTTGAAAGGAATGCAGCGTTTTCAACTTAAAGGGAAGTTAGTCCCCAGATATATTGGACCCTTCAAGATTTTGAATCGCCGAGAAGAAGTATCATATCAACTGGAACTGTCGGAGGAGATGTCATCCATACATGATGTGTTTCATATCTCGTTACTTAGGAAATGCCTAGAAGTTCCGGAGAAGACCAAAGTGTTCAAGAACATCGATCACCGAGCCATAGATATCAACAAGGATCTAACTTATCGTGAAGTACGCATTCGTATTTTGGAGTATCAAGTTTCTCAAGATCCAGTGGAGCAACCATACTGAAGAAGAACCTACTTGGGAGCGAGAAGATTACATTAGGACTGAGTTTCCAAATCTCTCTAGTTCCAAGTTTTTCTTAAATCTCGGGACGAGATTTTGTTTAAGGAGGGAAGGTTTGTAACACCCCAAAGATATTAAACAAGGTTAGCAAGTTCTAATCACCCAAGTTTAGGGTTAACAAAAACTTTTCTTATTAAATCTCATATGAGTGTATGTGTGAATTGCATTAGTGTATGAATGAGTGCAATTGCCATGTTTGGTTGCTACAAATGATAAGGAATGGTTTAAATACTACATCATCTAGGCCATTTACAAACAAAATCAAAAGAAAAGAAAATCAAATAAGAATCATATGATCAAATGGTCATTTTGACCAAAATTATCCACTAGACCACTTTGAGTGTTTCTAGTAAAAGATTTCTAATAGAAACTTTCCCAATTCTTTTCACCCCTTGCTAGACCAAGTAAAAGTGAATCCAAGCAAACCTTACAAAAATACAAAAACTATTTTTAAACCCCTTTGAGAGACATTTCAAAATTGAACCAAGTGTCTGTACTAAGATCACCACTTTTTAAAAACCACTCAAATCAATTCACCTTGGCAAACCCAAGCAACCCTAGACACCCAAGCATGTGACAAACACACTCACCAAAATTCATCCAAAAAATTCAAACTTTAAATTCATGCGGCCATTTTGTCGAGCACCTGGCAGACACCAGTAAACATTTGCCTAACAATCACTGTTTGGAGCAGTAATTGATCGCCACTAGTGCCTCAATTCTCTCCCCTAGTCGCACCAGTGTCCATCAACGCAGTGGACAAGCCTCCCCTTTACCGTCCACCCCAGTGCAGCGCTGCCCGAGCTCACTGTGCCGGTCGACCAAGTACCGCTCTCCACAGACCACGCCGTCCTCTCCCACGATGTCTAGGAGATAGGCGACACTTCATCGCCACCCTCTGTCCACCCCTCGACCAAAGACAAGCCGTGGACCAGCCGTAATTTCTGCACCCACTTCACTGTCTGCCATGCCAAGAGTGCGCCAGAGCGCCGCAGCCGACACGCGCACACACGCCACGCCTTGCCCTCTCTGCGCATGCCCGCACTCACCGCTACCCCAGCTACCCTCCTGACACACCCGTTTGCCGCCGCACGAACCATGGCCACTGTGCGCCATCTCGAACTCTGTCGTTCCCGCACAGAGCACGGACCACTCCCGACCGTTCTCGACCGCCCCTTGCCGCGCCATCACTCGCATGACAACCACCCTGAAGCACCACGTCGACCCCTACCCTCAGCCATGCCAATAGCTCACTGCAACAACGTCATCGACGAGCCCGAGCCCTGCCGCTCTGCCTCTCTCGCTGGTGTATAAATAGAGGCCACCCTAGCCCTCATTTTCCACACCATCTCACTCCCCTCTCTCTCAGACACCTCCCACACCTCTCCCCGGAGCAAGGCGAGCACCAGCCTGCCGGAATTTTACTAGAGCCCGCCGCTATAGAGGAGAAGAGTAACTGGAGCTAGGAGCCGCCCAGGAGCCGCCGTGACCACCATTCGACTCGCCGGCCTTGACACGTTCGACTGCCCCCATTGCCAATTCTAGCTGGAGCCCTAGTGAGACTCACACGACCCCCACCGCCATTTTAGGGTGCGTTTCTCGCCGGAGCTGTTCGCCGGAGACGACGAACCACAACCGTTAGATCCTATTCTAATCGTAGCACTGAGATTGAAACTTACCGTTTTGGCTTAGTTGAGTCGCTGAAAAGTAGGACCCACCTGTCAGCAGTTGGGCCAGCCCGTTTAGTTTCTCGCGCAGAGCCCACCCATTCAAATAGGATTTTTCCATTTTAATTAAAACTATATTCTATTAGTAGATTCAAAAATCAATTTAAAGAGATTCACTAAACCAAATTGCATGATTCCAATTTTGTTGGAAAGGTATCAAATTATCTACCCAAGCCCATTAGATTCAAACCATTTGAAATTATAGATCACCTATAGTAAAAATAACAAGACAGATGCTTTTGCCACTTCAAACATTTTTCAAAAATCAACCATAAATCCTTTTGAGTTGATTCCAACTCTCAAAAAATCACATTTGACAAGATCTATCTGATTATGTAAAAATATTTAGGTTTACATGCAGTGATCTGGGACTAGTACTAAAAGAATGCTATATAGGCATTTCTAGTCACTTTAATTTTATTATATAGGCGGTGGTGGTGCTAGAAGGGAGAGAGGGATCTAGGGCTTGGTAATCTCCTCTCCAGGAGGCGGTAGCACTAGAAGTGAGGCGGAGGCAATGCTACAAGGGAGAGATGAGAGGATTGGGGAGATGGGTTTGTGGCGATGCGGACCGAATGAGGTATAGTTGCGTATGTGTCGTGCACGTGTGTGTGTGATGAGGGGTGCGGGAAATGTCATCGGGTTTAGTGGGGTTAGGGGTTAATGTTAGGATTCGAATTATTAGTGGGATAGTTGGGTCTACGGGTTTGTAGGTACGGGTTTTCCACCTCCAGACCTACCCACGCTAGACCCCGCGGTTCTATTTTTTACCACTAAGTAGCTTTGTGGGTTTTTTCTTTACCAAACCTAGCCATTTAATGTTGTTACCCATCGGTTTAGTGGGAGGGTACCCATTGCCATCCATAATATGATCCCAGTAGGGTTGACCCTCATTTATAATTTTGCATCAAGTTATGCTTCAAAGATGTGTATCAATTTAGAGTAGCACTCGAAAATTTTCACATTGCTTAGTTGATGAACTTTGGATATCACAAGAACCATGGTAATAGGATTATTGTCAATTGCACTAAAATAAGGTAGGAAATAAGTTTGTACCTTCTACCTCACTTCTTCTAAGATTTCACATGCGAAGACTTTCTACATTAGGATATTTAGAAATCATCACACTTGCATATCTCATGATGAGAACCCAAAAGTTAGAAGTGATTGGCTTCCTACTTAGTCTTAGAAAGCAATAAAAAACCCAATACCTATGTTGACACCTTGATTGACAATTCTAAGTTGAAGTATGGAGTTGAAGTGCCAAGGAGAAAAGCTTACAAAGCAAGGAGGAAGTCATTTAATGTTGTGACTGGAGGTTAGAAGGCCCAGTTCACCATATTGAGGGATTATTTTCAGGAATCCTTGATACCAAGTAGGTGTATTGTGACAACAAAGCAGCAGGTGAAGCATCCTAGCCCAAATCCTAGATTCCGTGGGTTATTCATATGTCTAAATGCTTCCCTCCAGGGTTTTCTCAATGGATGCATGCTATTCATAGGTAATTATTTTCTAGCTCAAATTCCATATTCCATCCCTTGTATAAATTTCAAATAAATTAGTGATTACAACTATCCATTGTTATACATTTTAGGAGTAGATGGTTGTTTCATAAAATTGACCAGTGGACAACAAATTTTTGTTGCAGCTGGTACATATGGGAACAACATCTTTCTCATTTCTTATGGTGTAGTTGTCAAGAAAGATACTACTAGCTGGCTTTGGTTCTTCACCCATCTTAGGTATTGCACTAGAGAGTCTAACAGGTTTGCAAAGTACAGAATCACTTTAGAGAGGCAAAAGTTTAGTTAGTTTAGTTTGCTTGCATTATTTCTTTTATGTACATGACTTGTTGGTGTAGTTAACATAAGTATAGTTCACCGCATAATATTTACTAGCATAAATGTAGGACATGTTGAAAACATTATCACAAGTGTTCCCAAATTCTCCACAAAGGTACCGTCTCTCGCATATTTATGCTAATTTCAAGTCAGCTAGTTTTAGGAGGAAGAGCTCAAAAACATATGGATGCATCTAACTACTCCTACACAAAGAATGGTTTTGATCTTGCAATGTACAATGCTCTAAAAATGATTGTGAATAGGCATACAACTGGCTAGTGTAAATTCGATTCCCACTGAAACTTGGACAAGACATCTTTTTCATACTAACTACAAGATAAACCATGTTGTCAAAAACGTAAGTGAAGTGTTCAATAGGATGATCTTGAATGTGATAAGAAATCCATAAGGACTATGCTATAAGGCATAAGAAACAAACTCATGGTGAAGTATAGTTGAACTAGGGAGAAGGTAGTAACATCTATATGGGATATAACCCCTTTTTATACTAAGAAGTTAGAAGAGGCAAAGAGGTGGTTGATACGTCCATAACGTATCTATAATTTTTGATGGTTTTATGCTAATAATATATTTTTGACACTCCTTTTTTTATAAAGTTTATGATTTAATTAGACTAACCTACTAATAGTTACAAAAGTGCACAATGTTATTGTTTTACACTTTGATGTGTAGGAATTACCAAGAATACAAGTGGAAACCTTTTTGGAGTCAAATTGAGATTTTTCCAGAAATCTGTCTCAGAACTCATTTTGAAGATGGTCACGTTTCGGGTTGAAGACGGCGTCAAACGGAAAACTCTTCAACTACAAAGTTTTTGGAAATTTCGCGACAAACGTTCTGGACATAAAATTTAGCTGATTCCAATTCCGGACGGGCTTTTAGGCCCGATTTACTGCAGCCCAAGATGGGATCACGGGAATCCGAGAAGCTATATAAAAGGAGGAACCTAATTCACCTAGGACATCTCCACCCACGAATTTGCAGCCACCAAAGCCACGTTTTTTCCTCCCCATGGATCCGATCTCCATGGGGGAGGGCTCCCAAGAAGCCATGAAGGAAGGAGGCTAAGGAGCGGTGCTCCCCCATGATACCGGCGGCGGGGAAGGAGTCCCCCGCGCCGCCGTCGTCGCCCTCTTCACCATCTTCACCGCCATCTCCATCACCTAATCCTCCTAGTATGCAGTGGTTCATCCTCCCACACACCTCTGTACCGTCCTATGTAAACATGATGTTTGATGCTATAAGTTATAATCCTATGATCTATGTCATGTTTGCGTAGTTTCTTTGTTCTTAGATTGAATGGTTGAACGTCTTTGGTTCATTAGAGTTGTATGTTGATATGGTACAGTCCTTTGGTGTCCATTATATTTGTGCGCGCATGGATTAAACATCATAGGGTTTGTAGTATGTGTAAGAGGAAGGGGGAAGTTCTGCCGGAGTGACAGAAACCTAAGGACGCGAACCGGAACGTTGCACGTATGGGAGTAAGAGGACCATTAAACTTAAGGCTATGGTTTGGGAAACCTTAATGCATTTATTAGTACTTACGGATGTTTGCTAACAATCCAATCATATAATACATGTAATTCCAAGTAGTGAAGCGCATGTATATTTAGCCTCTCCCACATAGAAAACTGCATCGAAGACAATGAACCCGATCTATTCGCTATTTAATCTTGGACAAAGCCACCACAATTACCACCACTCTTCCACAATCATGGTTCTGTTAGTTTAGTGTATTTTATTGCTGCAGCAACTAGCTTTACTTTCTTGTTATTTATTATTATGCAAAGCTATCTCTATTACTCGTATTGTTGCTCTAGTTTTATTTCCTAGATAATGCAAATGTTTAGTGTGCGTAGAGTTGTATCAGTGGTTGATAGAACTTGGGAGAATATTTATCCTAACTTTAGCTTCTTGTTGGGTTCGACACTCTTACTTATCAAAAAGGCTACACACGATCCCCTATACTTGTGGGTTATCGGTGGTCCAAAGATTGTAGTGCTAAAAGATGTAAGATTGGTCTATTGTAGGTGACTAGTGGAAGTGGTAGAGTAGATGAAGTGGACCTGAAGAAGAGGACATGTGGTTTTAGAAAAATGGGATTTGACAAGGATTGCTTGCAATCATGTAGTGGAGGGAATCATGAAAATGGAGCAACATCCAAAGTACTATGTTCATGTTTTTTTTAAAACCAATGTACAAGGAAGTTTTCAAGATACAGTATAGCTTGTTCCTGGCCATCAAGACTGGAATAAGACTAATACACATGACATTGACCCACAAGTGTTCAGAGATAAACCAGGAAGAAAGCAGACAACCAGAAGGAAAGGTCAATTTGAGGTACCGATGCATGTAAAATGCATGCATGAACTTTGTAGTTTATTGATACATATTCCCACATACCATGTTTTATATTAATGTTTGGGGATTTAACAAAGACCCCTTTATTTTTGTTATAACTCTCCAGGACAGGAAAATCCCCTTTTGTATATTTTTATAATTTAGGGACCTAAATGAAGTCAAACGGAGCTAGGATTCTGGAAAAGTCAATATTTCGTGAAGAGGAAGGACCTAGAGCACTTGAACCTCACCAGAATGGCTAGGAGTCCCAAAAGCGGCAGGGTGGTGCGACCCACTCTTGTGCATGTGCCACCTACACTCTTTTGGCTCTTGGTCATCCAATTCTCCTCAATATTTCGCCCATGGACTTGTCTTGACCTAAAAACGCCTATATAAAGGTCCCCCTACGTATCTCTGGAGGAGAGCATCATAGAAACAACAAAACAAAGGCAGGACCAACGAAGATTGGAGGGGGAAACTCCACCGGAGCCACCACCGGAGGGATCTCTACCTTCTCCAACATCTCCACCATCATCACCATGATAAAGAGGGAGTAGTATACCTTTGTACTATGGGTTTGTGGAAGTAGCTTGATTTATTTCTCTATTGTTCTTCATAGATCTAGCACCATATGAGCTGCCCAACATTATTATGGTCATATATGTAATTCCTATGTGGTGGATCTTTATTCTATGAGTTGGTATATGAGATCGGAACCTATTTATGTGTAAGATGTATTGATAGATGCATATCATGTACCCCGTTCTTAAGTACTTGTTTTGATCCAACTTGTATATAATAACATGTGTGGGGGAACATGTGTATTAGTTGTAGTAACATGGTGGTAGTGATTGAATAGTGACAATAAATTCAAGATCTACTATGGTATTTACCTATCTTTTATAACCTTACTAGGGATAAAGTGAATTCATGTGCTATGATTATCTTGTGGCAGCTTGATAATCTTATTTGGTCAAGGTTGAATATTTGTTATTCAAACATCATGTCTTTGTTAATTCTTAATTCAAGATTTCTTGGAGTTTTCTCTTTCTTGAGGAGCATAAGAGAGATGTATTGTATCATCTCTATGATAGGATATGATGCCCATATGAATGCTTATCAAACACATAATCAAGTTTCATCAATATTATATTGCATGTATGTCCACTACCACTGAAACCCATGAACCCCGGTCCATTTTAAATCATAAGAAACAACTTTCTAACACCATCGCTATCCTTTATATTTTATGCAATTAAATATTTCTAAAATACAAAAATACTTTCCGATTATCAAACACAAACCAAAACCTAGAAACACCTTTATAGTATTGTTATTGCTTTGCTTGCCTAGTTATAGGTTGCTTTACTTTATTTATTTATATTGTTATTTCATATTACTAATTTATAACCATGTGCTTGACAACCACATGGTGGAGTTGGGGACACAAGACAAGGTCTTTGCTTTGCAGGTTTCTAGAAGAGGAGAAGCGAAACATACCGTTGTTCCAATTCCCCGAGAGTTCAATATAAACCCTCGAGTCATCCTTGTGGGGAAAATACGCTTGCTACAACACTCTGCACTCGGAGTCCCAATGAGTTGGTACACACAGAGCTGTTTCCATTAGGTACCTTCCCCTAGGGGTACATCTAGGATAGGATATATCACTTGCAACAACTAAAAAACATGGTAGCTCATAGGTATACTAGATTTTAGGTTCCATTGAGGCCAAGTCCGCAAATTAGGAAAGATGATCATCCCATAAGAGAACTCATTGTAGTTTTACATGTATTAGTGATAGTACATTTAGGTTGTAACTAACTAGTGTATATTTGTGCAGCCTAATAGGAACAATCTCAATGATTCCTATGGTACTATAATTATAGCAGCAATTGGAGCTACAACAAGTACACTAAGAGCTCCTACTTCTACACCAAGTTCAGCTGCAACAACAAGATCAACTCCTACTGATAGTTCTCCTATGCCAACTCCAAGAGAAACTCCTAGGCCTCCTAGTGCTAGTGCACCCTCTACACCAAGACCTCTAACTCCTTCTCCTACTGCTCTAGGATCAAGGCCCTTCTCAGCACTAAGACCTATTGTTGCATCATAATTTGGTAATACAACTAGAGTTAGCATGAGGACATCTAAGAAAACAACAAGGCTGCAAGGTTATCTGAATGCTGTAAGCATGACAACTACAAGAAGCCTTGTTAAGGGGGTGTGTGTCAAACTTTATGTTAATTCAGGTTTTTCTAGGTTTGTAAAACTATGAGTAAGACTATTAGTTGGATAATGTTGATGTCTATTGGACCTTATTGGTCTTAATTTAGGTAATGTCTATGTGTTGTACAATGTTTGGTGTAACTTTGTTTGCAAGTCTATCAATTTTTATATGTCTAAGACTATGTTTAAAATGTGCGTGTGCAATCCTCCTTATTGTTGCTATTTTTACTTGATTTTAAGATGTATTAAAAAATAGCTTAAATGATTGTTACTATTTGTGTAGAATTGTAAATACATAGATGGTTTCTATTTTTCCATTTTTTGCTGCATCGTAAAGTAGGTAGATAGATGGTTCCTATTTTACATGATTCTTAGATGCATCAAAAAATAGGTACTAGATGGTTTTTATTTTTCCATGATTCTTAGATGCGTCAAAAAATAGGTATGTAGATGGTTTGTATTTTTCCATGATTTTTAGATGCATCAAGAAATACTTAGAATTTTTTTATTCTAGAGACATTAAGAAAATGGGTGCCAAGACCCCTCGAGGGGTCTGGACAACCCTAGCTTGTCATTCTAGGGACATTAAAAATGGTTGTCGAGTCCCCTTGAGGGGTCTCGACAACCCTAGATGGTCATTTTGGAGCCATTAAAAAATGGTAGTCGAGGCCCCTTGAGGGTTCCGATAACCTTAGATAGTCATTCTACACACATAAATTTGAACTTTACAAGGCTTTTAAAAACTATAAGGCATTTCACATTCAATATTACCCCACAAATTGTTCAACACAAGGATTCAAATTTAAATCTACTAAAAGGATTTAAATTGTTCAACACATACCTTACCACTTGGTTCAACGCATTACACATTACCACTTGGTTCAACACATTATACAAATAGTTCAACACATACATTACCACTTGGTTCAACACATAGCCATAAAGTTAAGCAGTACCACCCTAACACAAGGGCTCAACACATACATTATAAAAATATATCAAATACATCAATACTCATCATAGATAGCTTTGATTCTCTTCACCTTGTCCTTATGTCCATCACTAACTTGGAGCAGGTTTAACAACATATAATCTAGTTTTTTCTTTTTCTTGCTTAATTGTCTCTCTTTCTCCATCCCATTTCTTTTATGTCCTTCATTATTTCTGCCTAGGTTTTGTGCATGCTCTTCAGTTGTTCTACTTCAATCTTGAGCACCTCAACTTCTTTCTTCAACACTTGTTTTTTCCTTCTCCATCACCCCACATCCTGCAACTCACTATCCTCCCTAATCCTCACAAGGTGCTTTGCCAACACCTTCTTCTATGTTTCATCCCTGAACTTGTGTGCATCTACTAAAGGGATGGCATATTTGTTCTCCACCTTCTCTTTCTCTTCAGCAAGATCCTTCATCATCTTAGCACTATCATACCTCTCATCAATTCTGGCACTATTGCTCTCATTGTACATTTCCCATAATCTACCTAAAGCATTTTTCGGAGTGTGAGGCCACTCTTGATCTAACCAAGACCGAAAGCCACAGTTCATCACCTCATGCAAAAATATAAGATGAACAATGTTGAACCGGGAGGTAAATCATGGATCCAACTAAAGAAACTACATTGACATCCATGTTATATTAGGTTAATTGTACTATATTCTTGTTGCCACTAAGTTAATTAAAACAATAAAAATAGTGCAAAATTTCAGATATATATTTAGATATATGCATGGATCTATTACTACTTGTATTCAACTATTATCAAGACTGGCTTGAAAAGAAAAATAGTACATACACCCAACTAAAATAAGAAAAAAAGTCCATCGTTGTATTACTGCATGGATCTAGTTCTGCCTATATCACTGCCACTAAGTCAACTAACCCTAGAATGGATTTCTAATTGACCTAACAACTTAATAACATATTAAAAACCGAACATGTATTTCCAAATTGACACATGTAGATTCCTGCATGTGTTCGTCCCTTCAAAGGCACATTTGCATGGCTCAGCTTGTGGACGCGACATGCCTCCTCGCAGCCCACAACTATTCCAAAGAATGTGGGGTCATCAACGGTATCAGGAGCATAGTACAGGTCGGTGATGTCCTAATCTACAAAGAAATCTGTTGGGGTTCTGCGTATGAAAACAATAAATCTTACCCTACGTCCCTGAACCCCTGAATCTGCCAGGACCTATCTATTAGTAATACAGTAACGGGAGAGGCTTTTCGCGAACTTATCCTTGAAGACCGAAAAGCGTTGTCAACGCTTAGGAGAACGTGGTTGATGTAGATGAGTTGAAGCCGACCTCAAGGTCGTGATGAAGTCCTTGCGCTCCTTGGCTCCAATGACTTGAGTGCCTCAAGTGCGACACCTCGCGGGGAGTTACACAAGTCCGATGCCTGATGATGACTCCCGCTTCCCCGATCCAGCAGTAGTTGCGGAAGTAGAGCTCCCGGATCCGAATCCCGCAACGCGACGGCGCTCCATGGTGAAGATGTCTCTCGCTCGCGCGGTCCAGACTTGGGACCACGGTCACGAGAGAGAGAGGGGAGAGAGAAAATATCAACAGGAGGTCCTCCAAAAAGTGAGAAGACCTTTATTGATTATTGGTGTATTTTATTTGGCTAAATACCCCCACTATATATAGGGGGAGGGGAGGTACTACCTCCCTCAAAGTCCCGGGGTGGACTAAAGGAGAGGAGGGGGAGGGGAGGCCGCCGGCCACCCTAGTGGGCCCCATGCGAGAGGGGGGATAGGCCCAGCCGGCCACCCCTTGCCCCTTCTCCCTCTCTCCTTTCCCTAATGGGCCCTCTCCCTCCGGAAATTGGCCCATTAAGCTTTGACCATTTAAATTGATTTTATCTTTATTAAATAATTATGAATAAATGATTAAATCAACATTTAACATTCATTCACACATTATTCAATCTCCGTGGCTACGGAACACCTTCCACCTCCACTCCAAACAACCTCCGGACATACCAAAACACTTCCAGTTTTCTCCCTACTCTTCTTCGGTGATTCTACCGATCCTATAAACACTCTCTAAGCATCATCAAGCCCTTAAGAGTGATACCCCATGGTTCGGGAACACTCCATACATGGTTGGGACACTCCCGCACCAATGATCGACAGAGGGACCTGGATGGCCATGTGACCCCTGTGCGTTCCACGAAGATCTTTTGTCGTTTGAATCGGGACAGTCACGTCTTATTCCCTTTGTCACTCGATACTTGCATTGCCCGAGACTTGATCAATGACATCACCATGTCATGTTCAATCTCGTTACTGAACAATGCTACTTGACTCGTTCCGACAAGTGATATCCCCGTGATCAAATCACACGCTACGCAAGTATTGGATATAACTTCTCCGAGTGGGCCCTTTAGTATCTTCCCGTCACATGGACGGACAAATCCTGCTCTTGACATATATTACCTCTACGGTTTCCTCCGAGTACCTGAACACACCTTTATAACCACTGTATTACCAAGTGGTGTTTGATGCTATCTAAGCACTCTCGGGAGACAGTGATTGATACAGCCTCACGGTCTAAGGAATAGTCTACGAGGATCCATTTCTAATCATCGTAACTTGAACTTCGTGACATGATCGGGTCACGATATTTAGGTTGGGTATTGGTTCATCATCTCATTCTCGGAATGAGATGAGTTCATTTCCAACTGGCATAAATGCCACATGATCAGGAAACATGATCATCTGTTGACCAATGAACCAGTGACTAGAGTTTCACTGGGAACCCCTGGTTGTTTGTATATCACACATGAATTGATGTTTCCACTCAATACAGTTATAGCATGATATAAAACTTAATCATAAACTATATGAAATATGATAATAGTCCTTACTACTATTTGTCTCTAGGGCATATTTCCAACAGTCTCCCACTTGCACTAGAGTACAAATACATTAGCTGCATTTGTTCTCATTCATTGGCACCATATATCCGGTACCCTGAACATGCTTGCTCATGGAAGAGTTGAGTCTTGATCCAGTACTTTACAGTCCCAAATCCTTTGCAACTTACTAATGTCACCTTGATTGACATTAATACTTTATCATCACATGAGAACATCTGTGTGTATGCATCGTCGCTATGGCAGCAGAATGAGGCCTGATTCCAGGAGCCTACAGTGACGTTAGATCAACCTCGAGTGCTTTCTCATGGGAACTGTGCCCTGGGACACATCATTCTACGTTAAAAGCGAAGATATCATCATGGTTTGGATCACATATTATGCTAAGATATCATCATGGTTTACTAAGATAGAACCTATGCCTCAACATAGTGGATGATGATCATCCTTTTCTTTCTTTCCACCATTGATGTTCAACTTAATGATATTCCTAATTTGAGTTACTAAGGACTAGTTCCTTAATTAACTTCTATTCTGAAACCCTTTTCAAAATCCCTTAAGGAATACTACATAATATCATAATATACTTATTATCAACTTCTACATCTTATAAATCATTATTTATAATTATTTGCGCTTTCATTCTTAACACAATTAAGAATTACTCCTATAAGCTCCCACTCAAAAATATGTCATTCACATATTGTTTTAGGAAGACTTTCATAGCTCCCACTCAATTTCATGCATATTGCATATCTACTCACTATTTTGAACACCTTTAAATCCTTTGATCAAATATCAAACTTGGAGTTTTATTATGAGATACTAGTACGTTACTAGTTTTAAATCCTCTAGACATAAAGCATACATGAATCAAATTCATTTGAATTCATCCAATACTTGATAAATTGTGCTTTTGTCATTCACCCCCTTTTTCCACTATGGATTTGCAGTCACTTGGGAAAATTCAAGTAACCCCTTTTACTTGTGAGATTCAACAACGAATTGCTTTCTAATCTCAAGGGAATTCTGCATCTAGGATTTCTCATAATTCTAGTTTACCATTATTTACTTAGTAGTTCGTAGGTATGTCATATTCCAAGAATCATGACAAATGATTCATAAATGTCTCCATACTAGATATGGATTACATTTTGAATCCTACTTCATGTAGTGAAAACACCAGTGGGGAAAACACAATGATCAATATCATTGATTCTTTCCTTTTGTGAAGAGAATCGTTCAGGAACGTTGTCCGTTGCGCTTCTCAACACTCTGATGCAGGGTCTTGAATCCTCATCGTGTTTTAAACTATCTTCCATTTGCTCCATAATCAAGAAATATCACTAAAAGAGAGCTTTCTTAATAATGTACCAAAGTCCAAGCAATACAAGTTTTGCTTCTCTTTTGGTTTTAGCTATGGATTTTGTATTCAAAGTTTCCAATGAATACTCTACAAGGACTTATTCGCTTATTGTTTTGGTTATATCGAATAACCCCAAAAGTTTCACGAATTCAAATGGTTCACTACTTTCTAATTGAGTGCTAACTATTTCTAACTTATGGTCTCTATATCTACACCACAACGATTTATTTGGTGCCATCTATTTACCCACTTTGATATCTAATATCATATTGCGACGCTTTGCATTTTGATGTTTCAAAACACTTTGCATTTCACAATTTCTTTATGCCAATCTTATAAAGTTGAAATTTATTACTATTGATCAAATCATAGTAATTAGATTCTCTTTTATAATTATACCCTTGGTTGATGAAAACACTTTGATCAAATCAAACAGTTTCAGTCTTATGTTTCCTTTGGTAAACTTCTTTACTCATTTAAACAATCATATAACGATAATTACCATTTCTGTTAAAACACAATACATCAAATATGTATTTACTTTTAACAATTCATTAAAACACTTTGCATTCAAGTAATATGTGGTGTTCAAGTTATTTTGCCGAACTTTGGCATGATTTATATGTGATAAGAAATCAAATGACTTTCACATATTATCATTATATCTTTGAATTTAAACAATGGTTTTTCATTCATTAATGAACATATCATTAAGTTGGGTATTTTAAACAAGACATTTTAATATTTTACAAATGTTCATGCATTATCAATTAGTTTCAAACAACAAGGATGATTCACATATAATCAAACAAGATATGAACACAAATAGAAATCATTCATAAAAGTAGAACAACTGTTTGTTAGAAACTCATATGAACAACCGTCTCACGAAGTGTGAGACACACTAAAGAAGTTCACAATCTCTTGATTACAATAATCATCCTAAACACAAACTAAATGATAAATATCGAGGGAGAGTGTTGTTGGCTATCACCATCATGATCTCCATCAACACACAACGTCACCTCCTCACCAGCAAGCACCACTCATGCAGAAGGACCTGTTTTCAGCAAAACATAACAAGTATCAAATATACTTAACACTGCAAATGTGTTTGCAAGATTATAACATTTATAAAATTTGTATATTAAATATACACCTTTGTCATTGATGACCTCTCTAGTGATTGGTTCAACCTTTACGTTCCTAAAACATAATATGAACTCTTGGAAATCCAATGTTTCCGTATCACCACTCATGATGCTACTCTAGACATGTCCTTCATAGCTGGGAGGCAACGATCGAAGTAACACGCCTATCGCAAACGAATCATCCATTCAGTAGTCCATGAAGTGAACCAGTCTTATGTGTGCATCAAGCATGCGTTCCAAGTGACCCTTCAGACATGTGTGCTCCTCCATCTGTATGGAAAGGAACTCTCCAAACAGCTCGTGCTTCCACATGCGCACATGGCTTATGAACTCTGCTCTCAGCTGATCCACCATCGATATGGATTAAGATCACCCATGAGTGGATGAAGTTCATCCACCATCCCGTAACACATTATAATCTGAATGTAGGTGGACATCTCTGGGCGATAGTAGCGGTCTGCCATCTCTTGTGGGGTCTCATAGGTCAATGGGCTGATCCAAATCTATCCCGTCGAGTATATAGTAGACTACGTCATTCTCGCTAAGGAGAACGTGGAGATGCGCAACCCATATAGAGAAGTTTGATCCATCTAATCTGAGCTTCTCTCCTTCTAACCAATCAACCGTCAACAGGAAAGGCGGCATCTACATATATAATTGCAAAAGGAATTTAGACTAAGTTTATAATTAAATGAGTTAATAATAACTCCACTCAGAAACACCTATCCCCAGAAGGGTTCCTAGTGATAACACGACCCCTATCAGCCACATCTCCCCCGATCATCACGACCATCAATGTGGGTTCAAGGGTGTACGCTAAATGTCGGTCACATCATTCATGCGACTCGTGCTCGATCTTTCGACCATTTGTGTTCCGAGGCCATGTCTGTACATGCTAGGCTCGCCAACTCAACCTTAGTGTATTCGCTGTGCAACATGGCTTACACCCACTGTATGCGAACATAGATATGTCTGACACCCGATCATCACGGCCTGCCTCATACCGAAGAACTTTCTTGGTGGTGCACACTAAGGGGGAACACAATCGTTGGTAATTTTAATAGGGATCATCTTATTAGGCTACCATCGAGTATCTAATACTAGCACACAATAAGATATACAAACAATAACATTGAATGTAAATGCGATGTGATATGGTCCTTCACGTCGTGATATCCATCCGTCGTCACCGGGTTCCGGCGCTAGGGTTCCGGCGCCGTAGACACTAGGGTACCGGTGTCATTCCGGCATGGTAGTTTGTCATCTCCGTGACTATCTACTACTATGTAACATAAGGTAAACACTTTACCTTTGCCACAACCATATCACAAAGCAACGCCCCCCCTGCAAAATAAAGTTAGACGCATCTACTTTATCTTTGCATATTTTACGTGGCTGAATGGGCTTTCGCACAAGAACCGTTCTTACCTACGAACTTTTAGCACAACGCTGATTAAGTAGTTGTCTCTACTACACCCCATTCGGGGCCCTCCGTTGCAAATGGCATACCAACTAATGCGAGAGAGATAGACACCCCCCTAAGCAACTTTATATGGTACAAGCCGTATGTCAAGCGTGGAACAGTCTCGCGAATGAACGTGTAAAGTCGGTTGGGGTCCGCTTCATCAAGCATTACTGCGGTATACACAAGTACACGTGGGAGGGTAACAACTAGAAGATAAACGCCCACATGCTACATCTTGTGTGTTCTACCTGTACTAGCATTACTACGCATAGATCTAGCTCTGATACCACTGTTGGGGTTCCGCGTATGAAAACAATAAATTTTACCCTACGCCCCTGAACCCCGGAATCTGCCATGACCTATCTATTAGTAATACAGTAACGGGAGGGGCATTTCGCGAACTTACTCTTGAAGACCGAAAAGCGTTGTCAATGCTCAGGTGAACGTGGTTGATGTAGACGAGCCGAAGCCGACCTCAAGGTCGTGATGAAATCCTTGCGCTCCTTGGCTCCAACGACTTGAGTGCCTCAAGTGCGACACCTCGCGGGGAGTTACACACGTTCGGTGCCTGACAATGACTCCCGCTTCCCCGATCTAGCAGCAGTTGCGGAAGTAGAGCTCCCGGATCTGAATCCCGCAACGCGACGACACTCCGTGGTGAAGATGTCTCTCGCCCGCGCAGTCCAGACTTGGGACCACGGTCACGAGATAGAGAGAGAGAGAGAGAGAGAGAGAGAGAGAGAGAGGGAGAGTAAATAACAACTGGAGGTCCTCCCAAAAGTGAGAAGACCTTTATTGATTATTGGTGTATTTTATTTGGCCAAATACCCCCACTATATATTGGGGGAGGGGAGGTACTACCTCCCTCAAAGTCTCGGGGTGGGACTAAAGGAGAGGAGGGGGAGGGGAGGCCGCCGGCCACCCTAGTGGGCCCTGCGCGGGGGAGGGGGGGCTAGGCCCAGCCGGCCACCCCCTTGCCCCTTCTCCCTCTCTCCTTTCCCTAATGGGCCCTCTTCCTCTGGAAATTGGCCCATTAAGCCTTTGACCATTTAAATTGATTTTCTCTTTATTAAATAATTATGAATAAATGATTAAATCAACATTTAACATTCATTCACACATTATTCAATCTCCGTGGCTATGGAACACCTTCCACCTCCACTTCGGACAACCTCCGGACTTACCAAAACCCTTCCAGTTTTCTCCCTACTCTTCTTCGGTGATTCTACCGATCCTATAAACACTCTCTAAGCATCACCAAGCCCTTAAGCGTGATACCCCACGGTCGGTAACACTCCAGACATGGTCGGGACACTCCCGCACCAATGATCGACAGAGGGACCTGGATGGCCATGTGACCCCTGTGCGTTCCACGAAGATCTTTCATCATTTGAACCGGGACAGTCGTGTCTTATTCCCTTTGTCACTCGATACTTGCATTGCCCGAGATCTGATCAATGACATCCCCATGTCGTGTTCAATCTCGTTACTGAACAATGCTACTTGACTCGTTCCGACAAGTGATATCCCCGTGATCAAATCACACGCTGCGCATCTATTGGATATAACTTCTCCGAGTGGGCTCTTGAGTATCTTCCCATCATATGGATGGACAAATCCCGCTCTTGACATATATTGCCTCTACGGTTTTCTCCGAGTACCTGAACACACCTTTATAACCAAGGTATTACCAAGTGGCGTTTCATGCTATCTAAGCACTCTCGGGAGACAGTGATTGATATAGCCTCACGGTCTAAGGAATAGTATACGAGGATCCATTTCTAATAATCGTAACTTGAACTTCGTGACATGATCGGGTCACGATGTTTAGGTTGGGTATTGGTTCATCATCTCATTCTCGGAATGAGATGACTTTATTTCCAACTGGCATAAATGCCACATGATCAGGAAACATGATCATCTGTTGACCAATAAACCAGTGACTAGAGTTTCACTGGGAACCCCTGGTTGTTTGTATATCACACGTGTATTGATGTTTCCACTCAATACAGTTATAACATGATATAAAACTTAATCATAAACTATATAAAATATGATAATAGTCTTACTACTATTTGTCTCTAGGGCATATTTCCAACCAAATCAACTTTAATCGAGCAAAATGGACGAGAAATTAAAATTTCCCAAATCCTTATGAATCCTAGTCCTAAAACGAGAAATGCGGCACTAGATCTTACCCCTAGGATGGGCTTGCTTGACTCAGAACCGTCGTGCCAATTGGGCATGTCAACGGTAGCGACGGCGGCTCGCGTGGATGGCGGTGGCGACTCGCAAGGTGGGTGGCGATAGGTCAGCAGTGGTGCAGGAGTAGGGTCGGGAGAGTGAGGAAGATGGCGACTTGTCATGGGGCAACGGAAACATGACCTTATATGTGCGTTAAGTGGTGGGCACCACTATAGCCGTTAACGTTCGTTAACGTCAGTGTCGACAGTCGTCTCCAGATGGCAACATCGACATAAAGGGTGGTCTAGGGTCGTCAGAACCAGCGATCTATTCATGTTCAGGTTGAGTTTACTGTTTTATGAAACAACCTCACCAAAATGTGGTGAGTTTTTGTCCACAAACGTAGAGTGATGGCAAAGTTGATATTTCGCTCGTAAAGTGGTGATTTTATCTTAAATACTCAAATAAAGGAACCGAACACAAAGATATGCAGAAATGTTATAGAATACCACAAATACATGGTTTATAAACATAAAAAATTGAGTTATGGATTACAATCTCCTCCAAAGCTTTCCTCTACATCCTGATAGGAAGAGAAACATGAATAATGTGTAACAATTAGGGTTTCAAGAAGCGATGTCGCTTATCCTGCACAATGACTCGCTAGTTCAAAATTAACACAGACGCAGGATCTAATCTTAATGTGGAATTGACTTTTGAACTTGGAGTTTTCCTATAAAGGGTTCTAAGTAGTTCCCCTCCTTGCAAACCCAGTTATAATCACCTCCGCCTTTCATCTTCATCTACATAGGAGGAGAGGAAGGTGCCATGTAACCATCAATATGGAGAAGGGAAGTGAGGATGCTTCGTCAGAGCGTTTGTTTTCAATGTCAAGGGCCAATATAGGTTAGGGTTAAGATCCCCGTTCGACTCAACTTGACCAAGTGCTTCGTGTATCTCTGTCTAACCTTTGTTCTTGGTCATATTGCTAAAAGAATTATGACTGTTCACAGAGGAACAACATCTACCAATGAAAACAATTTATTCATATAGAAAGATAATAGAAAACATAGATATAAAGTTGGGCAAACCAATAATTCTTAACGATATGCATTTACTCTAACTTTTATATATATATATATATAAAATATGTAAAATACTCATAGTTTTCAGTATATATGTAAAATACCGTCATATTTGTACGTACAAAAGGAGTATGTGAATAAAAATTACATACTACCCAAAAAATAGTATATATACTACTCAAATATTCTTATATACATCATACTACCTATATATAGTCTCTAGTATGATAGATACTGCCTAAATTACGTGAAACACACGTGGGTGTAACTACACCCGGGTGTAGTATGAATATGTAAACCCTAAACCCTAAACCCTATATATATATATATATATATATATATATTACACAAGTTATGTGATTTGTTGTGTAGCAAACTATGCAGTATCTCCAACTCATAATATAATCCATGCGTCTAACTGTCTTCTATTTGCTTGATTTACTTTTTTTTAGAGCGACCGGTAGGAGCTCTGCCTTTTGTATTAGAAGGGGGAAATAATAGGTCCGATACAGAAATGCATGTTTAAGTTAAGGTATGAACATGCCAGAAAACACCAAGACACGTGAAAAAACAAAAAATCAATCTGGCGTAGCTGGGATGGCTGGCCCGTGCCTGGCAAAAGCGGTGGAGCGTTGAGCAATGTCGTTGCTGGCGATGGAGGCCACCTCAATATATGCCAGCCGCTGGCCTGTGAAGATTCGTCTGTTTCGTTCTTTCCAGGCATTCCATAGAATGTATAACATGCGACCGCTGAGGCAATCTTGCTCCTTCTTCATCTTTCCTTTAATTAGGTCGTCCCACCACTCCGAGGTGGAGTTGAAGGAGTGGCCATGGTTTCCCACGTGGTCATTGGTCCATGACTGCGTGGTGTGCCAAACCGCTGTTGTGAAGGGGCAGTCCTTGCAAAGATGGACAGCAGTTTCCGGGGCTGAACAGCAGAGCTGGCAGGTCTGGCAGGTCGGGTCATTTGGCCATCCACGGATTGCCAGCATGTCGGCAGTTAGCAGCTTCCCATGAAGAGCCAGCCACGAAAAAAGCTTGCATTTTGGCTTCGCATGCGCACATCCCAAATCTTCTGTTATTTTCAAACTTACAGTTATGAACCCTGGATTATATTATGTAAGATTATTATATATCCGTAAAAATATGCTCAGGTACGGTCTCTGCTTAGATACGCCAGAAAATGGTACACGCTAGCTACATTCTCCATTGCCACGGCAGCCATACAAGGTCCATGGACCATGTCGCTAAGTACGCAAGATAAAAGACCGTGGAAACGAAATAGAAGGTTGACAAGCAGTGTGCATCCTTGTGGAAAGAGGAGAAAGTCGCTGTCCTGCTTGTCATCCTTTCCCCGTAGGAGTCGTTTGCGAAACAAGTAACCACTTTGGCACGTCCCAGCCGGGCACCAAAGCTTCTCGCTTTTTTTATCACTTAGTGCTGAACTCAGCGTGCATCACCGTGCTCTGCATGATCCACACGACCACGTACACTACAATACACAGTGGCTGAACACGATAATTAAAGTTTTGATACTGGATAAGACGATAACGGGTTAAACCTATGCAAAAGATTGAGCAAATAGTAAGGATGATTAGGATAAGTCTGAAAGTAGTTTCAATTTTGCTGTGGCGAAATGGCAGCAATGATGAGAGAGATGCATGCTTGGCAGCAATCCAGAGGGTAAGCTTAGGTGCTTAATTTCAGTGATGAACTTTCCCCCAAAGCACATCGATCCTAGGACCCTAATTCCCTGGCTCTGTTAAATAATCACCAAGCCTGACCTACACGAGTTCCATCCTGCACATCCTGACCTCATCATGCCTTGTAAAACCCTAACATTCAGCTCGTGCCTTGTGCCAAGATAGCATGCTCATCAGCTCATGCCGTTAGGGATCATCATGGAGATGGCCAAGAGTCAGGGCAAGATCAATGGTTTCTTAATTACTGACAGGTTATTCTTTAGTAATGACAAGCCTGATGACATGATGCTTGAATGGTACGCTTCTCGTCCAACCGTTAATATCCGGTTCTTCCCCCTCAAGTCTGTAGAAATTTAGATTCAATCTATTTACACTGGTGTGGTTCTATAAAGATGCATTTTATTTGCATCCTTATATAATCATTAGAATTAGATGCAAATGGTGTCGCGCATCTCGCTCGACGACTTGTGTCGCCCTCCACACCCCCTTCCCACTCCCATGCCTTCTTCTTTCACATCACTAGGGTGTGTGTACAATGACGCCATCTTAGAGATAGACGGAAAAATTGTTTGGGTTTTCTTCGTTAACAAATGATCTCTTAATACAAATGACAAGTCAGTTTCTTCATTGTACGATATGTCTTCTCTTAATTTATGTTTTTTAGTTTGGTTTTAATCGTTTCATAATAATCTAGTAGCATACAATAATTTGCTGTGAAAGACCCCAAAATGCATCAAACCTAGGGCTGGCCCACGGCCCGGGCAAACGGTGCGCCCGCACTGGGCCCCCGCGAGCCAAGGGCCCCAACCTAGGTATTAGTTCTACTACTTCTAGTCGAAATTTATGGTTTTTGGCCTAAATAATGTCAAAGGCTCATATTCAGCCCAGGCAGGTCAGTGCGTACGGGAGCGTAGCAATCGATCCATTGCTTAGGTAAAAAACCAATCGTTCGAGTACGTGCGTTCTCTTTTCCTCTAACCTCTCAACCGCTCCATCGAATGAGACAGCATCTGCTCCTTCCCAAACGGCACGGCGGTGCCGTGCCTTTCTGAAATTAATGAATGCCAAAGGCGCATCTCCATCGTTCCCCAAATTTCTCCCCTTCAATTTTCAGCGGTTCTATTGTTTGCCGATCAAATAGCCATTTGAGACTAGATTCTAGACAGAGGTAAATTTGTGTCCGCCCTTACCGCTACTCCACAGTCCTCAATCCTATTAAATAGTTCCCATCAAGCAGTCAAGAATCAAGGTCTCCATAGTCAAAACGAAAAGCTACGGGGTGTGGTTTCGATTGGATCTGAGAGACTGAGAGTGCTAATTGCTGAAGAGAAAGGGGAATAATTCTTTATTTCATGAACGTGTGGTCTTCTTGTTCATCCTATAGATCAAGTTTACATCTGAATCGAGCCAGGTGCTTTCGTTCCCTATTTTGTTCTTTTTTATGCAACTTGTATTTTGGTGATATGTCTATTAGAAAGAAGTTATTTGATTCCTTCTTTCCATGATTAGTCCACTTGATCAAGATAAGTAATGTTATTTTTAGAGTTAAAAGATTAGTTTGTGCTATCATTTGAGAGTCAAAAAATCATGGATCTATGCTATGCACTAAATATTACTTTATTATAATGAAATATGACATTTTTTAGCTTGAAATATATTGTTTTAATAGTCTTTTTTGTGTGAATAAGGGCCCTTGCTGTTATTTTGCACCTGGGCCCGTATAAGTATGGGCCGGCCCTGTTCAAACCTGCATTGAAAAAAGTAGTACACACTTCCCTGCCAAATGAACATTAGCCAATAGCGTCATTTTATCACATTCGGCGCGGTACGACACAAATGAGTACCGGTACAAATCAAGCTGAAAAGCACATTTCCGGTCGGTGAGACCTACCAACACACATGGTCTTACATGCACAATGATACAAATGCAGTCTTCAAAAGAGCATATGTATACAATGACCATATGATAAAGGGTTAAAGCTAAAAGAGCAAAAGCACCACAGATGGGAACATGCGTCTTGTAGCCCTCCTCGCAAAGCGCGGCACCGGCCGGACGCAGACCATGGGGTTTCCTTTTGATCAGGGAAAGAAACGAGCCAACAGGCACAGGCAGCTTGCCCTCCTTCGGCATTGACGAAAGCAGCCACGAAACCGTGGAGCCCCAAAGGCAGAGGCGATCTGGACATCACGGAGCCATACGCATGGCTGGTCTCTCGGCCTGGAGATCTGGTCCACCAGCAACGGCAGAATCGTAAGTTTCAGACTTGCACCTCTTAGGAATGGTATTCGAGTAAGTACTGCTCTGCTCTACCGGTTACAGTATGCAGAATAATCCAAACACTGAATGAATTTTCTTACGTGTGAGCCAAGGGAATGCTGAATTTACCTGGCCGTGTCTTGGGGCACACTCTTCTGACACGGACACTCGAGTCTGTATGTTGAAGTGTTAAAATTCGACCCGTTCATGTATGTATAGGTAAACATTGTTGACATCTTGTGGGCTAAAAAAAATGCATATCCATGATGTGTTGGCTTGCTTAGTTGGTTTTGGTCGCTCTGGCAATTACAAATGCAGTACACTTTTTCTTGAGAACGAGTGCGATAATAAAAGAGTAATATTCACGCGCTTCCCTTTGTAAACGCGCACGTGTATTGTGAAGCATTTTACTTATGCCTTTCACCGGGATGCAAAAAAATGGCAAGTTCAGAACCCCAGCAAAACCATGTACTGGGCCTTGTAGTGTAGACTAGGCAAATGGCCTTGTCTTGGACCGGGCTAATGGCCAGACTAAACTTTGGGGTCATGTTTGATTGCAGCTTCTTTTCTTTTGTTTCAAAGATAACAGACCAGCAATGCACTGGAATCGGTCAACTAGGAATCGATTGGGCATCTAATGTATTGTTTGAATCGTAGTTTTGTTCGTGTAATTTCCTCAGTTTGTTCGTACAATGAAATAACTAAACATGCTTCGAAACTTCTTTGATGTTTCGCTAGACAATGATGCATGACAAATTCCGTACATAGTTTTGAAATGTGTTAACAAGTCTTCTTGATATATTTCTCCCCTAATTTTTCTTTCCTCAAGGAGGCCTACTAATTTTCCATGGAGTTGGCTATTTCTCTGGAAGTAGTTGGTTCTATCAAGTCATATGATCATTTTGAATACTGGTTACGCGTGGCGTGTCATCGATGTCGAGCAAGTGGCATCGAACACAAATTCTTACATGATGCAGGGGATACACCGAAAAACAAAACCCACTTGTTTGCTAATTGGCATATATAATGTTCAAGACATAGTATTGTGCCTAAACTTTATAGCCGACCTAGAATGGGTGTCCAATAAGCCTTCATAAAAGAACATGGTCAAACATTTTGTCATTTAAAAAATAAAGATGATAGTATATGATTAGGTAAGATTAATGCCAAGGTGACAGCTCAGCTTTCTTAGTGTTTCAAGGCAAAAACAAATCGTGATCAAGCCAAGGTTTTGCTAACAAGTTGGCTGGTCTCCACGTGTGTGTTAGCTAAGTAAAAGGGCTTGTTCGGCGGTCACCTTGCTAGCATCGGACACTACCACTAGCGACACAAAGCTCTGGTCTTCAATCGAGGAGGAGAGGGCAGTTTTTTTCGAAAAGGAGGCAAAAGCTTCGCCCCAATCGATTAATTAAGGAGGAGTTTTACATGGTAAAGAGATCCGAGATTACAAAACAATTCCTCTCGCGACATGAATTCATCCAAACGCTTGGCGTCCGCGCTCACCCCATATGCGGGTTTCACGCTTAATCCTATCTAGAACTACAAGCGGCAGCGCAAGTTTTTTCCAGAAGATCCTGTCATCCGCTCGTTCCATATCTCCCAAGTGACGACTAGTGTGAGGGACGCCATGGCTTTGCGGTTCAGAATCGGATCCTCCGTCATCATCTCCCACCATTCCTTTGCGTGTAGGCCCACCCATTGGGCTTGCTCCATCTCAGGGATACCAATCCAATCTTTGATGCTTGCCCAAACTCGTTTAGTGAACCGGCATTCCACGAAAAGATGGGTGACTGTCTCCATTGTTTGCTTACAAAGCGGGCAAAGCCCACAAGTTTGCAATCCCCTCTTGGCCAAACGGTCTGCGGTCCAAATGCTGTTTTGAGTGAGAAGCCAAGCGAAGAACTTCACCTTCGGCGGCGCCCAAGCCTTCCAAAACCAGTTTGTGCATTCTTGAGACGGTGGAACCCAAAAATTGCACCTCGTAGGCCGACTTAGCCGTGTATTCACCATTATCCGTAAGCTTCCATAGAATGTCGTCCTCAACGTCCTCGTTTAGTTGCACATCTTGGAGGAGAGACCAAAGCTCAACGCACTGCGTAAGGTGCTCGATAGAGAAGTCATTTCCGAGTTTTATCATGCAGATCCATGCGTTGTCGTGCATGGCTTGGTGCACCTTCAAGTTCTTTCTCAAGAAAATTCTGAAGATGAGGGGTGCAATGTCCACATTCTTCCTCACATGTAGCCACGGCGCATGCCAAAGTGGAGTTTATGGCCATTCCCAATGGTAATGGTCGTGGCGGCATAGAAGATGGACATATCCTTTTGGGAGCAAGGATTGCCGGACCCAATCCAAATTTTGTTGGGGTTCTTCCATTCAAACCAAGGCCACCTCAAGCGTAGCGCCAAATTTGTCCAAGTTTTTAATCCCAAGCCTACCAAGCTTCTTAGGCCTACACACCGTCTCCCAATTGATCTTGCACTTAGCCCCAGTGATCTTATCCTTAGCCTCCCATAGAAAATCCCTTTCAACTTTGTTTATGAACTTTAAGGTTTCGAGGGGGGGCAACAAGAGACGTAAGGTAGCAAGTTGATTGTGAAGTTAGCATCGACTTCACAAGCTCATTGCGCCCGACCATAGTGATGAACTTGCCATTCCAAGTTGGGAGCTTCCCGACACGTTTATCCTCAAGGTGTTGAAAGTCCACCCTTTTAAGCTTTCAAACCGAAAGTGGTAGGCCAATGTACTTCAAGGGAAAGTGGGCTCTAGTCACCGGCAGCCCACCAAGGATGTCATCAAGGTTGATATTTGCACATATAATGGTGATAAAATTGCTCTTATGGAAGTTGGTGCAAAGCCCCATGACCTCTCCAAAGCTTTCAAGGATTATGGCAAGGTTGCTAATGTCCTCTTTTATTGGTGCCACAAAAATGGCAGCGTCATCGGCATAGAGAGAGGTTCTCAAGATGGCCCCCTTATGCGAAGCTTGTGGAGTAGACCACAAGAAGTGGCCCTCTCTAAAAGTTGAGAAAGCAGATCAATGGCAAGCACAAAGAGGAGCGGGGAGAGAGGGCCCCCTTGCCTCAACCCTCTACCATGCGATATTAGGAAGCCCACAATGCCATTGAGGAGTACTCTAGATATTGAAGTTGTAAAAAGGGCAGTGATCCAATCTCAGAACCGGCTAGGGAAACCCCGGCGATGAAGGAGGTCAATGATGTATTCCCATCGCACCGATTCAAAAGCTTTCCGAATGTAAAGTTTCAACAAGAGCGTCGGAATCTTCCCTTTATGAAATCTTGTCGCAGGGTGTTTAACATAGAGGAAATTTTTATGAATGCTCCTCTTCTTAATGAAAGCACTTTGAGCATTGGAGACCAACTCATTCATGAAGAGGGTGGATTAAAAACAACATAAAGAGGAACAATGTGTGTTACTTTACTCATGTTAGCACTGGCTGCATCTGGCGCATAAACTCCGCCAGTCATGTCCATCGGCTAAAGTGGAGCAAGCGGACGACCACACGACATGAGAATTGTAGCTGATGGACGAGCTTGGCGAGAAGGTAGGTGCATGCGGGAGGTTTATCAGGAGTGACTATCAGCATCTCCTATTAGACCCACATACACTACACATTGTAATTGTTGTCATCATCAAGATAGGTGCGTGATAGATCGATGGAGCCAAGGTCACGATGATACCCGTTTGTACCACTTTTTTGGGGAGGTCCGGTTATTTTTGGTACTTCTTGTCTCCATGTGCCAATTATTGTTGAATTGCTCAAATGGTGCTATATGCACTTACAAACTTTGTTTTATATTTCACTAGGGGATTATGTATGACAAGTTACATACAAAGTTTTGAAATGTTTTAACAGGTCATTCTGGTTTTCTCTCTCTTAAATTATCTTAAAGCGGCCTACCAATTTTACACAAATTTGGTTACTTTAATGGAAGCGGTTGGTTTCATTAAGTTGTATCCTCGTTTTCAACTATAGTTACGCATAGCATGTCATTGATAACGAGAAAGTGGCAGTTACTGCAAATTCTTACATCTTACTGTCAGGGATATACTTTGAAATAATCCCACTTGTTTGCTAGTTGGCTTATAATAGAATGGTTAGGACGGTAGTAATCAAACTAATTGCGTCTAGACTTCACAGTCTACATATAATGGGCGTCGAATGAGCAATCCCGAAAGAACGTGGACAATAAATTTATCATTTATGAAAGGAAGATGATAAATGATTAGGTCAAGTCAATGTTGATATGACATCTAGCAAGCATTGTTAACATGTAAAGACAAAACACTCACGTTTAATCGCAGAACAAATAGCATCATGATCAACTAGGTTTATTAGTTTTGAAATGCTAGCTTTCTAAAATAGATGATGTCATCTATTCAAAAACCTATTTTGGAACCTCAAAAGTTGATGCTCTCGAACAGAATGTCTAAATCAATATTCGCAGTCTTGTTATGATGAGATCTTTAAACCTAGATTCCGGCTTGATATATCTTGAGGAAGTTTTTCTCGGTTCTAGTTTTGTGTGGAATGTTGTGTTGTATTCTTCCACTAGTATATCTTTCTACCGAATTTTTTTACCGCACCTTTCTATCACATTTATTTACTCTTTCAATTGTATTTATTTACTTTGATTCTTGTCCATCTTTCTAGTACATTCTTCTTCCGCATTTGTATATTAGGTTCTACTACGGTTTAGTTATACACATCATTCAACAACTAATATATAAGGACACTAAAGAAACATGTAGAAAGAAACAGCTAATGGTAATTAGTATACACTCCTGCGGTTATTTTTAAAGGCTGTTTACCGGGCTTATTTTTCAAAAAGGGGCAGCTCCGCCCTCTCCAGGTGTCTAGCATTTTTTTGTTACAAGATTCCACCAATCTACTGATAATCATCAACATCAGTACATATAGCAAAGTAATAAAAATTACAAATAGGTCTTTGGACCACTTAGAGACACTATCGCGGGCCGAAGGTGCGCCTCTGTCCTCGTCGCTCCATCACCAGAGCCAGGCAAACTAATTCGTAGTAGAACTTGTTGTATTAAAAGACATACAGAAAAATCGTCTGGTAAGACCCAAAGAACCAGCACACTAGAGCAGCAACAAACATTAAAGATGTCAGACGTAGATTGAAAGAGACTGGTCTAAAATCACACAAACGGATATAAAGGCGACAGTATCCTAGAAGATCCGCCAGACAAACGACTTCACTCGTCATCCGCCGACGAGCGAGGATAGGGCGGGGATGACCTTACTCTTGCTTCAAGATGTTACCGCCACCTCATCATCCTGAAGAAGTCACTGAAAATAACCTAAAAACGAAAACACTCTCTGCCAATGAGGGGCCATGATTCGCCATACCTCCAAGACTTTAAGGCCACCGAACATGGAACGAACCAGCATCATTGCAACTAGGGCCGTTGTTTGCCACACCTCCAAGACCCTAAGGTCACCGGAGGTGGAGCGAACCAGCAGCGTTGCCAACAAGGGGATGGAACCCTAGATGGGTTTTAGGATGGCCTTCACGGTCACCCCTCTCTCTCCTATTCACGTACGTCATCTGGTTTGCTATCGGTCGTCTAGGTGTTTAGTAGTTATAAGAATCCCTTTCCTGGTAACGCCGACGTTGATTTGAATCTTACATGTTTATTTTGTGAGAATTTAATTTATATATCAAACAAGTATCGTGCATTATGAGAAGCCAACCTTTTTAATAGACATTGCTCTGAGAAATCCGCTCAATGATCCTAGATTGAACAAGCAACCCTGACCGTAAAACTACAACGTCACCCTACCTATCACATATACGTGAAAAGAATATACAACATTGCTACTTCACATTTTCTAAAAACCTAATAATTAAGTCATCATACTGTCGACAAAAGGTGACGGTAAAACGCGTAATGTTCTTAATGTTTTCTTAGTTAGACTTCTACTTATTCTTTCAATCCAAGAGTGACGCCATCGCTTCTCCCCATACATGCAATGATTTAGATATAATATTGAATCACATGTACTAACCAACTCAACCAAAAATTCGAACCGACGGGAACGTGTAGGCAATTTATTTTAGGGAGTGTCTTGATCTCAGGCGCCCGAGAACTTCTTATTTCTAAGTCATTGATGTCATCCTACTATTTGTGCTAATTCTCAGTTGCAACTTATAACTTGTATTAATTCTCAGTTGTAACCTAGTTGTAACTCAATAAATTCTCAGTTACACTCTAGTTGCAATTCATGTGTAACTGACAAATTGCACGAATCACGAGGTAAATCGAACAGTGAAAGGGGCGACTGAGACCTAATAAGTTCTCAGGCGTCTGAGAACTAGCAAATCCGTTTATTTTAACACTCACCCTACTTTTTACCCCTTGGCTTATTGTGACACATGTTTTGGGGAGTCACAATATTTTTTTCTTGCGTTGGCGGGGAGTTGATCCTAGGACTTGCTACTCTAATACCATATTAAATTATGTGCACTAGCCAACTCAATTAAAAGTCCTAACTGATGAAAAGGGCAACACAATTTATTTCAACAATTTTTGCTAGTGCTGTGTAAGTGCCCATAGCGGGATAGCGTATTCAAACATCGATCGTCACATCAATGGAAAATAAACTCCGCAAAACATCCCACGCATGCATCAAGAATCAGTCCTGAAACTAAACAAAAAACAAAAAAAAATGAAACTATCAACGGATCAAAGTTTGTCAACTCTCCTCGCTTTCTTCGAGAGCGTGACAAAATCGATCTTGCGTATCGCTCCTCGAGCACCTCATGTCATTTTAATCGAGAATCCATCAGACACCGCCTCTTCCCAGTCCTCTGCCTATATAGAGTATAATACCTCCCTCCATTTTTGCATCCTAAACATATAGCAGTACTACACAGGAAATGGCTTGTTCATCGTCCTCGTGGGTGATGGTGCTGATCCTCCTGTCCGCCTCCGCGCAGCTCGGCGCGTCAGACCTGGCGCCGGACTACTACAGCAGCACATGCCCCAACGTGGAGAGCATCGTGCTGGACGTGGTGAAGCAGAAGATGGATGCCAACATCCGGGCGATCGGCTCCACCATCCGCCTCTTCTTCCACGACTGCTTCGTCGAGGTACGCAGTACGGCACGCCGCGCGCAGCAACACCGAGCATCTTACGGTGTACCGTAACCGTCTGGGTCGCGTGCAGGGTTGCGACGGATCGGTGCTGATCGACTCGACGCCGGGGAACACGGCGGAGAGGGACGCCGACGACAACAAGTCCCTGGCGTTCGAAGGGTTCGACACGGTGAACGCCGCCAAGGCCGCCGTGGAGGCCGCGTGCCCCGACCAGGTCTCCTGCGCCGACATACTCACCATCGCCACACGAGACGCCATCGCCCTGGTTAGTACACACTGTGCAGATTGCACCTTATATGCAGTGTACCTTTTCCCAGTACACACACGTACTCCTGGGTGTCGTGCCCCAGACAAAACTGAATTACAGTTTGTGCTGTGCGATAACAGAGCGGCGGTCCCTTGTACCCGGTGGAGCTGGGCAGGCTGGACGGGCTGAGCTCCAGCGCCAGCAGCGTGACGGGGATGCTGCCGCGTCCCACCCACACCATGAACCAGCTGCTCGCAATCTTCAGAGCACAGGGACTCACCACGTCGCACATGGTCGCTCTGTCAGGTGAGTCAGACACACTCACAAGAACACGCCTCCACGTACTCATGATTCTACCGATGTACTCCTCCGGTCCAAAATATAAAATGTTTTAGTTTTGTGAAAGGTGAACCTAGACACTAAAAGATGATTAGATACATTTCATTCACAAAGCTAAAATATCTTATATTTCGAAACGGATGGAGTACTAACAAGTTTGGGTGTCTTGTTCTGTATATACGCAGCGGCGCACACCGTGGGGCTGGCGCACTGCGGCACGTTCAGGGACCGGGTGTACGGCAACCCGGCGGACCCGACGCTGAACCCGACGTACGCGGCGTTCCTCAGGAGCGAGTGCCCGGCCGACGGGGCGTCGGACCCCATGGTGCTCATGGACCAGGCCACGCCGGCGGCCTTCGACAACCAGTACTTCCTGAACCTGCAGGACGGCGGCGGCCTGCTCGCCTCCGACCAGGTGCTCTACACCGACAACCGCACCCGCACGCACGTGAACGCGTGGGCCAACAGCACGGCCGCCTTCAGCCAGGCCTTCGTCGACGCCATCGTCGAGCTCGGCCGCGTCGGGGTCAAGTCCGGCAGCGATGGCAACATACGCACGCAGTGCGCTGTCTTCAACTGATGATGAAGCCACGAAAGGGATCGATGCGTGCATATAGCTACTACCGTCTTCTTAATTATTGGCCCGTCTACGTGCATGCGTCAAAGGTGCATGCGCGCATGAGTACACACAACATGATGTGTGCGTCGTACAGAAATTCGTTCGTTGTGTCTTCCGGTTCTGTGTGGTTTGTACATGACTTATACATGTTTCATTCTTTGCTTGGTATGTGCCAGTTATGCACATAAGTTGGATTTCATAAAGTATAAATGAATAAAGCACATGCACCTTCAAAAGTAAGGGTGCTAACCTCAAATAAGTTCGTCCATATATTTGTATTGCGTGCTAATAATATATTCTTTCTTCAATGTAATTCTCACATTGTTGGTATCTCAATTTCCACGGTCATCAAACTTGAATCTCATATTCGTTAATGATGCGAAGTTTGCTCTACAGCAGATCAAGGGGACTAGAAGTAGGCTAGCGAGCTGAGGTAGTAGCAGAAAACCTGCTACGAGTGTTCCATCTCGAACACCCCTACAGGAAAAAAAAACTTACTACAACCATATCAACTCGAAAAGTTATATCTTAAAGAATGGTTCAAAAGGACACCAAAGTCTAACAAGAAGAACATTAATAAACAACATAATCAACATCCAACAATCATCAGTGTCTCGTATTCATCCAGCAACCACACCAGTTAAACTAGCTTCATCTAGACGTCACATCAATAAAAACCTTACTGAAGTCAAGGAAAACTTCACAAGTAAATGGTTTGTTAAGTTAGGAGATTTTTTCCTGGCACGTTTAAAATTAGGGTGGAACATTTCCTTTTACTCAATCGATTTACGAAAGTGGTACTTCATTTTAGTGAAAAAATACAACTTGCATTTTCAAGAAACCCGTTCAGACTTAAAAAAATCTCTGCTGAATAGGGGTTAAGACAACCATTAAAGTTATAGCATTGAAAAATATTTGCTTCCGCAGAAAATAGCCCCAACAAGAAATTGGTTCAAAGTTCGAAACTCTCTGGCGAAAAAAAAGAATACACTAACTAAGCACTCTCAAATAAAAGGGAATAATTATAAAGTAATATGTCGTGTTTTCTGCTAACACTTGCGACTAAGGACCATTTCATGCATTAACAACTTCTAGAGTCTAGATTTACCTCATGTGTTGCATCACCACTCTTCATCTGCCACAGTCCAATAAAGCCCTCTTAGGAACACAACGTCTATAATATGTTTTCATGTGTTCTAATCGCTCTGTATAATGTGGTGTAATGTCCCATCTAGATTTGATGCTCCTTCTCTCTTTCCTCAAATCTCACTAATTGTTGGTCATAAATTCCTACAAGCATTGAACCAATGGGTTTGCTCCTTACATCAAGGATGTACCTATTGAATGTTTTGCTAAGATTGTTACATGTTAGATCTGTTTTGCAATTGGTGTCCATGGCCCTCTTGGCCCATGTGTGCACAGGAATCTTGGACAACCATGCCCAATCTGGCTCACACTGCTTCTTCAGTTCTTCCATTGCAAGATCATAGCCATGTATACTCCAAGAGTAGGCAACATTATCCATACACATCTTTAGATCTTCACACCTAAAGCCTGCATTTGAAAGTTGGCATATATATGCCTAATGTAGAATCTCTATGGACAGTTAGGAAAGATTGTGCTCATTGCTTTAAGTAGACCCTTCTACCTGTCAGAGACATTATTGTGTAGTAGCCAAATTTGCCTTGTTCTCTGATACGTCCATTTTGCATCACCATTCTATATCATAATTCACTGTTATTCATTGATATATTTCATATTAAGAGATGGTACTTATGTTATTTCATCTATTTTTGCATGATTGATGATTTTGGGAGGATGAACCACTGGAGCCAGGATTCTGATGGAAAAAGCACCATTTGGAGGCAAAATTGGCGAAGATCATAAAATTCCAGAAAATACATGGAAATTTCTATTTTTCCAGAAGACGAAGGAAGCCAGAAGGGGAAGTGGAGATGGGACACATAGGGGCCACACCACCCCCTGGCACGGGCCAGTCTTAGCCACACCACCAGGTGGTGTGGCCACCCTGTCCCACCTCTAGCATCGCCCTCTGATGCATATAATCCCCTCGAAACCCTAAGACTCGGGGAGCGACACAGAAAGATTCCGCCGCCTCTGCGGGGCGGAAAACTGCAGAGAGAGAAAGAGCTCTCCGGCCGGCAGAAATCTACCGGGGAAATTCCTTCCCGGAGAGGGGAGATCGTCGCCATCAACACCATCATCAAGCTGGACTTCATCGGGATCATCATCACCTTCTTCTTAACCATCATATCCACCAACACCATCATCACCACTTCATACCGCTGTAACAATTGGGTTGAATCTTGCATAGTTCTTAGGGGAAACTTTCCCGGTGTTGATTACTTGTTGTAGTTGATACTATTGAGTGGAACCATTGAATTATTGTTCATGTTCAGATTGTTACTTATCATTATTCCATCTCTGATCTTTATGCATATGATGTCTCGTGAGTAGTTCGTTTAGTTCTTGAGACATGGGAGAAGTCATGTTGTTAGTAGTGGAATTGTGTTGAGAAAGATTCAATGGTTTGATAATTAAGTTGTGGTGTTATTCTTCTAGTGGTATCATGTGAACATCGACTACATGATACTTCACCTTTATAGGCCTAGGGGAATGCATTGTGTATTTGGCTACTAATCGTAGGGGTTGCCGGAGTGACATAAACCTGAACCCTCGTTAGGAAACCTTTGCACAAGGGAGTGTAGGATCTCAAAGTTTAAGGCCGTGGTTAGGTTTTTATCTTAATTACTTTCTTGTGGTTGTGGATGCTTGCAAGGGGTTTAATCACAAGTATGTATTAGTCATAGGAAGGTAAATACATTAGCATAGGTTCATCCACACAACACTTATCCAACTAGAGAGAATTAATCTACTATATGAAGCGAAAGCACTTGACAGTATTCCCATGTGTCCTCGAGAACGTTTGGTCATCTTAAGAAATACAACCGACTTGTCCTTTGCTAAAGAAAGGATTGGGCCACTTGCTGCAATTATTATCATTGCCTTTTATTTACTCGCACTTTATTTATATGCATTATCAAAACCCCCCTAAAATCTGTTTGCTAAGTATTTATAGAGAATTCCTGATCCAAGCCACTCGTCAACATCTTCTGCTCCTCGTTGGGTTTGACACTCTTACTTATCGAAAATAATGCGATACACCCCCTATACTTGTGGGTCATCAAGACTTTTTTTTTGCGCCATTGCCGGGGAGTGGAGCGCTATTGGAGAGTGGAACTGGTAAAGGAAACTTCTACTGTGAGTATTGTTTACTTATGTTAGTTACTTTATTCTCAATATGGATAATTCACTTGGTTTCTTATTTCGGAATGTTACTACCACTGTTATGGTAGTAGATGAACCACCACCTGCTGAAATTGATCCTTTTAAGATACATACAAGAATTGTTGATCCTGTTATGAATAGCTACTATTTTGGAGATGGAACTGTCCATTTTGGAGATGGAACTGTCCATCCTGGTGATCATTTGCTTTTTATACATAAATTATGCGGGTTGTTCAAGTGTGCAGGTATTACAACAGATCAAGTCAAGAAGAAGTTATTCTCGCTATCATTGAAAGGAAGAGCTAAGGAATGGTATAAGCTGCTAAAGAATGGACAATGTCTTGAATGGGAGGAAATTGTACCTCTCTTTTATTCCAAATTTTATCCTCCTACTGAGATTCATAAAGATCGGAATCAAATATACAACTTTTGGTCTCATGATGGAGAGAGTACAACTCAAGCTTGGGGGAGATTGAAGTCACTAATGCTCAAATGTCCTACTCATGAGCTCCCTAATAATATTATTATCGATAAATTTTATGCAAGGTTTTCTCTTCATGATAAGGATCTATTGGATGCTTCTTGCGCTGGATCATTTACACGTATGGAATAAGAATCTAAATGGGATCTTCTAGACCGTATTCAAGACAATGTTGAAGCATGGGGGAATGACAAAGAAAGAAAGTCACGTATAAATTATGATTATGAATGCATTAAATCTTTTATGGGAGCTGATGACTTTCATAATATTAGTAATGCTTATGGTATTGATTCTCAAAGTATTGCAAATTATTTTAAGTCTTTTGCCTTGTATATTGAAATTCCTAAAAAGAAATGGAACAAGTATCATGCACCATATAAAGATATTGTTAATTGTGTTTCTACTAGGAATACGGAAGTTTATACTATGGATCATATTTTACCCGAACCTTACATCGAGAAAATACCTTTCCCGGTTAAAGTAAAGGAACATTCTATGATAGCTAGTATGGTTAACGAAAGTACAAAGAAAGCTATAGAACCTAATGAACAAATAGATGATGAACCTGCAGTAGCAAATATGAAAGACTTTGTCGCTAAAAATGTAGAAGATGGGCACATTATCCTTTGTAAGGATACTTCTAAAATTGTTTCACATCTTAATAGAAATAGGAAAGCTAGTGTCCCCGTGTTTTCTGTCAGAATAAGTGATCACCGCTACAATGGTTCATGTGATAGTTATATCGTTAAATTTATGCATGATACTGAAAGTTATTATGAGAGAGGGAAGATTGTTCTTATGCATCTCAATAATATTAAGTTTCCTCGCTTTATGTTGAAAGTCTTTAAGTTGCACCTGCTTTGCCTTCCTATGCTAGTAGCCTCTGGTTTCAACAATTTATTTTCTTGCAAAATTCTCTTGCATAGGAAGTGGGTTAGACTTAAATATGTGTATATTTGCTCCTTTATGCTCTCTTTTACTTCAACTCATATCCTTATGTGAGCATCATTGAAATTTATCATGCCTATTTTAATGCCTATAAAGAAAGAGTTTCTTGGGAGACAACCCAATAGTTTTTTCACTTTCGGTTTATTTTGGTCTTTTTGAGTCCTAGAAGTTATTGCTTCTGTAATAACCTCTCCTTATCCTTTTGTTTGGGTTTTTATGTCAAGATCAACCTCTAATGAAAGAGAAGTAAGATTTGGGGAAGTTGTTGTCCCGAAACAGATTTTTGTTCTTCACCGTAAAAAATCGTGAAAAATCCCAGAATGTCGTACTGATCTATAATTTTTTTGCGTGCATGACCCAGGGTATTATTTAACTTTCGTTAGTTTTGCACTTTTTGATTTGGGCAACATAAGATTTTCGAAAAAATTGATCTTTACCTGCTGGACTGTTTTGACAGATTTCTGCTATTTTTGCATTTGCCTCTTAAATCGATTTCCTTTTTGAATTTTTTTTGGCTTTCGAAAGGAGTTGTTTCAGTAGTTTATGTTCTGATGGATTTTAGTTAAAATTGAACTTAAAGGTTTATTATCTTGCATGCACTAATGTTGCTAATGAAGAATATGTAAAGTTTTGTATGAAAGAAGTTTTCAAGTGGTAGGAGAAATTGATGTAATGAGATGAAGAATGGTCAAAGGACTGAAGCACTAAAATTTTGAAGATTCTTACAATGAAGATATTGATATAATTCAACTGGTGACTCCGGGAAGAATTTATTAAAAGCCAAGTTCAGAGATCTGCAGAGTCCGTTTTCGAATAGGTAACAGTTCTAGTAAGAAAAGGTCCACCAAAAACTGACAAGTTATATTTTTGTAGTTTTTATCTGACATGGAAATTAATGAGTCAAAAGAGAGACAGAAACGGATCCCAGGTGACTCACACCACCCCGTGGCACGGGCCCACTTGGCCGCGCCACCAGGGGGTGTGGCCACCCCAGAGCCCGTTGATACATTGCAAATGTATCTATAATTTTTGATGTTCCATGCTTGGTTTATCTACTTTCTTATATTTTGTCCACACTTTGGAGTACTTTTCATATGATTTCTTGGACTAACCTATTAACAAGAGCCACAATGCCAGCTGCCTATTTTCTTCTGTTTTTGGTTCTAGGAAAGTCAGAAAATGAATATTCTCGGAATTGGACGGGACAAAAGCCAAAGTCAGTATTTCACCGAGGGACACCTGGAGCCAGAATATGAGATGGAGAGGGGCTGGGGCCCGTCCACAACACCTGGTCGCGCGGCCAGGCCTGGCCCGCGCCAGGGGGTGGTCTGGCCACCCCAGGCACCCCCTCGGCCTCTCCTTCTGCCTATAAGTTGCCTCTGATACGGAAACCCTAAGGACTCGATCAAAATTCCACGAAAGAGTCTGTAGCCACCATCATCTCCATCCCTAGGTCGGGAGGGATCTGAAGCTCTTCCCGGCACTCTGCCGGAGAGGAGATTTCACCCTGGAGGCCTTCTTCATCATCATGCAAGCCTCCGGTGTGATACGTGAGTAGTTCATCTCTGGACTACGGGTCCATGTAGTAGCTAGATGGCTGGTTCTTCTCCTTTGTGCTATCATGTTTAGATCTTGTGAGCTCCGTCCATGATCAAGATCATTTATTTGTAATTCTGCATGTTGCGTTTGCGGGGATCCGATGGATATTGAGATGCTATTTTAGATAGATTATTGATTCTACCATGTCTTTTTTATTTGTGATATTGCATGCTTTCTGTTGTTAGTAGATATCTTGGCCAAGTAGATGCGAGAAACTCCAAGAGTTAGTATTTATGCTCGATAGTGGGTTCATGCCTCTAGTAATCTGGGGAAGTGACAAAAATCTCTAAGGTACTAGATGTGTTATTTCTACTAGGGAGAAAACAACAATCCTTTGTTCATAAAACAATCGTATTGTTTACTTTACACGCAATTCGTAATGCAATTATCCGTTGTTTGTAACTTAATACTAGAGGGGGTTCGGATGATAACCTGAAGGTGGATTATTAGTCATAGATGCAGTCGGATGGCGGTCTATGTATAATGTTGTAATGCCCAATCGAATCTCAAAGGAGTTAAGATGAGTAGTATATGCTTGTATGCTTTCTCGATGTTTGTCAATTGCCCCGATGTAATTTGTTCACCCAACATGTCATCTATCTTAAGGAGAACCACCTCTAGTGAACTATGGACCCCGGTCCTTTATTTTACCATCAATCTACAATCAACTGTTTACTGCTTTGTGTTTACTTTCTGCAAACTATTACTTTCTTCCATTCGACACATTTAATCCTTTGTTTTCAGCAAAACCGGTGAGATTGACAACCTCATCGCAAGTTGGGGATAGAGTTCTATGGTTGTGTTGTGCAGGTCTCCACGTTGCTGCTGGCACCGGTACTGCGCCCTGCCAAAGTTTAGCTAGCAACACCTTTGGGGTGTTTCCTTGCTCCTACTGGTTTGATTAAACCTTGGTTTCATAACTGAGGGAAAACTTGCCGTTGTGCTCATCATACCTTCCTCTTGGGGTTCCCCAACGAGCTCAATATATTTTGGGCCATCAAGCTATTTTTCTGGCACCGTTGCCGGGGAGTCAAGGACATATTCACAAGGGGAGTCCCTCATAACCAATCTCTTTACTTTGTTATTTTTGTTTTTGCTTAGTTTACTTTCGTTTTGTTTGCTTGCTTCTTTATCAAAAACACAAAAAATTTAGTTTTACAAGTTTGCTTTCTTCAAAAACACAAAAAAAATGACTACTCTTGAAAACACTAAGTTGTGTGACTTCACTAGCACCAACAACAATGATTTTATGAGCACAACCATTGCTCCACCTGTTCCTAAAGCTACTTTCTTTGAAATAAAACCTGCTTTACTCAATCTTGTTATGAGAGAACAATTTTCTGGTATTGGTAATGAATATGCTGCTGCTCATCTAAATAACTTTGTTGAACTTTGTGAGATGCAAAAGCATAGGGATATAGATGGAGATGTTATTAAGCTTAAATTGTTTCCTTTCTCTTTGAGAGGAAAAGCTAAAGAATGGTTGCAATCCCTAACTAGGAATAGTATTGATTCTTGAAGTAAATGTAAAGATGTTTCATTGGAAAATACTATCCTCCTGCTAAGATTATATCTATGAGAAGTGAAATAATGAAGTTTAAACAATCTGATAATGAACATGTTGTTCAAGCTTGGGAAAGGATGAAATCTTTGGTAAAGAATTGTCCCACTCATGGACTGACTGCTTGGATGATTATCCAAACCTTTTATGTAGGGTTGAACTATTCTTCAATAAATCTATTGGATTCTGCTACTGGAGGTACCTTCATGACCATTACTTTGGGTGCTGCAACAAAGCTCCTGGATAATATGATGGTTAACTATTCTGAATGGCACACTGAAAGAGCTCCACAAGGTAAGAAGGTAAATTCTGTTGAAGAAACCTCCTCCTTGAGTGATAAAATTGATGTTATTATGTCTATGCTTCTTAATGGGAAAGCCCATATTGATCCAAATAATGTTCCTTTAGCTTCTTTGGTTGTTCAAGAAGAGTAAGTTGATGTGAACTTTATAAGAAATAACAATTTTAGCAACAATACCTACAAGAATAATTTTGGTAACAACATTTATAAGCCATATCCTCCCAACAATGGTAATGCCTATGGAAATTCCTACAACAATAATAGGAGTGCACCCTCTGAACTTGAAGTTATGCTTAAAGATTTTATTAGTAAACAAACTCCTTTCAATAAAAAATTTGAGGGAAAACTCTCTAATGCTGAAAGAAATATAGCATCTTTGGCTGAAGCTCAATCTTCTTTGAATAAAATGGCTGCTAAACCTAAAACTAATGATAATCCCTTTGCAGCGACTAATGCCATACAAGTTAGGATTGATGAAAATGTTAGACTATTAGCTGAATTGCATGCTAAGTGGGAAAGAGAAGATGAAATTGCTAGAAGCATTAGTGTTTCTACTCTCACTATCACTAGGGTTGAGGCTAGTAATAGCTCTGCTACTTTAGATGATAATTATGATTTTGATCTTGATGGTTGCAATATCTCTGAAGTTATTAAGTTCCTACAAAATCTTGCTAAAAGTCCTAATGCTAGTGCTATGAACATGGCCTTTACAAAACACATTACTGATGCTCTCATAAAGATTAAAGAAGAAAAGATGAAACATAAGGCTTCTATTCCTATAAAACAAGAAGATGGTTGGGAACCCATCATTAATATGAAAGTGAATGATTTTGATTTCAAATCTTTATGTGACCTTGATAGTAGTGTATCTATTATGCCTAGAAGGATTTATGATATGCTTGATTTTCCACCACTTGAAGATTGTTATTTAAATGTCCCACTTGATGATAATGCTAAAAAGAAACTTATGGGGGTATTAATGATGTTCTAATTATGGTTAACAATGCTTATGTCCCTGTTGATTTCTATGTTTTGGATGTTGAATGCAATGCTTCCTTTCCTATTACTTTGGGAAGACCTTTTCTTAGAACTGTTGGTGCCATTATTGATATGAAAGAAGGCACCATTAAATATCAACTCCCACTCAAGAAAGGTATAGAACACTTCCCTAATAAGAGATAGAATATTTCTTTTGCCTCTCCAATGAAAACAAAATTTGCTCTTAATGCTTCTTCATTTGAGAACACTTGATCCTTTTTCTTGCTTCTTATGCCTAACTTAAAGGCGTTAAACAAAAGTACTTATTGGGAGATAACCCAAAAGTTTTAGATGAGTCTTGGAAGTTATTAATTCTGTAATAACCACTCCTTATCCTTTTTATTTGCTTTTTGTGCCAAGAGTAACCTCTAATGAGAGAGAAGTAATGATTGGGAAAGTTGTTGTCCCGAAACAGATTTATGTTCTTCACCGTAAAATTCGTGTAAAATCTTTGTACATCCTTTTGAGGCGTGAATTTTTGTGCTTCTGCCCCAGGTTGTTATATAACTTTCGTTAGTTCAACACTTTTTGACTTGAGCAACAGAAGGTCTTCGAAAAAATTCGTCTTTACCTGCTGGTCTGTTTTGACAGATTTCTGCCATTTGCTGCATTTGCTTCTTGTTAGTTCCTTTTGAGTTCTTTTGGGGAATTGAGATTTTTGAGGGAAGTTCTACAATAGCTTGTGTTTTAATGGAAGTTTTATTGGTGTTGGAACTGAACCTAAAGACTTATTATCTTGAGTGCACTAATATTGCTAATAAAGATTGTGTGAAGTTTTGTATGAAGAAAAAATTTCAGGTGTATGGAAGGAATGAGTAATGAGATGAAGGATGGACTAAAGCTCAAGCTTGGGGATGCCACCCGTGTCACCCCAAGAAATATTCAAGAAGTACAAGCATCAAAGCTTGGGGATTCCCAAGGCATTCCCCTCTTCATCAATAAACATCCTAGGCTTCTTCCAAACGCTTCATTTTTATTGTTTCATGCACAGTTGTGTTGTTCTTGGAGCGTCTTCTTTTTCGTTTTCTTTGTTTTCTTAGTTTGCTGAATAAATTGGTTGGACCCCCTCTTTCATATATTGGTTTTCAAATAGTTTGTTTTGGATTGGAAAAGAGTAGGAAAGTTCATGCTTAAGTGGTAAAGAGAGTTTGTTTTTGACTGTGGCATATGCTTTGTCATGCCATGCTTGATATTGTTTTTGCTTTATGCTTAGTATTCTTTGTTGTAGCATGACTTGTTATAAACAATTGGGATTGCTTAATGTGCCTTGGAAGGATCATGCGTTGTTTCAGCATATTAAAGCATAGTATTGTTATATTCTCCTTTGATGCTTTATTTGGGTTAACTTGGCGCTTTCTCACACCATGTTATGACTATCCAAAGTCACCATAGACTTTATGATCCTTTAGTTTTCAACTTGTAGTATCACTTTATGCTTTGATCAATGATGTTTTGTCGCTCTGCATGATTATGGTCATTATTGCTCTCTTAGTTTGTCGCTCCTAGTATTTTGCTAGCCTCCACCACCAAGCATGAGTTCCACTCATGCATCCAACTTCTTAAACCAAGTTATTCCAAAGAGTCCACCATACCTACCTACTAGCATATGCTATTCCAAGTATATTCATGTTTTTTTCTACCTTCCAAATTAAACTTGTTATGAGAAAACTAGTGATTAAAGCTCTCACGAACTTGATGGCACACTTTACTTTTTTGCATTTAATAAACTTGAACCATTGCGTCCATCTTTGTTGCGTATATGCTTGCGCTTTATAAGTTGAAGTTAGCAGAACCATGTATCATGCGGAACGCTTTCAACATTGCACATGTACTTTGTACCCCGTTGATATCATGTTCTTTTGCTTATGGATCCCGGTGGTGTGAAATAAAAGTGGAACTTGTAAGATCATGGAGTTTGTATGTGTGTTAGAAAAACGCCTGGGCCGCTAGCCTAAGCCATGCCTAATCATGGTGGAAACTTGCAGCATCACCATAATGAGCATTCTATGAAGCATCCTCAATAAAAACCTATGCAAATAGCAAATAAAAAGATCGCTGAGATGCTCATTGTCTGCTTGCCTTGTCATTTTGATTATGTGATAGCTCCATGTGCAAGGGGTACCCCGTTGGCGGTTCTTTATGATACATATGTACTTACAATGACAAGAGGCTACTTGTGACTAAAGTTGAGTAGCATGAGGTTCGGTCTTCGTAAGTAAGGGGCATGAGACTTCGGTTTTATAACTTGTCAAGCATATCCTCTTAGTTGTATCACTTTAACCTTAATCACCTTCAAGATGCTTATGATAGGGGAAATGAGAGCTGAAAGCTAATAAGTACCATAATTTTTGGAAACTCTTTATGAGACTTGAATCCCTACTTCCTTCTATGAAGGCCTTTCTTTTACTTTTATGTTGAGTCTCCATCTTCTACCTTTATGCACCTACTTTGAGAGCATAGTGGCCATTCTTAGTTCTATGTGCATTGTCCCAAGACTTGTTGATTGATGCATAGCTTTGATATTGCTTGTTTAAAACTATTTGTATCTAGTCACTCTTATGAACTTTGAAGGTGTCCTATGCATTTATGTTTGCTATTCTATGAGGGACAACCTAAATGCCACTATGCTATGTTTTCTTTATGTGAAACAAACAAACGTCTTGCAAGCATTGTTATCCATTAATCTTTTGTTTGTGCCTTTTCATGTTGCAACATAGTTTCTTTGTCTTATTGCTATAACTTTGTCTTTCATGTTATGATTGAAGTACTATGATCCCAGCTTCGAATGTTTTACAAATACTTTGATCAAGTTTATGATGGTGCATGTCACCTAATAAATTATTCTTTCTTTTTATCACTTACCTACTCAAGGACGAGCAGGAGTTAAGCTTGGGGATGTTGATACATTGCAGATGTATCTATAATTTTTGATGTTCCATGCTTGGTTTTATCTACTTTCTTATGTTTTGTCCACGCTTTGGAGTACTTTTCATATGATTTCTTGGACTAACCTATTAACAAGAGCCACAGTACCAGCTACCTGTTTTGTGTTGTTTTCGGTTCCAGGAAAGTCAGAAAATGAATATTCTCGGAATTGGACGGGACAAAAGCCAAGGTCAGTATTTCATTGAGGGACACCTAGAGCCAGAATACGAGACGAAGAGGGGTTGGGGCCCGGCCACACCACCTACCGCGCGGCCAGGCCTGGCCCACGCTAGGGGGTGGTCTGGCCGCCCTAGGCACCCCCTCAGCCTCTCCTTCCACCTATAAGTTGCCTCTGATACGGAAACCCTAAGGACCCGATCAAAATTCCACGAAAGAGTCGGTAGCCGCCGTCATCTCCATCCCTAGATCGGGAGGGATCTGAAGCTCTTCCCGACACCCTGCCGAAGAGGGGATTTCACCTTGGAGGCCTTTTTCATCATCATGCAAGCCTCCGATGTGATGCGTGAGTACTTCATCTCTGGACTACGGGTCCATGTAGTAGCTAGATGGCTGGTTCTCCTCCTTTGTGCTATCATGTTTAGATCTTGTGAGCTCTGTTCATGATCAAGATCATCTATTTGTAATTCTGCATATTGTGTTTGCGGGGATCCGATGGATATTGAGATGCTATTTCAGATTGATTATTGATTCATGTATTTGTTATTTTTGATCTTGCATGCTTTTCGTTGTTAGTAGATATCTTGGCCAAGTAGATGCGAGAAACTCCAAGAGTTAGTATTTATGCTCGATAGTGGGTTCATGACTCTAGTAATCTGGGGAAGTGACAAAAATCTCTAAGGTACTAGATGTGTTATTGCTACTAGGGAGAAAACAACAATCCTTTGTTCATAAAACAATCGTATTGTTTACTTTACACGCAATTCGTAATGCAATTATCCGTTGTTTGTAACTTAATACTAGAGGGGGTTCGGATGATAACCTGAAGGTGGATTATTAGTCATAGATGCAGTTGGATGGCGGTCTATGTATAATGTTGTAATTCCCAAACGAATCTCAAAGGAGTCAAGATGAGTAGTATATGCTTGTATGCTTTCTCGATGTTTGTCAATTGCCCCGCTGTAATTTATTCACCCAACATGTCATCTATCTTAAGGAGAGCCACCTCTAGTGAACTATGGACCCCGGTCCTTTCTTTTACCATCAATCTACAATCAACTGCTTACTGCTTTGTGTTTACTTTCTGCAAACTATTACTTTCTTTCATTCGATACGTTTAATCCTTTGTTTTCAGCAAAACCGGTGGGATTGACAACCTCATCGCAAGTTGGGGACAGAGTTCTGTGGTTGTGTTGTGTAGGTCTCCACATTGCTGCTAGCACTGGTAGTCGCCCTGCCAAAGTTCAGCTAGCAACACCTTTGGGGTGTTTCCTTGCTCCTACTGGTTCGATTAAACCTTGGTTTCATAACTGAGGGAAAACTTGCTCATGTGCTCATCATACCTTCCTCTTGGGGTTCCCCAACGAGCTCGATATATTTTGGGCCATCACCCGTCTCCGACCCATCTTCTCCCAGTATGTTCCTTTTGTTGTTAAACTTTGTAATATATAATCCCCCGCATCCCCCGAGGTTCGTATATCATGTTCTCGTCGTGTTTTCATTTCGATCTGTTTCTGTCAAGAACTATTCTCAAATTTTAGAAGCACAATGCTCTCCGCCAACGATAAGGGCAAGGAGTATGCGGATGATGATCTCCAAGACCTTGAGCAGGAGGAGGAGATCGAGAGTGAAGTTGAAGAGGAGGCAAAGGAAGACCAGCATCCGCACACCAGCACCACCATTGCAAGCATTGGAGTGGTGGTGAATCCTGCCAAGTTCAAAAGGACTCACGGATATCCACTGGAGGGAAGGTTCTGTGGCATTTCTTGGCTTCACGGTCACCTCCTCCACTCACCAAGAATCCTTTCCATACCCTTATTCATGAGCATCAATTCCAAAATATGCCCAAAGAAAAACTACCCTCCAATTGGGATATGCCTCGTTCTAACCATGTTGGGAAAGAATACTTCAAAGAGGAACAGTGGGGAAAGAATCGCAAGAGCTAGGATTCACAGCCCGACATGATCATGAACTGCATTGCGAACAATTCGGAGTTGATTTCTACTCTCACCTTCGAGATTGAGGATTTGAGGGAATTGATTGAAAAGCTTATCGAGAGAACACCACCACCACGAAAGGAGTAATTCGTCATTAGGTTTTGGCATCCCCTTGGTTTGTTCCAAGCTTGGGGGAGTGCCGTGTTATCACATCATTATCTTTCATCTTTTTACCTTTTTAGTAGAGTCATATCATGAATAGAGAAGTTATCATATAGGATGGTTTGCATTATGGAAGTATATCCCCTATAATTAGATATCTATGTATCCCTTGGTGTGAGTTGCTGTTATGGAATATTAATGAGAAGTTTTATCACTTACTTTTTGCACATCTTATTTTAGTTTGCAATTTCTGTTATATGATTGATCTTGTTGATAGTATTGGTATCACTTTGGGGTCATTAAGTAAATTGAGATTGGTTTTGGCAAACCTAGCTGTGGTCAGTAGCAATACTATTAGAGGATTGAATGGAAAAAGATAAAAGGTACTTTTAAGATATATAATTTCATCATCTTTCTTTCTTGTTTGGCTCATAAGCTTAGTATTATCTAGTTAAGATCTTTTGTGTTTTCAAGGAAGATTGCATGATCGTTTCTATCACTTATATGTTTCTTTGTTCCTTCAATTCTTATGCTTGTTGCTCAGCCTTGCTAGCCAAAAACCTGTACTGAGAGGGAATACTTCTCGTGCATCCAATCCTAAAACTAAAACCTATGCCATTTGCGTCCACCATATCTACCTATTAGCATTATTGCTATTCCAAGTAATAAATTCATGTTTTTATCTACCTTCCAAATTAAACTTGCTGTGTGAAAACTAGTGATTAAAGCTCTCACAAACTTGATGGCACACTTTACTTTCTTGCACTTAATAAACTTGAACCATTGCGTCCTTCTATGTTGCGTATATGCTTGCACTTTATAAGTTGAGAATTAGTAGAACCATGTTGTCATGGGGAACGTTTTTAACATTGCACTTATTATTCAATTGATATCATGATTCTTTTGTTTATGGATCCTGGCGGTGTGAAATAAAAGGGGAGCTTGTAAGCTCATGGAGTTTGTATATGTGTTAGAGAAATGCCTGGGCGGATAGCCTAAGCCATGCCTAATCATAGTGGAAACTTGCAACATAACCATAATGAGCATTCCATGAAGCATCCTCAATAAAAACCTATGCAAATAGCAAATAAAAAGATCACTGAGATGCTCATTGTTTGTTGCCTTGTCATTTTGATATGGGATAGCTCCTGTATCATGGGGCAAGGGGTACCCCGTTGGCGGTTCTCCATGATACACATGTACTTACAATGACAAGAACTTACTCATGATTAAAGTTAAGTAGCATGAGGTCCTGGACTCGTAAGCAAGGGGCATGCGATTTTCAACTTATAAATTGTCAAGCATATCCTCATATTTGTTCACTTTAACCTTAATCACCTAAAATATTCTTATGATAGGGGCAATGAGAGCTCAAAGTTAGTAAGTACCATAATTCTTGGAAGCTCTTTATGAGACTTGAAATCCCTGTTTTTCCTCTGCAAAAGGCCTATCTTTTACTTTTTAGTTGAGTCAGTAAACCTATTCCTTTCTATATTAAGCAAGCATTTGAGTTGTTGAGATTCAATCACCCATATGATGATATATCTTGTTTCTTATGTTCCTTGTTTTGCACACTGCTCTTATCTTAGTGGATATTACTTTGAAAGCTATCATTTAAAGCCTATTATGTTTGACTCTTGCAATTTGTTAACCATTTTATGACCAAGAACAAAGTTTGCCATTACCAATTATGATTTACTTTATGCATCTTTATTGTGTTTCCCTTACTCATTGCAAGTTAAGTTATATAATAGTGAGTTGTTTTCTATTATGATTTGTGTATTGATGAATGTGATGCTTCTTGTCCGTATTCTCTTTATCGACACTTCACTCCATAAACCTATGGACATGTTTATTGAGCTCAGTTTTCGCTTGGGGCAAGCAAAGTCTAAGCTTGGGGGGAGTTGACGTCCATTTTCCATCAGCATTATATATCATAATTCATTGTTATTCATTGATATATTTCATATTAAGAGATGGTACTTATGTTATTTCATCTATTTTTGCATGATTAATGATTTTGGGAGGATGAACCACCGGAGCCAGGATTCTGATGGAAAAAGCACCATTGGGAGGCAAAATTGGCGAAGATCAGAAAATCCCAGAAAATACATGGAAATTCCTATTTTTCTAGAAAATGAAGGAAGCCAGAAGGGGAAGTGGAGATGGGCCATAGGGGGCCCACACCCCCTGGCGCGGGCCAACCCTGGTCACACCACCAGGTGGTGCGGCCACCCTGGCCCACCTTTGGCATCACCCTCTAACGCACATAATCCCCTCGAAACCCTAAGACTCGGGGAGCAACCACAAAAAGATTCTGCCGCCTCTGCGGGGCAGAAAACTGCAGAGAGAGAAAGAGCTCTCCGGCAGGCAAAAATCTACCGGGGTAATTCCTTCCCAGAGAGGGGAGATCGTCGCCATCAACAACATCATCAAGCTGGACTTCATCGAGATCATCATCATCTTAACCATCATCTCCACCAGCACCATCATCACCACTCCATACCGCTGTAACAATTGGGTTGAATCTTACATAGTTCTTAGGGGAAACTTTCCCGGTGTTGATTACTTGTTGTAGTTGATGCTATTGAGTGGAACCATTGAATTATTGTTCATGTTCAGATTGTTACTTATCATTATTCCATCTTTGATCTTGATCCAAATGATGTCTTGTGAGTAGTTCATTTAGTTCTTGAGGACATGGGAGAAGTCATGTTGTTAGTAGTGGAATTGTGTTGACAAAGATTCAATGGTTTGATAATTAAGTTGTGGTGTTATTTTTCTAGTGGTATCATGTGAACGTAGAACATGATACTTCACCTTTATGGGCCTAGGGTAATGCATTGTGTATTTTGCTACTAATCGTAGAGGTTGTCGGAGTGACAGAAACTTGAACCCCCGTTAGGAAACCTTTGCACAAGGGAGTGTAGGATCTCAAAGTTTAAGGCTGTGGTTAGGTTTTTATCTTAATTACTTTCTTGTAGTTGTGGATGCTTGCAAGGGGTTTAATCACAAGTATGTATTAGTCCTAGGAAGGTCAATACATTAGCATAGGTTCACCCACACAACACTTATCCAACTAGAGAGGATTAATCAACTATATGAAGCGAAAGCACTTGACAGTATTCCCATGTGTCCTCGATAACGTTTGGTCATCTTAAGTAATACAACCAGCTTGTCCTTTGCTAAAGAAAGGATTGGGCCACTTGCTGCAATTATTATCATTGTATTTTATTTACTGACACTTTATTTATCTGCATTATCAAAACCCCCTAAAAATCCGTTTGCTAAGTATTTATAGAGAATTCCTGATCCAAGCCACTCGTCAACACCTTCTGCTCCCCGTTGGGTTCGACACTCTTATTGAAAATACTGCGATACACCCCCTATACTTGTGGGTCATCATTCTCCACCTAAAGATTCCTTCAGTTGTTCTTCTCCTTGCACCACACAATTGTTGCCAACTGTTCCTTAGTTGGGCTAGTGATTGTGGTGACAATACATCTAGAGCCAAAACAATTATCTATCATAGTTTGGAGATAATCCCTGATTTTGTGGTACTACTTCTTGTGATCACCTAGTACAATGTTCTTGGATTTGTTCTTTACCCTATAGTCCATCCTCTTTTGCAGTTCCACCCCCAAATCTTTTTTGTCTTTGTCAATTATAGTATTGATGACAATATTAGGATCTGACCTAAAGTTATCCACATAAACTTTGTTAAGACAGTTAGAATTCATTCAAGTGCTTGACCTGAAGTTATCCACATAAACTTTGTTAATCCAGTTAGAATTCACTCAAGTGCTTGATGGATCAGTCGGACAAGTGTGTTTAAGGAGCATATTCTTATTGCAAATGTTTTCTTATGACCTATCTTTGAGGATGTCATGTAGAATCGACATCCATATTTCTCCTTCTCCTTGCACCACACAATTGTTCTATTCAGAGTATTCTAATGAAAATGAAAATTCCTTACTCAGGTAATGTGCAGTCTACACAATGCCTCTCTAAACTAATAAACATCTCTAAAACAAAGCTTCATCATGAACTATTGCTCTCGGCTTTCTCTATTCTCATCATACCAGACCTTTTTCTTTTGTTTCCTTTCTCTTGATTTTCTTCCTTTAGGCAGCACCAAATAAGGTGCCCCAAATGCATCATCATCTTCCTCTTTCATGAAACCCACTTCCTATTCATCATTAGAAGGATCCCAATCAAGAATATTAGGTATCTCTACTTGAGAGTGTGATCTAAGTGTAGGACCTAGACTCTTTACTTTATTCTTCATAGGCTGCTCTCGTGGAATTTGTTCAAAAAATCATCATCAACAACAAAAATATCCTCAACATCTATCTCACCCTCATAGTGCTGCATTGGGTCTTCTCTCTTCCTCTTCATATCTGTAATTATTTCTTTCAAATCCTCTTCCTATTCCCCTCTCATTTCCTATGCATATACACGATCATATAGTCCTTCGTCCCACCAACTGAGCTATCATCAGATGTCTCTCCATCTTCGGGATAAGGATTCTCATCAATTTGAGTTTGCACACTATCATAGGTAAAACTATCTTGTGTACTAAATTGGTAAGCTTTGGGATGATAATTGGTGTGCAATGGGTGGTAGAACACATTGTCCTAAGTCTGAACCTGATAAGGAATGGGATGGTCTTCGCCTGCCTCTAGATCAATGTAACTTGGATGCAATTTGGCAACAAATTTCATAGATTCTTGTTCTTCATTGAGAGACACCTACTTCTTGTTTCCTCTTGTCCCTCATCACTATAACTACAAATTTCTTGGTGCAATCATATTTTCTAATCATCTCATCCACCTTAAGTTGTGTATCCGTTAAATCTAGCCCTTGCGGCCCCTCCCCTTCATCTTTAACATAGTACAGTAAATCACACATGTCATATCCTTCCTTCTCCATTATTGACATCAAATTTGCATATCTAACAGCATAACATTATGTTGTCATTTGCACAAATTGGTACCATCAAATTGAATAAACAGCCCCCAAACCTCAGATTTTTTTCTATATTTATTTAACAGAATTATTCAAACCTAAATTATAAATCTACATGGCGAATTTGATGGTGGTAGTAAATATACATAAGGATTCAAACATAACCCTACTACCTAAAAACAGTAATCTGATGAAGGGGCATGAATGGCTTACCCAATGTCGTAGACATAGTGGTTGAGTGGATCCTCGTCGGAGGTCTTGCCCGTTGACGACCAAGCTCTTTGTGATTCGGTTGGATGGCCATCGCCGATTGTAGCAATGCCAACTGATCTGAATCGACGACAACACTTCACTGCTCCTTGTCGCCTCACTTGTTGAACAACCTCTGTCGGACTCGCCCTTCACTGCCTCCACCGCTAGGATCATCGTCGCTGGGCGAGACACAAAGACAACCGCCGCCGCCATAAGTCACCATGGTCTAACAACGCACGTGAGAGAGTGGAGTTGAAACAAACTATTGGGCGAACGTTGTTCGAGCGGAGACCTCACGGCCGTCAGGTGTGGCAACATCCACCCTTTCCACGTGGATCTGACAGTAGGGCTGACTGGTCAGAAAACGGATTAGAACATCAAAAATCATCGATCAATGCTATGTGTAAACAACTAACCCCTATGATGGTAGTTTTCGGAAAAAAGGCAAAATCGTAATCATGTGGCAAAATCATGTGGCAATGTTGCCGCAAATATGATAGTTTCTTGTCATTTTCTCAACTATTGGTGGTCCCAAGTACTAGCTGTGTGTCCACTTTTCATGCCACACTTACCGGTAGCATACAAAGCAATGTCATGCCACCGCTACTACCAGTGGCATCACAATAATATGACACATCACTGATGTAGTGTTAGGTAGCTACGGGTCACAATGAGTGGATGCAAAAATTAACAAAGAAAAACAAAAAGTTAAAGCGTTGAAGCATCACTAGTTAAGTTAGCATTGCACCGATCGGTTGAATAAACCGTGGGCTACAGATTTCTAGATGGTTGCACCCAAAAAGCTCCTTAGTAATAGATTAATCTAGATTAAACAAGCAATGTTGAACTGGCGGTCATAAACATTATGCATATCCTGCCAGTTGGGACATATATTAACCTAAGGCATGTTTGATAGGTCGCACGAAGAGTAAACAAGCCATGGGGATGCAAATTCGGGGCGTTTGTTTACCTGGGCAGCCGCTGCGTTGTGGCCAGTGCGCGTCAAAGCACGTCACAGCTAGATCGAGCGACAATGGTCGAATCAGCCATTTCTCCAGGGGCAGGCTGCGTGCGTGCCTCTTCTTCCCGACGTGTGCAACTCCTTCCTCTCTAAACTAGCTTAACACAAGCAATTGTGATTAGCACAACTAGGCTCCCAATTGAATCAAGCTCTACACAAAAAAGATTATCGACAATGGGTTCCATTCCAACCATTGGCACCGAGCTCTTTGCACTGTATCTTCTCAAATTTGAGATCAAACTTGAGCTTTTTTGGACGAATTTCATCAGATTCGTCGCACTCGGTCGATCTTTCAAAGTTTCTTTTGAGGAGTAGCGTCACCTTGAGTTGTGCACAACTCTCATGTTGCAAGTTTTGTGATTCGGTGATCATAGAAGATTCCCCTTTTGCGTATGTATATGCAAGTTACTTGTGCTTGTTCTTCCTATAGTTCTTCTTCTTCCTCCTTTTATTCCTCTCGCTCTTCCTTTTGTTCTTACTCTTATTCTTGTTCTTTTTCTTCCTCTTCTTCCTCTTGTTCTTGTTCTTGTTCTTCCTCTTCCTCTTGTTCTTGTTATTTTTCTTCCTCTCTTGTTCTTCCTCCATGAATCGGAGCGCCGCCGCTGCTTGCCACCAGTGTGCGTGCGCGGCACCGGGCTCCCACATCGGCACCCTCAGATGGTCGTCACCCCACCGATGTTCTACTTCCCGCCCGCCTCCACCGCGCCATCGTCCATGGCTGCTAGCTGTGGTGGTGTGACTTAAGTGTGTTTAGCTTTGGGTTAGTGTGGTTGTTAATGTTGAAGGGCGTAGATGAAGCCAACCAATCAAAGTGGCATCTGCGTTGCTGATACATTGCAAATGTATCTATAATTTTTCATGTTCCATGCTTGGTTTTATCCACTTTCTTGTGTTTTATCCACACTTTGGAGTACTTTTCATATGATTTCTTGGACTAACCTATTAACAAGAGTCACAGTGCCAACTGCCTGTTTTCTGCTGTTTTTGGTTCCAGGAAAGTCAGAAAATGAATATTCTCAAAATTGGACAGGACAAAAGCCAAAGTGCCTACTTTTCCGAAAGTCATCAGATGCCAGAATACGAGACAAAGAAGGGCCAGAGGGCGGCCACACCACCTGGCCGCGCGGCCAGGCTTGGCCCGTGCCAGGGGTGGTGTGGCCAGCCCAGGCACCCCCTCGGCCTCTCCTTCCGCCTATAAGATGCCCTCGAGATGAAAACCCTAAGGGCCCGATCAAAAATCCACGAAATAGTCTGTAGCCGCTGTCATCTCCATCCCTAGATCGGGAGGGATCTGAAGCTCTTCCCGGCACCCTGCCAGAGAGGGAAATTCACCCTGGAGGCCTTCTTCATCACCATGCAAGCCTCCGGTGTGATGCGTGAGTAGTTCATCCTTGGACTACGGATCCATGTAGTAGCTAGATGGCTAGTTCTCCTCCTTTGTACTTTCATGTTTAAATCTTGTGAGCTCCGTTCATGATCAAGATCATCTATTTGTAATTCTACATGTTGTGTTTGCGGGGATCCGATGCATATTGAGATGCTATTTCAGATTGATTATTGATTCTATCATGTCTTTGTTATTTGTGATCTTGCGTGCTTTCCGTTGTTAGTAGCTATCTTGGCCAAGTAGATGCTAGCAACTCCAAGAGTTAGTATTTATGCTCGATAGTGGGTTCATGCCTCTGGTAATCTGGGGAAGTGACAGAAATCTCTAAGGTACTAGATGTGCTGTTGCTACTAGAGAGAAAACAACAATCCTTTGTTCATAGAACAATCATATTGTTTACTTTACACGCAGTTCGTAAAGCAATAATCTGTTGCTTGCAACTTAATACTGGAGGGGGTTCGGATGATAACCTGAAGGTGGATTATTAGTCATAGATGCAGTTGGATGGCGGTCTATGTATAATGTTGTAATGCCCAATCAAGTCTCAAAGGAGTCAAGATGATTAGATATGCATGTATTGCTTTCTCGATGTTTGTCAATTGCCCCGCTGTAATTTGTTCACCCAACATGTTATCTATCTTAAGGAGAGCCACCTCTAGTGAACTATGGATCCCGGTCCTTGTCTTTTACATACAATCTATAAACTGTTTACTGTTTTGTGTTTACTTTCTGCAAACTATTACTTCTTTCCATTCGATACGTTTAATCCTTTGTTTTCCGCAAAACACGGTGAGATTGACAACCTCATCGCAAGTTGGGGACAAAGTTTTGTGGTTGTGTTGTGCAGGTCTCCACGTTGCTACTAGCACCGATAGTGCGCCCTGCCAAGGCTCAGCTAGCAACACTTTTTGGGTGTTTCCTTGCTCCTACTGGTTCGATTAAATCTTGGTTTCATAACTGAGGGAAACTTGCTGCTGTTCTCATCATACCTTCCTCTTGGGGTTCCCAACGAGCTCTACATCAAAATCGCACCAGCACTTTTCTGGCGCCGACACTGAGCCATCAAGCATTTTTCTGGCGCCGTTGTCGGGGAGTCAAGGACATCTTCACAAGGGGAGTCCCTCATAACCAATCTCTTTACTTTGTTATTTTTGTTTTGCTTAGTTTCTTTTTGTTTTGTTTGCTTGTTTCTTTATCAAAAACACAAAAAAATAGTTTTACTAGTTTGCTTTCTTTATCAAAAACACACAAAAATTAAGTCTCCTTTAGTTGTCACCCCTTCCTTAGCTCACCATGTTGATCCCTGCATTCACACTGAAAGACCTTTCAATTGGTAGTGGTTCTATAATTGGGAAAGATAATATTGAAGAATTCTTCAATCATGTTAGTAAGCATGAAGATACTGAGGATAGATCCCTTGCAGAACTTGCTCCAAACTGTGAGATTGCTGCAGCTTCTTTAATTCACATGTTAGAAGCTAGGTTTGTTAACCTCAACCCCTTAATGCAAGTAATGTTTCTTAAGCTTAAAGAAATAGAGGACCCTGAAAAGAGGGATTTTATTCTAGAAACTTTGTTTAAGGAGTTCTATGATGTTGCTAAGGAAGCTAGGAAAGTCTTTGAACGTTTCAATATGCTAGGCTCATGTGTAGATGTTGTTGGTACACGAGAAAAGATGAACAAAACCGAACCTAATGGAGAGGAACCTAAGATACCAATACCCTTTAAACTAGTAGCAATACACGATGCCATAGAAAAGAATCTTGATTGGATTGTTCCTACAAATGCTTTTGATGAGAAAAGTGAACCTAAGAGCATTGAGAGAGGATCCTCTAGAACTTATTTGGATGATATACATTGCCTTGTTGAAAATATTTCTGGTATTGATCTTAATGCTTCTTCATTTGAGAACACTTGATTCTTTTTCTTGCTTCTTATGCCTAACTTAAAGGCGTTAAAGAAAAGTACTTATTGCGAGATAACCCAAAAGTTTTAGATGAGTCTTGGAAGTTATTACCTCTGTAATAACCACTCCTTATCCTTTTTATTTGCTTTTTGTGCCAAGAGTAACCTCTAATGAGAGAGAAGTAATGATTGGGAAAGTTGCTATCCCGAAACAGATTTCTGTGCTTCACCGTAAAAATTTGTGTAAAATCTCTGAACGTCTTTTTGAGGCGTGAATTTTTGTGCTTGTGCCCCAGGTTGTTATCTAACTTTTGTTAGTTCAACACTTTTTGATTTGAGCAACATAAGGTCTGTTGGAAAATTAGGCAATTTTCCCATGAGATTAATTACCGAAATCAAGATTATGTAAGCACTAGTAGATCTAAACACATGCAGCCAAATAACCACATCTAGTAGATCTGAAAAACTAGCAAGTACTAGTGCATACAAAGATAAGAATAGCACGTATAGGTTGACCGGGAAGGTCATCACCGCAGCAGCACCGTGGTCATTGTTATTGTCGCCCATGGTGCTGATGAGGTTGTCAGTTGATGAAGAAGAACACGAACGGAGGCGAGCAGTCGTGCCGAGACGCTCCCCAAAAACCTTATCGCCCGTCTCCTGGTGCAGGATCTCAACGGACGGGGTTTCAGAGGCCTGCTCTCCCGGACAGCAGTGCACGCAGCTGCCGGGATGGGGAAGCCTAGAGAGCAACACAGCAAAAGGAACACACAGCGAGAGAGACAGAGAAAGGAACCGATCCGTCTAGATCTGTCTGTCTCTCGCTCTATAAAGCCTGGGAGGTGAGCCGACCAAGTCGCCACGCGTTGGAAGACAAGGACATGCGTCAAACATGCACACGAATGTTGACACGTACCCAACAGCTAGTGCACCAAGCAAAAAAATTAGTCTTTCACAAAACGAGTTTCTAACTCGAACTCGATTCACGAAACGCGACGCGCGTGCGGGCGAGGCGAGGCGGGCGGCGGAGGAGGAGGAGTGCGTGTGGACTCCTTCTCTTCTCAGTCACTTAGTGGGAGTGAAACAACTCACCTTATAAGCTGGTCCAACTCTCTCCCAACTAGCAATGTGGGACTAAACTTTGTCTCCCACAGAGCTCCCAAGCTGCCATAGTAGATGGGCCTTGAGATTTCAGGATTTATTAGACTAGATGGGCTGCCTACATGGGTCACAGCCCATATAAATCTAACAATCCCTCACCAGATCTCAGAGGCACATTATATGGCACATCAGTTCCAATCACTGTTTAATATACCTGCAGTTCAGTGGAGACTGTTAAGTTGAACTTCCACCTAGACAAAGAGATACGCTTACTACAACTGAACAATGGACTATGCCTTGAATTGCCAGTCTTGCACAGCAAGTTTCACTCAATGCCGTTACCGGTACTTGGCTGCCATAGGCTACCCCTCGGGTGGAGCTTATAAGTCATACTCCTCGGCCTTTCATGAGCTTCCTAGAGATTCACCCAAATCTCATACACTGTGACCAACAATGTAGCTCATATAGGTGTGTTCTTTCAAGATCGCTCTATAGGACAGCGTCTTTGTTCCCAAGGAGACAATTAGAACACTTTAAGATATAATCAACCTTCCTTACAGTATACTATGAGAGAATTGCATCTGTAGTGGAGTGGGAGTATTAAAAGTTTCTCTCAACTCAGTTGTTTCAGTTTGTTTTCCCAGGTCCTAATTCACGGGATCTCCGATCACATAGGTTGGGTTACCCCCTTGACAACTCACGTGGGTCTCAAACCCATCTCCCTCGATGCATTTTCTATCAAATTTCTTGATAGTCCTTTCGTAAAAGGATCTGCCAGATTCTTAGCCTTTTGGACATAATCCAATGCTATAACTCCGGAGTTTCTCAGCTTTCTGACAGACTTCAGTCTTCTCTTGACATGTCTTGAACTCTTCATATTGTCCTTAGAACTGTTCACTTTGACAATCACAGTTTGGTTGTCACAGTTCATAAGGATTGCCGGTATTGGTTTTTCAACCATAGGCAAATCTGTTAAGAGTTCACGAAGTCATTCTGCTTCGACAGTCACAGTATCTAATGTTGTGAGTTCTGCTTCCATAGTTGACCTCGTTTAGATGGTCTGCTTGCAAGACTTCCATGAAACAGCGCCACCACCAAGAGTGAATATATATCCACTTGTGGCCTTTATCTCATCAGCATCTGATATCCAATTTGAATCACTATACCCTTCAAGTACCCTTGGATACCCGGTATAATGTATTCCATAGCTCACGGTTGCCTTTAGATAGCGCATTACTCTCTCAAGAGCATGCCAGTGATCATCTCCCGGGTTGGCCACAAACCGGCTAAGTTTGCTCACAGAAAATGAGATCTCAGGCCTCGTAGCGCAAGCTAAATACATAAGTGAGCCAATAATTTGAGAGTATCTCAATTGATCTCTAGCCGCCTTTTGATTCTTTCGAAGCAAAACACTAGGATCATAAGGTGTGGGAGAGGATTTGCAATCATCATATCCAAATCTGCTCAACACCTTCTCTACATAATGTGATTGCACAAGTGTAATCCCATTATTCTCATCTCTTAGTAGCTTGATGTTTAAGATAACATCAGCTTCTCCAAGATCCTTCATCTCAAAACATTGAGACAAGAAGGTTTTGACCTCATTGATCACTCTGAGACTTGTCCCAAAAATTAGTATGTCATCAACATAGAGACATAGGACAACTCCCTCACCCCTACCATGGCGGTAGTACACACATTTGTCGGCTTCATTTACAACAAAGCCCACAGATGTCAAAGTTATTTCAAACTTCTCATGCCATTGCTTGGGAGCTTGTTTGAGGCCATACAAAGATTTCTTCAATTTACACACCTTTCTCTCTTGACCTTCTAGTACAAAACCATCAGGCTGTTCCATGTAAATTTCCTCGTCCAACTCTCCATTTAGGAAAGCCGTCTTAACGTCCATTTGATGAACGAGAAGACCGTGTGAGGCAACCAATGACAGTAGTACTCGAATTGTGGTCAATCTAGCCACATGTGAGTAAGTATCAAAAATCTTCGGCTTCCTTTTGGGTATAGCCTTTAGCCACAAGCCGAGCTTTGTACTTTTCAATAGTACCATCAGCCCTAAGCTTCTTCTTAAATACCCATTTACATCCTACAGGTTTGCACCCATACGGACGTTCAGATATCTCCCATGTTCCATTAGCCAAGATGGAATCCATCTTGTTTTGAACCGCTTCCTTCTAGTAGTCTGCATCCGGAGATGCAAAAGCTTCTGAAATAGAAGTGGGAGTGTCATCCACTAGGTACACAATGAAATCATTACCAAAAGACCTTGCGGTCCTTTGTCTCTTGCTCCTTGTGGGAGCTTCATTGTCATCCTCATCTGAATCTGAACTCTCATCATCTGATTGTTCATCAGTCTCTATGGGAGTTTCAGGTTCAGAAACTGGATCATATTCCTTATTAGATATGTTAGGCATATCTCTCATAGGAAATATATCCTCAAAGAATGTAGCATCTCTTGATTCAAAAATGGTACCGACACTCATGTCGTCCATTTCAGATTTCACGACAAGAAATCTATAAGCAATGCTATGAGTAGCATAGCCAAGAAAGACACAATCCACAGTTTTCGGTCCAAGCTGACGCTTCTTGTTGATTGGCACGTTGACCTTTGCCAAACAACCCCAAGTACGTAAGTAGGAGAGTGTCAACCTTTTCTTTTCCCATTCTTCAAATGGTGTAATCTCTTTATTATTAGTTGGAACACGGTTTAGGACATGACACGAAGTCAATATAGCCTCCCCCCACCATTCCTTGGATAAACCGGCAGTGTCTAACATGGCGTTAACCAAATCTGTTAGAGTCTGGTTTTTCCTCTTAGCAATCCCATTGGATTGAGGGGAATTGGGAGGCGTCCTCTCATGTATAATACCATGTTCCGAACAGAATAAATTGAACTCATTAGAAAAGTACTCTCAACCACGATCGGACCGAATTCTTTTGATCTTTCTCTCAAGTTGATTTTCAGCTTCTGCTTTATAGATTTTAAAGAAATCTAAAGCCTCATCTTTAGTTTTCAAGAGATATACATAACAGTACCTAGTAGAATCATCAATCAAAGTCATGAAATATTTCTTTCCACTAATTGTCAACACACCATTCATCTCACATAGATCTGAATGTATAAGCTCAAGAGGTGCCAAGTTTCTTTCCTTCGCGGGCTTATGAGGCTTGCGAGGCTGCTTTGCTTGCACACAAGCATGGCACTTAGAGCCTTTGATAATAGTAAATTTCGGAATTAAACTCATACTAGCAAGCCGCGACATACAACCGAAATTAATATGAAAAAGTCGTGAATGCCAAACATTAGTTTCATTACTAGTAGTGCCAACATGGTTCACTACGTCATCACAGAAGTCTATCAATGAAAAACGGAACATGCCTCCGCATTCATAGCTTTTTCCAACAAAGGTTCCATACTTAGACAATACAACTTTATTGGACTCAAATACCAACTTCAACCCATCTTTCAAAAGACGGGATCCACTAACGAGATTCTTCTTGAAGTTGGTAGTCTGGCAGACTTTATTATTTCCCTTGGACTTGTGGGCATTTTTCTGCACCATATTGGCAGCAGAATGTCCCTCGGTTCCACTAGTGTGTTTGTCTTTTGCCCTCGCCTTCTCTTCAACATCCAGAGAACCAATTAGGTACTCAACAGAGAGCTCATGCCTCTGATGTTTCAGAGAAGTGGAAAAGTTCCTCCATGAAGGGGGAAGCTTAGCGACAATGCATCCCACGACAAACTTGTCTAGAAGCACACACTTTAGGAGTTCGAGTTCCTTTGCCATGATCTGTATCTCATGAGCCTGTTCTACTACAGATCAGTTTTCAACCATCTTGTAGTCATTGAACTGCTCCATAGCATACAGTTCACCACCGGCATCGGCAGCACCGAACTTAGCGTCCAGCGCATCCCACAGTTCCTTGGCATCACGAATATGCAAATATGTATCAACCAACTTGTCTCCAAGCACACTGAGTACAGAGCCCACGAAAAGTACAGTGGCCTCTTTGAACGCCATCTCTTCCTCGAGAGTAAGCGGACCTCTGGGAGTGCCATCTGCAACCTTTTCTATGCCCATTGCAGTGAGCCACAAGAGGGTTTTCCCTTGCCATCTCTTAAAATTAGCACCCGTAAAAGGGCTCGGTTTCAGCGAAGCAGCAAAGGCAGATGACGAAAATTGCCTAAATAAGTAAGGTTTTTGGATTGTTGGAAAATTAGGCAATTTTCCCATGAGATTAATTACCGAAATCAAGATTATGTAAGCACTAGCAGATCTAAACACATGCAGCCAAATAACCACATCTAGTAGATCTGAAAAACTAGCAAGTACTAGTGCATACAAAGATAAGAATAGCACGTACAGGTTGACCGGAAAGGTCATCACCACAGCAGCACCGTGGTCATTGTTGTTGTCGCCCATGGTGCTGATGAGGTCGTCGGTTGATGAAGAAGAACACGAACGGAGGTGAGCAGTCGCGCCGAGACGCTCTCCAAAAACCTTATCGCCCGTCTCCCGGTGCAGGATCTCAACGGACGGGGTTTCAGAGGCCTGCTCTCCCGGACAGCAGTGCACGCAGCCGCCGGGATGGTGAAGCCTAGAGAGCAACACAGCAAAAGGAACACACATCGAGAGAGACAGAGAAAGGAACTCGATCCGTCTAGATCTGTCTGTCTCTCGCTCTATAAAGCCTGGGAGGTGAGCCGACCAAGTCGCCACGCGTTGGAAGACAAGGACATGCGTCAAACATGCACACGAATGTTGACACGTACCCAACAGCTAGTGCACCAAGCAAAAAAATTAGTCTTCCACAAAATGAGTTTCTAACTCGAACTCGATTCACGAAACGCGACGCGACGCGCGTGCGGGTGAGGCGGGCGGCGGAGGAGGAGGAGTGCGCGTGGACTCCTTCTCTTCTCACTCACTTAGTGGGAATGAAATAGCTCACCTTATAAGCTGGTCCAACTCTCTCCCAACTAGCAATGTGGGACTAAACTTTGTCTCCCACAGAGCTCCCAAGCTGCCATAGTAGATGGGTCTTGAGATTTCAGGATTTATTAGACTAGATGGGTTGCCTACATGGGCCGCAACCCATATAAATCTAACAAGGTCTTTGAAAAAATTCGTCTTTACTTGCTGGTCTGTTTTGACAGATTTCTGCCATTTTCTGCATTTGCTTCTTGTTGGTTCCTTTTTGAGTTCTTTTGGGGAATTGAGCTTTTTGAGGGAAGTGCTACAGTAGCTAGTGTTCTAATGGAAGTTTATTTGGTGTTAGAACTGAACCTTGAGACTTATTTATCTTAAGTGCACTAATGTTGCTAATGAGATTGTGTGAAGTTTTGTATGAAGGAAAATTTTCAGGTGTATGGAAGGAATGAGTAATGAGATGAAGGATGGACTAAAGCTCAAGCTTGGGGATGCCACGCGTGTCACCCCAAGAAATATCCAAGAAGTACAAGCGTCAAAGCTTGGGGATGCCCAAGGCATCCCCTTCTTCATCAATAAAAATCCCAGGTTTCTTCCAAATGCTTCATTTTATTGTTTCATGCATAGTTGTGTTTTTCTTGGAGCGTCTTCTTTTTCGTTTTCGTTTTGTTTTTTGTTTGCCTTGGTTTTCTTAGTTTTCTGAATAAATTGGTTGGACCCCCTCTTTCATACTTTGGTTTGCAAATAGTTTGGTTTGGTTTGGAAAAGAGTAGGAAAGTTCATGCTTATGTGGTAAAAAGAGCTTGTTTTTTGACTGTGGCCTATGCTTTGTCATGCCATGCTTGTTTTTATTTTGGCTTTATGCTTAGTATTCTTTGCTGTGGCATGACTTGTTATAAACAATTGAGATTTCTTAATGTGCCTTGGATGAATCATGCGTTGTTTTAGTATATTAAAGCATAGTATAGTGGTATTCTCCTTTGATGCTTTATTTGGGTTGACTTGGCGCATGCTCACACCATGTTATGACTATCTCAAGTCACCATAGCCTTTCTGATCCTTTAGTTTACAAATTGTAGTATCACTTTATGCTTTGATCAATGATGTTTTGTCTCTCTGCATGATTATGGCCATTATTGCTCTCTTAGTTTGTCGCTCCCAGTCTTTTGCTAGCCTCCACAATAAAGTATGAGTTCCACTCATGCATCCAAGTCCCTAAACCAAGTTATTCCAAAGAGTCTACCATACCTACCTACTAGCTTATGCTATTCCAAGTATATTCATGCTTTTGTTTACCTTCCAAATTAAACTTGTTATGAGAAAACTAGTGATTAAAGCTCTCACGAACTTGATGGCACACTTTACTTTTCTTGCCCTTAATAAACTTGAACCATTGTGCCGTCTATGTTGTATATGCTTGCACTTATTTGTTGGGAATTAGCAGAACCATGCTTTTATGGGGAACGCTTTCAACATTGCACCTGGTACTTGTACCTAGTTGATATCATGCTCTTTTGTATATGGATGTCGTCGGTGTGAAATGAAAGGGGAGCTTGTAAATCCATGGAGTTATGTATATGTGTTAGAGAAATGCCTGGGTCGCTGGTCTAATCCATACTGACATGGTGGAAACCTGCAGCGTAACCATAATGAGCTGTCTATGAAGCATTCTTCTTATAAAAAAGAGTCCTATTGAGAAAAAAGAGAAAAAGAAAAAAAAGAATATGAAAAGAGGAAAGAGAGAAAAAAGCACCATATTCCCATGGTAAATATAAAGATTGTTGAGATGCTCGTTGTCTGCTTGCCTTGTCATTTTGATATGGGGATTCTTCCGTATCATCGGGCAAGGGGTACCCCGTTGGCGGTTCTCTATGATACACATGTACTTACAATGACAAGAACTTACCGGTGACTAAACTTGAGTAGCATGAGGAGCGGCCCTCGTATACAAGGGACATGAGGTTTCTAATTTATACTTCGTCAAGCATGTACACCATAGTTTGTTCACTTTAACCTTAATCACTTCAAGATGCTTATGATAGGGGCAATGAGAGCTGAAAGATATAAGTACCATAATTTTTGGAAGCTCTTTATGAGACTTGAATCCCTACTTCCTTTTATAAAAGGCCTTTATTTCACCATTATATTGAGTCTCCACCTTCTACCTTTATGCACCTACTTTGAAAGCATAGTGGCCATTCTTAGTTCTATGTGCATTGTCCCAAGACTAGTTGATTGATGCATAACTTGATATTGCTTGTTTTAAACTATTTGTATCTAGTCACACTTATGAACTTTGAAGGTGTCCTATGCATTTATATTTGCTACTCTATTGAGGGACAAGCTGAATACTATTATGCTATGTTTTCTTTATGTGAAACAAACAAACGTCTTGCAAAGCATTGTTATTCATGAATCTTTTGTCTGTGCCTTTTCATGTTGCATCATAGTTTCTTTGTCTTATTGCTAGAACTTTGTCTTTCATGTTATGATTGAAGTACTATGGTTCCAACTTTTAATGTTTTACAAATACTTTGATCAAGTCTTTGATGGTGCATGTCACCTTAAAAAATTGTTCTTTCTTTTTATCACTTACCTACTCGAGGACGAGTAGGAGTTAAGCTTGGGGATGTTGATACATTGCAAATGTATCTATAATTTTTGATGTTCCATGCTTGGTTTTATCCACTTTCTTGTGTTTTGTCCACACTTTGGAGTACTTTTCATATGATTTCTTGGACTAACCTATTAACAAGAGCCACAGTGCCAGCTGCCTGTTTTCTGCTGTTTTTGGTTCCAGGAAAGTTAGAAAATGAATATTCTCGGAATTGGACGGGACAAAAGCCAAAGTGCCTATTTTCCGGAAGTCATCAGATGCCAGAATACGAGACAAAGAAGGGCCAGAGGGTAGCCACACCACCTGGCCGCGCGGCCAGGCTTGGCCCGCGCCAGGGGGTGGTGTGGCCAGCCCAGGCACCCTCTCGGCCTCTCCTTCCGCCTATAAGATGCCCCCAGGACGAAAACCCTAAGGGCCTGATCAAAAATCCACGAAAGAGTCTGTAGCCGCCGTCATCTCCATCCCTATATCGGGAGGGATGTCAAGCTCTTCCTGGCACCCTGCCACAGAGGGGAATTCACCCTGGAGGCCTTCTTCATCACCATGCAAGCCTCCGGAGTGATGCGTGAGTAGTTCATCTTTGGACTACGGATCCATGTAGTAGCTAGATGGCTGGTTCTCCTCCTTTGTGCTTTCATGTTTAGATCTTGTGAGCTCCGTTCATGATCAAGATCATCTATTTGTAATTCTGCATGTTGTGTTTGCGGGGATCCGATGGATGTTGAGATGCTATTTCAGATTGATTATTGATTCTATCATGTCTTTGTTATTTGTGATCTTGCATGCTTTCCGTTGTTAGTAGCTATCTTGGCCAAGTAGATGCTAGCAACTCCAAGAGTTAGTATTTATGCTCGATAGTGAGTTCATGCCTCTGGTAATCTGGGGAAGTGACAGAAATCTCTAAGGTACTTGATGTGTTGTTGCTATTAGGGAGAAAAAAACAATCCTTTGTTCATAGAACAATCATATTGTTTACTTTACACGCAGTTCGTAAAGCAATAATCTGTTGCTTGCAACTTAATACTGGAGGGGGTTTGGATGATAACCTGAAGGTGGATTATTAGTCATAGATGCAGTTGGATGGCGGTCTATGTATAATGTTGTAATGCCCAATCAAGTATCAAAGGATTCAAGATGATTAGTATATGCATGTATTGCTTTCTCGATGTTTGTCAATTGCCCCACTGTAATTTGTTCACCCAGCATGTTATCTATCTTAAGGAGAGCCACCTCTAGTGAACTATGGATCCCGGTCCTTGTCTTTTACATACAATCTATAAATTGTGTACTGTTTTGTGTTTACTTTCTGCAAACTATTACTTCTTTCCATTTGATACGTTTAATCCTTTGTTTTCCGCAAAACACGGTGAGATTGACAACCTCATCGCAAGTTGGGGACAAAGTTTTGTGGTTGTGTTGTGCAGGTCTCCACGTTGCTACTAGCACCAGTAGTGTGCCCTGCCAAGGCTCAGCTAGCAACACTTTTGGGGTGTTTCCTTGCTCCTACTGGTTCGATTAAACCTTGGTTTCATAACTGTGGGAAACTTGCTGCTGTGCTCATCATACCTTCCTCTTAGGGTTCCCAACGAGCTCTACATCAACATCGCACCAGCACTTTTCTGGCGCCGACACTGAGCCATCAGTTGCCAATGGTGCAACCCGGGTGAACAAACAAAGTCTACAACATGGCTCTACCCTCATCTCTATCTAGCCATGCCCCCCACATCCTACCCCCAGGGAACTCCAAAATCAGTGCGACCTACCAATCACACCCCTAGAGTTCTACTTCTACTTCTTGTTCGAATCAAAACTGCGAGGACATCGCTATTCCCAATCTCTATTCCTAGAAGAGCTAGCAACCTCGTCTCCCTCCCGGGTCGCTCTCGCGCAGAGTGGCTTTGGAGGCCCCCAACACTAGTCCAAAAAGGCCACCAGATCCGACCCCCTGGTCGCCGAAGGCAGAGGGCGAGGAAGAGAAAGCATCGACGCCCCTCTATGCGTGGAGAGGTGGCTTCTTGGGGGATTGCGCCCAGCGAGACGGTGCTGTCTACAGGCAGGCGACAACGTGTAGGTTCACAGGGAGTATGTGCTGGAGCGGCATCATGCAGCAGGCGTGACCGTTTAGGAGGAGGCGTCGGCGGCGAACGGGCAACCCTACGGGACCATTCTCTGGGCCTATTCTGGGCTTGCTCGGTGGCGGGCGTCACGGAGGAGGGTGAGGTGGTGGTGTAGGTTGGCCGGAGCTAGCGACAGTGGTGATCTACGCGACCTGAGGAACAATCATGGAGGCGATGGCCTGGGCCCAATCTGGGTCCGTAGGGATGACCGTGCAATGCAATGGGGCTGCCCGGCCTCGACGTGAGCAGCTCATGCTGATGTGTTGTGCTGCTGGGTTCTAGAGGCTATGGGAGTTGGATGTGGGAGGGTTGGAGGTGTAGGAGGTTGTCTCGGCATCGGTGCATTGGCATGCCCGTGTTGCGGCAACAGGGGCTTGATTCTGGATGATCTCGGTCCGGAGGACAGCTGCCGCTGCACGCATCTTGCTTGCTGGGGCTCGCAGAAGTGTGAGATGAATGGCACCGGGGTGAGGTGTTGCATCCTCCCACCACCTGTGGAGAAGAGGAAGTGTGCTGCGAGCGGGGTAGCACACCTAGCTGGGCAGCGTCGGCGGGGTCATGTGAGAGCAGCTGCGGCTTCCAGCGCAGGGAGGAGGACCGTGGAGAGGTGGTCGGACGCGAAGGCAGGTGCATCGAGATAGTGTGGATCCACACATGGCGGCCGATTGGCTCCTGGTTGGGTTGGTGTAGGTGAGGCTATCAGAGAAAGCCGTGCTCCGGATACAGTCGGAGCGGTCGATGGAGGCACCTACGGGTGTCGCTTCCTTGTTGAAGGCATCGACTTAGTTGCTCTCACTTGCCTATCCAGACATGCTCCGAGGAAAACCCCACATCCGGTCTCCTGATGGGACGATGGTGGCGCCACTTGGCGTCGTGTTCGTTGTTCAGGGCATTGTTTTGGAGTTGGATCTAACTAGAGGGACCAGTGGCTCGTGAGGTTGTGTGGCGGCAGCAGCCGGAGCCCCCTTGACATGCTAGGAGCGTCAGATGAGCCCTTTGACCTTTGCTCGCTGGTTTAGAGAGACACTTGTTCTCTTCATGGCTTGTCATTTCTTTCTAGCGTCGTTGAGGTTGGCCAAATGCTCATGTTTGGCGTCTTGTATGTGTTCCGTGTTCTAGGTGTAGCTTGCCGTTGTTTAGGGTTTTTGCCTGGTTTACCCCACATAAACCAAGGAGTTCGTTTTCTATCTAATCAATGAATTTATCAGTTCTCCTGCTGACATTCAAAAAAAAAACTTTGTTCCTAAAGATGTGATGATTTATACTTTGATTCCTTAGTAGTAATTGGGAAAATAAAAGATATATAACGAAGAAGATCCTGACAATAGACAGGTACTTTGATTCCTTAAAGCGGAAGACTTGGTGCACAATGTTCCTTGTGTGATGTAAGCGCCAACAGCGTGTTCAAACATCCTCACATCAATGGTGCATAAATTCCCCAAAGTATCCCACGTGTGCATCGAGAATCAGTCCTAAGACTAGACAAAAACAAATGTAACTCTCGATTTAGCAAAGTTAGTCAACTCTGCTCGCTTTCTTCCAGAGCCTGACGATACCTTGTGGATCACACCTTGAGGATCTGTCGTTTTAACTGTCCATGTAATCGAGGGGCAATCATAGACTAGTGTGAATCTCTGTCTATATACGGTACTACCTCCCTCGATTAATTGCTTGACCACCGGGAACACTACGTACAGAGACATTTTGGCTTGAGCAAGATGGCTTGGTCGTCGTCGTGGTCGTGCACGGTGATGCTGCTCGCCCTGGCCATCTCCACGCAGCTCGGCGCTTCCGCCCTTACGCGGGGCTACTACAACAGGACCTGCCCGAACCTGGAGAGCATCGTGCGCGGCGTTGTGACACAGAAGAGGGACGCCACCATCCGGACGATCGGCTCCACCATCCGCCTCTTCTTCCACGACTGCTTCGTCGAGGTACGCACGCACGCCACGCGCAGCAAATGCCCAGCTACGATGTTGCGGTATGTACTGTAACCGATTGGTCGCGATTGTGTTCGTGCAGGGTTGCGACGGTTCGGTGCTGATCGAGTCGACGGCGGGGAACACGGCGGAGAGGGACGCCGACGACAACAAGTCCCTGGCGTTCGAAGGCTTTGACACGGTGAACGCCGCCAAGGCCGCCGTGGAGGCGGCTTGCCCCGACACGGTGTCCTGCGCCGACATACTCACCATCGCCACGCGAGACGCCATCGTCCTGGTCAGTACACGCTCCCGCGCGCACTCTTACAGAGTGCGCTTGTTTTACGTTTGCTAGTACACGTGTACGCTTCATGTATTCCCGAGCCTGACCACAGAGTTTGTTGTGCTGTGCAATAACAGAGCGGCGGTCCCTTCTACCCGGTGGAGCTGGGCAGGCTGGACGGGCTGAGCTCCAGCGCCAGCAGCGTCACAGGCCAGCTGCCGCATCCCACACACACCATGAACCAGATGGTCGCAATCTTCAGAGCACAAGGGCTCACCATGTCGCACATGGTCGCTCTCTCAGGTGAGTGAGACACACTGACAAGCACACACCTTGTGCCTCAACTACGATCGACGTGCCGGTGCCGCGGATGTGTAACAGGTTTTTGGTGTGTTCTATATGCGCAGCGGCGCACACCGTGGGGCTGGCGCACTGCGACAAGTTCAGCGACCGTGTGTACGGCAGCCCGGCGGACCCGACGCTGAACCCCAAGTACGCGTCGTTCCTCCGGAGCGAGTGCCCCGCCGTCGCCGGCTCGTCCAACCCGACGGTGTTCATGGACCAGGCCACGCCGGCGGAGTTCGACAACCAGTACTTCCGGAACCTGCAGGACGGCGGCGGCCTGCTCGCCTCCGACCAGCTGCTCTACACCGACAACCGCACCCGCCCGAACGTCGACGCCTGGGCCAACAGCACGGCCGCCTTCAGCAAGGCCTTCGTCGACGCCATCGTCAGGCTCGGCCGCCTCGGGGTCAAGTCCGGCAGCCAGGGCAACATACGCAAGCAGTGCGACGTCTTCAACTGATGGAGTCATCAATCGATAAAAGCGATCGATTGGTGCGTGTATATATCCTGGAATATTGCAGCGCTGCCTTAGTGTTGCGTGCATTTGTACACAAAATGTGTCAGTGTGGTACAGAAATCCGTCGGGTCTTCCGGTTCTGTGTGGTTTGTACATGCATGACCTATACATGTTGTTTCATTTGTTGCTTTTAGATGTGCAGTTGTGCACATAAGTTGGATTTGATAAAGTAAATGAATAAAACACACGCACCTCGAAAAATAATGGGTGCACGCCTCAAATATAGTTTTAGCGTGCTAATGAGATATTGTTTCTTCTGTTTTTTACATTGTCGGCATCTCAATTTTTCCATTTCATCGAGCAGCCGAGCTAAACCCTTTCCATTAATTGCTTAATGAAAATACAAAATTCGCTACACAATAAATAGAGGAGACGGGAGTCAAAAACAATATTTTGTCGTAATCTCCTACGTTGGGGTCTCCTCTCTTTATATTAGGTGTACAATTTGAGACACAAGCCGGATCACAAATCGATCTCTGGCCGGTCATACAATAAGTGCAACGCACGGTTTCAAACAATACGTGCATAGCACGGACACATACACGTTATACAATTGTATCTCTAACACTCCCCCTCAATCTAAACCGTCGTGTATAAGGTTGAGATTGGATTTAAATTTATGAAGTGTGAGCTGAGTGGCCGGTTTGGTGAAAACGTCGGCAATCTGATCAGCAGAGGCAATAAACCTAACATGAAGAGCTCCCATTGCGACCCTTTCGCGAACAAAATGAAAATCTATCTCGATGTGCTTCGTACGAGCGTGGAACACCGGATTAGCTAAGAGATAAGTAGCACCAAGATTGTCGCACCACAGAACAGGGGGCGAGATTGATGAACACCAAGCTAAGTGAGCACAAACTGAATCCAAACAGCTTCAGCAGTACCATTTGCCAGAGCCTTGTACTCAGCCTCAGTACTGGAACGAGAAATCGTAGGTTGTTTGCGAGAGCTCCAGGAGACCAGGTTACCTCCGAGAAAAATAACGAAACCACTAGTGGAGCGACGATCATCCGGGCATCCGGCCCAATCAGCATCGGTGTAAATGTCCAACACCGTAGAGACCATAGGCTGAATGTACATGCCAGTAGAGATGGTGCCCTTCACATATCGAAGAATCCTCTTGACTGCCTCATAGTGAACAGTCGTGGGCTGAGACAAGAACTGGCAGACTTTGTTCACAGCAAAAGACAAATCCGGTCGAGTGTGCGTAAGATACTGAAGACCACCAACTAAGCTTCGGTAGCTAACAATATCAGCCGGACCGAGAGGGTCACCAATACCACGTGACAACTTGTCCGTGGATGACAAAGGAGTAGTGACCGCTCGGCAGTGCTCCATATTGGCACGATGAAGCAAATCAAGAGCATATTTGCGCTGAGTAAGAACCATCCCTTGAGACCGGTAAGAAACCTCAATCCCAAGAAAGTAATCAAGACGACCGAGATCCTTGATAGGGAACGTGTCAGAGAGAGTTGCAACCACTCGATCCACAACAGCCAAGGAAGAGCCAGCAATGACAATATCATCGACATACACAAGCATATAAATCTGAACTCCATGTTGATCATAAATGAACAAGGAGGTGTCGGCTTTACTGGAGAGAAATCCCATATGAAGAAGACGATCACTGAGGCAGGCATACCATGCACGAGGAGACTGCTTGAGCCCATAGAGCGCCCGCTAGAGCTTGCAAACATGGTTGGGAAAACGAGAATCCTCAAAACCGGGGGGCTGCTGCATATACACATCTTCTTGAAGAAAAGCATTGCTGACATCGATATGACGGAGGCACCAGCCACGAGACATAGCCAAAGAGAGTACCAGCCGAACTGTAACCTTGTTAACCACCGTACTAAAGGTATCATGATAATCTATACCTTCTTGCTGTGTAAAACCACGAGCCACCAATCTAGCCTTGTGCTTATCGATAGAACCATCAGGACGAAACTTTGTCTTAAAAATCCACTTACTTCCGACAATGTTCGTGGTAGGGGGTCGAGGAACCAACGTCCAAGTCCGATGGATGGTAAGTGCATCAAATTCTGCTTCCATAGCAGACCGCCAGGCTGGTTCTGTTAATGTCGTACGATGCGAGGCTGGCGTAGCCAGAAAAGCTCCATGCCGATGAGGATCATAATGGACTGTCCCATTCGTGTACTCCTTGGGCCGATGAACACCAAGACGATGGTGAGTGACCATGTGGTGCTGAGCTGGCATCGGATTAGGCGATGGCGGTGAGGCAGCATCACTAGACGATGAAGGCGGACCGGGCCCACCAGACGGCCCAGCAGAAAACGTCGCCCCTGAGCGTGGAGTAGACGGGGGCGAGGACAACGCCTCAGGGGAAACCGACCCAAGACGCAGAGACCCAGCTCGTGGCGGGCTGGGCTGGCCACCGCCAGGCGCAGGCGTGGGGGAGGCCACAAGCGGCGATGCTGGCGCGGGTGACGAGGCATGCACGTCGATCAATACCTACACAGGAGCAACAGAGGAAACACCAGGAGGGTCAACTGGCAACAAGGAAGTGTCATAAATACGCGTATTAGTATTCTGAATAACTGGTTCCTGTGAAGGAAAAGCGACAGGGAGTAACTGAGACACATCAACAGTGACATCGGGAGTGGCATACGGGAAAACTTTCTCGTCGAAAATCACATCACGAGAGATATAAATGCGCCCAGTGCTTCGGTCTAGACACTTGTAACCTTTATGCATAGGACTATACCCGAGAAAAACACACATCTTTGACTGAAACTCGAGTTTCCGAGAATTGTATTTGCGCAAGCTAGGCCAGCAAGCACACCCGAAGGTACGCAGGAAGGAGTAGTTAGGGATGATCTGTAGGAGGCGTGCAATGGGAGTGGTGTTGTCGAGGGTGGGAGTTTAAATGTGATTTATAAGGTAGCAAGCTGTAAGAAACGCTTCATCCCAATATCAGAGGGGAACGGAGGAGTGTGCATGCAAAGCAAGTCCAGTTTCAACTAAGTGTCAATGCTTATGCTCGGCAACACCATTCTGCTAGGATGTGTGTGGGCATGAGACTTGATGGGAAATCCCCGTACGCTCAAAGTAAGCATGGAGACGATGATACTCTCCTCCCCAATCAGACCGAATGGCACGAATTTTAGTATTTAGAAGGCGCTCAACATGATTCTGAAAAATATAGAAAATGTTCTCAACGTTAGACTTATGTTTGATAAGATAGATCCAGTAGTGGCGGCTATAATCATCGATAAAGCTCACATAATATTTAAAACCCCCGGAAGAGGGTAAAGCAGGCCCCCAAACATGAGTATGCACAAGCTCAAGAGGAGAATGAGTAACACTCGAAGAATTATTATAAGGTAATTGATGACTCTTGGCACGTTGACATGCCTCACAAACGAAAGACTCGGAATTTGAAGAACAAGGAAAATCATTGGACCTAACAATGTTTTGAACTACTTTATTGGACGGGTGACCTAGACGCTGGTGCCATTGGGAAGGCGTGATCCTGACACCGGAAGAAGAATGACGATGAACGGAGGCTCGATCAAACGGGAGGGGGTAGAGACCACCACGACTTCTACCTTGCAAGAGGATTCTCCGCGTGGCTTTGTCTTTAACAAGGAAAAAATATTTATGAAATTCAATGAAAATACCATTGTCACAAACGAGGCCATAAACAAAGAGCAAATTTTTGCTAATATCAGGAACATGGAGAATATTCTTCAGGGCAAGAGATCGCACAGAACCAGTTAAACTAGAATTACCAATATGCGCAATAGACAAACCTGTGCCATTGGCGACCTAAACCTGATCCTTGCCGCTCGTGTGCGTGGAGGCGTTCGATGTCGTTGGTGTAATGGTCGGTGGCGCCAGAGTCGATGATCCACGAACTGCCCTCAGAGAAAGTGGAGGTGGAGGCGGCGTTGTTTGAGCGGGGAGCATCCGATTGATACCCCTGGTTGAACCGATTGCGCAATCTAGGGCGTCGTGCCCCCATATGCCACAGATCTCACACTGAGGACGATAGCGGCCACGACCACCGTTGCCACGGCCACGGCCACCGTTGCCCTGCATGTGGTAGCTGTTGGCACCGTCGTCATTGCGGTTGCCGCGATTGTCCTGGTAGCCACCTCCGTAGCCACTGTTGTAGTGGTTGGCACCCCCACCACCACCTCCAGCAGATTGTTGTTGTTGCTGCTGCCCACCGTTAGGGCGACTGCCATTGCCGTTGAAACGGCCGTTGCTAGGGGCGTTGTCGAACGGACGACCACCACCGCGCCCCTAATCGCCGCGCCGAGCGGCAGAGTTTGCTGATGAAGAGAAGTCACCAGCCTGAAGATTCTTCTCGCGGATGGATTCGCACGAGAGCAACATCGAGTAGAACTTGGAGACGGAGATGGACTGGCTGGTGTTGTTGAGGACGGTGAGCGATTGCTGAAGGCCCTCGAATTGTGAACCGAGACCGACCACCATGTAGTCAATAAGCTCATCCTCGAGAACGGGGCTGCCGACCATAGCTAGAGCGTCGGCAAACCCTTTCATCTTGTTGAATAAATCGGTGGCGGTCATGTCGTTCTTCTTCATCGTCGTCAGCTGGCGCCGGAACTGACGGACCCTGCCCGGTTTTGGGCGGAGAACATGGCGGTGACGGTGCTCCAGACAGCGGCGGCGGTGGTGCGCCCTACAATCTGGGCGATGATATCCTCGGCCATTGAGCCAATCAGGATGCTCATGACCAGTTGTAACATCCCAAATTTTATAATTTCAGATGTTACTAGTAAGCATGCATCATATCATTGCATCATGGCATCACCTATCGAAAAATTTGCATCAGGCAATTCTCAAACCCCATAGTCACTAACAGACAAAAGGAGAGTAAAACCTTTTTAACCACCAAAACCTTTGCAAAAGTGTTATTTTATAATCCTATCCTAACCCTCTTCTTTTTTACAAAATTTTAGAGACCAATTTCGTCTAATTTGGAGTTCGTATGCAAAAGATATAAAGGAAATACCAAAATAGAAAAAGAAAAGAAAAAAAACGAAATGGGCCGCCGGCCGGCCCACCTCAGCCGACCGAACCAGCCATCCTACGGGATCGATCCCACCTCCGCTTTAAAAAGCGTGCGAAAATCTGTTCTCTAAACCTATCTCTATTCAAATACTTATAACTTTTTATCTACAACTCTGAATTGACTTCCGTTTGTTTCTACTTGTTCCCTACTCCAAGATCTATCTTCCCATCATCATAAAAGCCTAAGTAATCCATCGGAGCCACAGCTATAACACTTCTCCTTCGCGAAATCCCGAATCTACACCCCACCAAATCGTATTTCGCTTCTAAACCCATCTAAACTTCGTCGGCTGCCTTTGGCTTCAACACGAAAGTTGTAGATCTCGTCAAAATATTTCAATTCCGACAAACCTCATCTCTTTTCATCCACCACAGCGGGAGAATTTCGCAATGCAATATTTCAGATCTGATGGCGTAAATCCAAGATCTACTCGCGCTCGTTTCTTGGAATCCAAATCCCTTTGGTGAAAAGGTAGATCTAATCATCCTCCACAACTTTCATGTTCAAAGTTTTTCGTTTTGACCTACGGTTTTATCTCTCTAACACATATCTACTTCTAGTCCTTTGTTAGGCAAAATCGGGTCTATTTTGAGCCAACTTCTCTTCTGGCCACCGGATCTCATCCCGACGGTCGAGATTCAATCGTCCCGATCAGTTGCCTCGTCACCGCCACGTCGTCGTCAGGTCAGCATCTAGTCCCAGTCAACCTGTCCAGTCAGCGGAATATTCTCTGAAATATTCCGTTCGAATTTAAAATTGCAGATTATAGCTGTAATCTTGTAAAATTCATAGAAATTAGATTATTAGTCCAAAAATTGCGTATAATATACCGTTGGATTCATATTTTCGAGTAGAATACATATCTACAATAATATTACTATTTTGCCACGGCAATCTTGCAGTAGAGTTAAAAGTTTAGATTAGAGTATTTTAATTCTAGAAAATTATCCGTAACTCCGTTTTAGTTGATTCTTGTTGCGTTGGCCTTGTTTTGACAATACCTTCTGTAGAAAATTATCATATCTTGCTTAGGGTGTTTAGATCTGTTTCGAGATAGATTAGAGCTGTAGATCTAGTTTCAAGCCTGTTTAATTAGGGTTTTATCCAAAATACCTAAAATCTGTGGGAAATCGATTCTAATGACATCCCCAACTCAACAACACCCCTGGTTAAGACCCTTGGCCGAAATCAAACCCACCCTTGCATATTACCATGTTGCATGCATGCATATTTGACTTCGTGACTTGTTTTGTGCAAATTGTGATTGGATCCTTGTTTACTTCGTTAGATTGCTCGGAGTGCGCTGAGGAGTATTGTTGTGTAGATTGCTGCTCGGATCAAGGCAAGTTACACCACTTGTTCATGTTATGTCCCAGTTTTGACTATGCATGTTTTACTCTTCAAATTCTGTAGTATGCATGCGTAGGTTTTTAGTAGAATTTCTTAGTATTATTTTGCAAGTACGGTTTTGTAGTATGCCATGAGTAGCTCTATGCTTAGGATTTTCTATCCCAATAGATTATCCTGTTTTTCTAAGTTATGCTTGCTATGCTATATACTTATATATATCAAATACCGTTGGGAGGGTTCGAAAGACTCAAGAATTTTCTAAGTATGATAGCTCTCTCGAGCGAACTTTTCTTCTCCAAAACCCCCCTCAAAATAAAACTAAGTTTTCTTCTGGGCGGAATGGTTGTCGGGACAACGAGTGAGATTTTGGTGGAGGACGGCCGCCCAGGAATCAAAGAAGTCTGCCATGTTTCAGAATTCAGAAGCTTCCCGTGCAACCACAATACATATGGGCTCTGTCTTGGCTTAGTACTTAGTGGGAAACCTCACCGGGGTACCAACATTTGGAGGTTCTTGGCACGGTTGGATCCAGCTGGTAGAGGGGCTACTAAGGGAAGGCTTCGCCATGGTCTTGTCTGTAAAAGGACTTGATCGTGGATTGTGGGGAAAGTGCACAACCTCTCGAGAGTATTGCAATCTGATCGATCAGCCGAGTTCACGGAAAAGAACATTTTGAGCATCTGAAGGATGGAGCCTCTGAAAGATCTTCCTCTCTCTTTTCAAACAAAAGTTTTTCAAACCCTATGGCGTGCGTAATATCGCTAATAGGTGGGAATTTGGGAACTTGGTGTGTCATATCCAAGTAACTTGATGCGTAATATCCAAGTGCCACCTGGTGTGTAATATCCAAGTGCTAGGCTGATTGGACACTTGGTGAGTAATATCCATGTGTTCCATTCGACCCTATACTTTTATCAAAGTTTACAAAGTAGGGAAAACTTTCTTCCTCTTTTCTCATTACCTTGATAAAATTGGCTTTACGCAAATAAACCCCAAAGCCTACTCTAGCCTTGCATGTAGAGTTAGTCTTGTTCCTTCCTTGGTGTAATTTGCCAATACATTCAAAGTATTGACCCAACTTGTTGGCTGCACGTCTTATGTGCAGAATCCGAAGATTGAAAGGTGCGTAGGGATCGCGGGTCTTCACGCAGCTAGCCTGAGGCGTTGATGGACTCAAGTTTTATTTAGTTTCCGCTGTTTTATTTGAGCTAGCTATAAGCTATGCAAGTTGTAATAATTATACTCTGGATTATTCGTGTAATAATGACTTGTGTTTTACATGATATTCATCGACTGTGAAGTGCTAGCTATTGATCCAGGGACTAGCATGTTAATCACAGGGACTTAGGATCTTTACCGATCCGAGGTCGCAACACCCGTTGATCCGTGTACCACCAGATGGCATAGTCGGGGTTTGCCTGTGTTGTGGCATCTGTGCCCGTGCCGGAGGTGATCGTTGGCGGTGGCGCCTTGCAGGACCCGTCGAGGAAACCGAGCCAGCCCTGGCTAGCAATGTTGGGGACAACCTGTGTCCTCCACAGCAGGTAGTTCGTGCGATCAAGACGCACGGTGATGGTGTTGGTGAATTGAGTGGGAGCGGCAGTGGGAAGAGAGGAGGTGAGACCATGGACGCCGGCGGCAAGCGAGGTGGTGAGGGAAGAGGTGGCGGCGCCGGTGGAGGTGGAGAACATCATCGCGGAAGACATCACGGCGACGGACCCTAGATCGGGAACGCGTGCTCTGATACCAAGTCAAAAACAATATTTTGCCGTAATCTCTCACGTTGGGGTCTCCTCTCTTTATATTAGGTGTACAATTTGGGACACAAGCCGGATCACAAATCGATCTCTGGCCGGTCATACAATACGTGCAACGCACGGTTTCAAACAATACTTGCATAGCACGGACACATACACGTTATACAATCGTATCTCTAACAACGGGAAGAAAGTCTAGCGAGTTGGGGCAGTACGACGAAACCTGCTCCCGGTGTTGGATCTCAAACACCCATACAGGAAAAAAAACCCTACTACCACTGTTGTACCAACTTGAGAAGTAATAGAGTATATAATTGTTACATGCCACGGTATAATCTGTCAGCAACTCAAAACGACACCAAAGTCTAACTAGAAGGACGTAAAGAAGCAACACGATAAGCCTTCAGTAATCATCAGCATCTCATATCCATGTAGCAACCACGCTAGTAAAACTAGCTTCATGTGGACGTCACATCAATGAAAACCATACCAGAGTTGACGAATACTTCACAAGTAAACGGTTTCCTCAGTTCAGAGTTGATTTTAGTACTTTTAAAGTTAGGATCCATTAATTAACTGCTTAATGAAAATACAAAGTTCTCTACACAACAGATAGATGAGATGGGAAGAAAGTCTCGTGAGTTGGGGCAGCAGGAAGAAACCTGCTCCGAGTGTTCGATCTCGAACATCCATACATGAAAAACAAACCGACTACCACCGTACCAACTCGAGAAGTAATATATAGAGCATATGATTATTACAGGCCGTAGAATAAACTAACAAGAACTCAAAAGGACACCAAAGTCTAACTAGAAGGACATAAAGAAACAACATGGTAAGCCTTAGGTAATCATCAGCATCTCATATTCATGTACCAACCACACCGGTAAAACTAGCTTCACGTGGATGTCACATCAATGAAAACCATACTATGGTCTACGAAGACTTCACAAGTAAATGGTTTGCTAAGTTCAGAGATTGTTTTCGGTTCTTTTAAAGTTAGGATCCATCTATGTCATAATCAACCGAGATTTCCATAAGCCTCAACAGTGCATTTTTGGAAGTCAAGATGAATATTTTGGGCAAAATCTCAGTTGAATGGGACTTAGTAAAATCATTGAAGTTATAGCATTGAAAACTATCGGTTTATGTGGAAAAGTAGCATCGAAAGCCAAATTTGTTTAAAGTTCAAACCTCCAACAAAATCTTTTTCGCCTTGGTGTTGTCCATTGTTGTTTTTCCACCAAAGGTTATTGGGAGGATTTTGAGTCTATCAACCTACAGATTAATTTTCGGGACAAGCCTTCAACATAAAACACGCTATCTCGTCATGACATTTATAGCCCGACGGCTAGCGAAAACTTCGAATCAATTTCCTCCACCTAGTTAACCAAACACATGTTAAAGAAAGGAGTAACACCGGACACATATTATATCATATCCTGGTCAATAACTCTCGCCATGATTTACTAAGTTTCATAAGAATCTCCAAGTTTAGTCCATTTTGCGTACACCATTTCCAACTTCCAAGCGTGGAGGGACCCGCCTTATGGAGATCTGAAACTAGCACACAGACCAGTTGACACACTCCAGGCGTTTGGTTATACCCGAAAGTTTGGGTGGGGTATTTCGGGTTAAATGAAATTCGGGTTTTAGGAAAAGGTGCTCTAAAATCCGTTCTTTTTTATGCTACCCACAATTTTGGGTAGCCGCTATTTCGGGTTCGGGATCGGGTAGTCCCGAATTACCTGACAGACATAGCAATGAACAAAATTGTAGAAAAGAAACTCAAGTTACTGCAGGTCTGCAACATTTATGCACTATTACGAAAGGTAACAACAGTTCTATAATAGATGACAACATAACAAGAAAATAATAACATAACAAGCATTTTGAGTGCTATTTTGCAACATTTTCAACATAACAACAGTTCTTTTCAACTCTCGAGTATTAGTGCATAACAGCCAACAATAGTCCAGTTCAATACTTAGAAATGATGTGACAAACTGACAGGCCAGCATAGGTTCATAACAGGAATAGCCGAACATGCTAAGTGGCTAACAAGTAACAACACTTCATGAATGATGAATCAACACTCTCGAATAGTCCAACTCCAAGAATCCAAGGCTCCATGCGCCATGCTCCAAGGTCCAAGCCTCCAGTGCTCCAAGTTGCTTGTCTCTACAAATGACACAAACACAAGTTCATGAATCATGAAGAAAAGTAGGAAATAATCTTAATAAATATAGCAGATTTGAGAATGAGAACAAGTTTCTTACCTTATTATGTTCAAGATTTGGAGATTCACATTCTTGCAGTAGAGTTAGAAGTTGATGCCTTAATTTTTATCACATTTGCCTTTTCCTTTGAAATTATGGAGGCCACCAAATTCCTTAATTAAATCTGCAAAGAGCGTAACAAGTATGCATGCAACCAACAATTAGAAAATATTGGTTGTTTGGGGCATGATGCAAGAAAACAAATACAAAGTAGTAAATGAGGTAATATTTTATCCTTTTTCATCTTAGCTAATTCCTCCATATTCTCCTGGATGTGAATAGGAGTAGTCCAACGTAGCCAATCTTGTGCACAAACAAGAGCTTCCAACATGAATGAAGTAAGTGAGATTCGGAAGTCATCCAATATACATCCACATATGCTGAAAGCCGACTCTGAAGCTATGGATGTGATGGGTATGGAAAGCACATCACGAAAGCCAACTTCGAAGCTATGTATGTGATGGTATGGAAAGCACATCATGTGCCAAGTGAGACAAGATGGGAAAACATACCGCATTGATCTTCCACCAACCTAGAATGTCAAACTCGCCTTCTTGGTCTTCACAATCTTCAGCAAGATATTTGTCAAGTTCTGACTTGGCATTAGAACTTGTACCATTTTTCATCTTCAACTTCTTGGCAATAACATCCTTCAACATGCTTCCTCTTATCACATTTCATACTCTTGTGTCATCCACTTCAGTTGTTCCTTCGGTTGGAGCATCCATATGCCTATACTCTTCAAACAAATCATTGAGACAAGTTGTAGTTGCTGCCCAAACTAGCTGTCCATTTTCTTGTCCAAATATTTCTTCAATTACAACATTAGTGTAGTTAGATAATTTGTATCTTGGATCAACAATGCAATAAAAATCATCAAGTTAATATTCTCCTTTTCCTTCTCCTTTCATTTGCCCTTCTTCTCATTTCCCTTGACAAATTTGTGCTTGAGTGTCCATCTCATTTATGCTCTCCTCATTGTTGATGTGCCAAAGGCCCCAATATTTGTTATATTTCTCTTTCATTCTTTGGCCCATAGCAACTTGCAAAGCATCTTCACTTTCCAGCCAAGTTTGAATCAACAAGTGCACTTCTGTAATCTCATGAAAGAAACTATTGCACGTGACACTGAGACTATCGGATACACGAGTTGTAAGATCAAATGAATGATCTAGAAATTCGTCCATCTTCTTTGCATTCTCCCAATCTATATCTTTAGGGAAACCAAACCCATCATTCTTTCCAGATAGAGCATACTTGTAACCAAAATCCACCTCGGTTAACCTCATGAGCACCTTGTCATACAGATTTTCAGCTTTAAGCATTATATAGGCAGAGTTCCACCTAGTTGGGACATCAAGCTTTAAAGATGTCTTGGTGTCCATCTTCTCTTCTTCTAAAATTTCCTTAAACTTCTCAAATTTGGTGCCATCATTTCTAATGTATCTAACAACACCTATTACACGCTTTACTGATGGGTCGACTTCCTTTAGGCCATCTTGCACAATGAGGTTAAGAATGTCGGCAGCACACCTCATGTGCATGTACTTTCCCTTTGCTATGTTGGAGTCAGGTGGTTTGTTCAAGTGCCTCCTCACATACACAATACCACCATCACTGGCACTTGCATGATCAACATCAATGACCTCACGTTGAGTATCTTGCTCCTGTGCTTCTGCGTGCGAAGATTGACCCGTTGATGGCTGTGAGCGAGAGCAGAATTCTTGTGATGGCTATGAATATTCAGTACCCATGGAAACCCTTGTGAGCAAGAGAAGATTGACCCCTTCATCCATATCCATGTTCATGTCAGATTCGGACATCTATAAGACAGGTAGACAACAATTTTTCAATTCACATAATCTGATAAAGGACCAATAACTTCAAGAGTTCAAGTATCACAGACTAGTGCATATGTATACATTAGCATATACATAGCTAGTAATCTCAATAAGTCGGTGATACAGTAGCATCCATACATAATTTCGGTGATATGTATAGCAGTTCAACAGTACCTAGGTCAATTTGACGATGTAGTGATTCAGATTTCGATGATACAATAGCAATTTGACTCTAATTCGGTGATATAGTAGCAATTTTAGAGGCGGCGGTTATTCAGATTTCGGAGTAGGAGACTATGAGTGATTTAGACTACGAGACTGGGAGTTATTCATACTTAGACTATGAGTTATTCATATTTCGGAGTAGGAGACTATGAGTTGATTCTTCAGTTCCAGTGGTTGATGCCAGATGGCGTCGGCGCGCCGCTCTGTCTTCGTGCAGCGCCGTCGGAGCCTAGAACCTTGCGTCGCGGTCGTCGGGGTCTCGGGGATCATTGTGCTCCGGGAGCGGGACTAGGGCTTCGGTCGTCTGCATCTACGCGACGCCTCAGTCGTAGTCGTTGCGGTCTCGGGGACCAGGCCTCGTAAGCATGCTGATGGCGCCGACTCAAGGGTGGCGGATGGGAGCAGTCGAGCGGCTGCGGCGACGGATTGGAGCGGTGCGGATTTGGCGAGCGAGCGGAGCGACGACGATGACTAGGGTTTGCGTCTTGCGGGAGAGTGGAGACTGGGGGATGCGGACTGTGGGAGAGTGGAGGCAGCCAGGGAGGTACAATAAGTTTTGGGATGTGCCTCACGCCCTCATCGCCTTGGGGATTACTACCTGGCCTTTTAGTAGTTTTGGGGGTACCCGTGGAGCAAACCCAAGCTGTCCGAAATTAATTCGGATTTTGACATTTGCCACCCGTTATGCTGATTGGTTTTTCAGGTACGGGTACTTCGGGGGGTTCGGGTGCGGGTACTTCGGGTTCAGCCTCAGGTTTTACGCCCGGCGTGAGTTGACACGACCAGCAACCTCGCTGCAGAAGTGCAGATCTCCAAGCTACGAGAAGGTTATTTTTTTCATCACAGGGAGAACAGTATATAACTGGGAGACGTTTTCAGTAAACGCACGCGCGCGAAGCTGAGAGAGTTTGCAACGTGTGGGCTACGGTTCCGTGGCAACCGATGGCGTTCCGACCGAGCAAGTTTCTGAAATCTGAAGCCGCCGTTGCTAGGGACCCAACAACCACCCAGGAAATCGACGTCCCAACCGAACGGTCGAAGTCGCCTCATTTCATTACTGTCTAAATAACGACCAGGATCCATGATGTCTCACTCAATCGAAGCAACTTTTTTTTTTTTGAGATAACCGAAGCAACTTAGGTTCATCTAAAACTCAGGAGATTCTAAAAAAAAAAAAAAAAAAAACTGAAACTCACGAAGCCTTGCTCGTTTTATTTTGTCGGGATCGGGGGAGCCATGCGATAAAGAGGGCCGCGTTTTGGAAGCATGGGCCGGGCCATCTATATGTAGATCTGTGGGCCTGTAACGAGAAATGGGGAAGGAAAGGGGCAGCTGGAGCTGCTAGCGTTGAGCCGTTGGGGGCCGCGGCCCCGGTGAGGAGCGGACTGGTATGTTCATGTGATCATGTCACGCACCCCTAAAAAAATGTCATCATGTCACGCTCACAAATCAGGACTCAAAAGGCGCGTTCCTAAAAAGACCCAAAAAGGCGTGTCGTTCTCCACCTCATCGGCCGTTGCCTGAAAATCCACGCACCGACTTGACGACACTCCACGGTCTCCACTGTATGCCGTCAACGCGGCCGGCCAAATTGACGGAGCTACTACTACGCACATGTTCCTCGAAACGGCGGTCGCAATTCAAGCCGCCGCCGACGACTAGCTTTCAGGTGAGGCCTTCGCTGTGAGGACGCAAAAGAAGCACATGAACGATGCCTGCTGCGGTGTTGGATGGTGGTTCTCGTAATGTATAGAAGGACCATTATACCTCGTGCTCGGCTCAACGACGCCTCCAATCATGAAAACCTGCTCCGACCGGGAGACGAACAACGACTCGCCTTTCCAGCCAGGCCGCCAGGCAGGAACAACCTTATCTGCTGTGTCGATTTCCGGACCTGCTAAACGGAATGTGCACGGAACTGCAATGCTACCACGGCTGTCTTTTTTTTTTTTGGATCCAGTTGTGGTGGGCGTACAGTACGCGATACACGTCTCCTATTCCTTGCAGCTGGGCAGCTGTTTCTCCTTGTGGCACTCCATTTTCTGATCGTGCTTGGAGATGAATGCAAGATTATCACACAAACAGAAGGCTGGAGCAAAATCAGAGTGCATTGTTATTTGTGCCGATGGCGTAAGAGGTAGAGACATGTCAGCTGGTTGTAAGAAGTAAAATATAGTATTTATGCTGAGTTGGAAGGGAGAGAAGAGGAGAGAGAAGAGGAGCCGGCTGTAAGTTAAGAGCCAGCTCTAGCACGTACTCCTAGATACGTTGTGAGAGTGAAATATGGGCCACACTTTTATAAAATAGTACATCTTTGTGTCCAACTATTATACGTGTTAGCTATATGACTGACTTAGATGATGTGGCAACATCTTATAGCCAACAATCGGCTACACTATTAAACTTGCTCTAAACGGCCGTGCATGACCCCAAAAATAGCTTTGCGCAGAGAGCATAATGCAGGAGCCCACCAACCGCGCTATGCGCCATGTGGAGGTTGGAGGTCCTACACATGTTGGCAGTGAGTGCAAGCAGCCAGCCCGAATAGTTTCATGTCCGTGACGAGCGAGCGAGCCCGTGTGTCCTCCCATGGCAACGGGCCGCCCCCGGGTGGCCGGACAGGCAGACGCATGTGTCCACGTGGGGCCGCGCCCACGGATCTCAAAGCGCGACCTACCGTCGATCACGGTGCGCCGCCACCTTCCCCCCGCGGGCACAAACCCACTCACCCCCTCCCCCACACTCCGAGAAATCTTGGCTTCTACAACACTCGATAATCCACAATAACTACGCCAACCACACACGCACACACAGCCTCCACGACACTCACCGGCCTCGTCATCATCACTAGCCACCTCCTAGTACCGCCGCGCCGCGTACTGCCGTCCGCACCGCCGCGCGCTAGCTAGTGTCGTCCACAAGCCACGGGCACCTCCAGGACGCCCAGATCGAGCTAAGGCAGGCAGGCCAGCGTGCGAGATAAAGCGGTGGCATGGGCGCCGGTATTAGGATCTTGGCGGCGCTCCTGGCGCTCGCGCTCGCGGCGACGCTCTGCGCGGCGCAGCAGCTCCAGCCCAACTACTACGCGGCCACCTGCCCCGACGTGGAGAAGATCGTGCGCGACGCGGTCACGCTCAAGGTCCAGCAGACGCCCGTCGCCGTCGGCGCCACCGTCCGCCTCTTCTTCCACGACTGCTTCGTCCAGGTTTGCCTCGCCTTCTTCTTCCCCAGCATCTGCATTCTCCCCTGTCTGTCTGCCTGCGCCTGGCGTCTGACTGCCTGTGTCTGTCGCCCGTGCGCGCGCGCGTGCAGGGATGCGACGCGTCCGTCATCTTGGTCTCCACGAAGAACAACACCGCGGAGAAGGACCACGTCAGCAACCTCTCCCTGGCCGGCGACGGCTTCGACACCGTCATCCAGGCGAAGGCGGCCGTCGACGCCGTGCCGCAGTGCACCAACCTGGTGTCGTGCGCGGACATCCTCGCCATGGCCACCCGGGACGTCATCGCCTTGGTACGCCCGCGCACGCACGCACGCCAACTTTCTCTCGAGATCTACCACCAAAAGGCATTTGAGCTTTCGAGGACTAGTATATTGAACTCTCTGCATCTTTGTTGTCTTTGTGGTAGGCCGGCGGCCCGGCGTACTCGGTGGAGCTGGGGAGGCTGGACGGGCTGAGCTCGACGGCGAGCAGTGTCGACGGGAACCTGCCGCCGCCGTCCTTCAACCTGGACCAGCTCACGGCGATCTTCGCCGCCAACAACCTGTCGCAGGCCGACATGATTGCCCTCTCCGGTAAGCAATTATTATTAAAAAGAGGATTCACTAACTGCCACCGGCCACCCCCAGAATTACTTTAGCTGCCTGCCTGCCTGCCTGCTGTACTGGTCGTGGCAGTACTGCTCCATGTGCTTTGTTTCGTGTCTTGCAACCTACACAAGCCACAAGTTAAAAGTTCAGATTTTTGTGTGCGGCTCGAGGGATTTGTTTGTTGGGACAGTCAGTCGATGGTGTGTTCTGGTACCGTTTGCAGCAGGCCAGTTTGTTTGGTTATCAATTTATCGCAGTAAACTGAACTTGATACTAGTGGAGTGTGTGTGTGTGTGCACCGTAGCTGGTGACACTGGTCAGTAGGTAGATCTAAAAGGAGTCAAACTGTGGAGACTAGGCTAGCTGGAAAACCTTTGCTTGCACGTGAAAGAATGGTCAGCCGTTGTATTATCGGTATATACAAGCATATCCTGTGCCACAACCACACCCTGGCAGTTTGCAACCGAGGAACCGTCCAACTTGCCTATTTTCGGCCCATCCATTCCCAAACCATGGGCCTGCCAACCGAGAGAAAACCTCGAACGTTAACATGGTTTGTATGTGTGTGGTTTTTTGCAGCGGCGCACACGGTGGGGTTCGCTCACTGCGGCACGTTCGCGGGCCGGATCCAGAGCAATGCGGTGGACCCGACGATGGACCCCGGGTACGGGTCGCAGCTGCTGGCGGCGTGCCCGCCGGGCGTCGACCCCAACGTGGCGCTGGATCTGGACCCGATCACCCCCAAGGGCTTCGACAACCAGTACTTCATCAACCTGCAGAAAGGGATGGGCCTCCTCACCTCCGACCAGGTGCTCTACGCCGACGACCGCTCGCGCCCCATTGTCGACAACTGGGCGGCCAACAGCACCGACTTCCAGCTCGCCTTCGTCGACGCCATGACCAAGCTCGGCCGCGTCGGGGTCAAGACCGACCCGGCGCTCGGGAACATACGACGCGACTGCGCCGTGCTCAACGGCTGATTGCGTAATCCTGGAAAAGCGCGCGCGAGAGAGACGGAACTTTGAAGGAGATTCAGGGCGATGCAGCATGATGATATCATCATCAAATTGTTCATAGTTAGTTTGGCCACTCGATTTGGGTGGTGCAGAGATTATATACTACAAGTAGCTTTCAGAACACAAGTCTAGTTCTAATCCGTCGGGAGGTTAATGGAATGCTGCTGGGCGTAAATGTTTTGGATCTGGAATTGTTGAGCATTTGGTTACCTGGAGTAGCTAAATTGTATTCATTGCTTATTTAATATTGAGTGCGATTCATCCAAATATTTCTTTCTTCAATGTTAGTGCTCTAAACATAAAGGCGTGTTGCTCCCTTGTTGAAGTCGTCCCGACGCTGATCCTTGGGCTAGTTTGATGGATTCCGTCCCTATGCCTCAAGGCTTGATCTCGCTTCGGGCTAGCCTCTCTGGCAGTGTCCTGTGGAGCATCGTGTATCCTCTCGCTGGTGTCACAGTCCTCGCATACTGTTGGTCTGGCTACATTTACTGTGGTAGCTGATGTCTCCTCTAGCGCCTTGGGGGTCTCTGCTAGGTGGGCGTCTGGTCGTAGCCATTACCGGTGGCTTTTTCCAATACCAAGGGAAGATGGTATGTCTGGGTCTGGTCCTAGCCCGAGCTCCGGGGGTGGCTCCGGGTCTGGATGAAAGCTTTGCAGGACCTCGGACCCCGCCGACGATGATGCCACGTTCTTGCGTCATACACCTTCTTGGAGGCGTCGCCGCAAGACCCCCCCCCCCCTCCTTTGGCTCCTCAAGTTCTACTAGGTTGTTGCCCAGTCTTCAAGTCCCCCGTGGGCTGCTATCTTGGTGAGGTGGAGGTTTGTTGGTCTGGAGCTGGTCGTGATCACTCCGGTGCAACAGAAGACAAAGCTCCCTCATCTTGGATCTAGCTGGCGCTCCGGCGTTTTCTGTGTTGTCTTTTGTTGTGTGTCCTGGTGGGCGCCTTGGACGTGTCATTAATTCAAAGTCGGGCTCACTTCGAGCCTTCCGCCTAAAAAACATAAAGGCGTGTGAGAACCAACCCATGGTTGGATGGCTAGGAGGGCAATGGTACCTCCAGCCCACCAGAGTTCAAACCACAGGTTTGACGATTTGGTGTCTCATAAAGAAGGAATATTCTTCTAGTGGGAGGTGATATTCCCGTCGATAGCGAGACGCCTGCAGTGACTTTGTCAATCTCAAGACCCGTCGGCTCAGTCTTTCGGAGGTGCTCATAGGGGTAGGGTGTGCGTGCGTGTGTTCATAGGGGTGAGTGTTTGTACACATTGTGAGTGTCTGCGTTTGTACTGTGTTTCTCAAAAAAAACATAAAGGCATGTAAGTCTTGTAGGTTTCGAGTTTGTAACTGCCCCCCCAAAAAGAGGTGATCGAGGGCGAGATAGCAATCGAAATGAGCCATCTAAATTTTTAGGGCATAAAAGTGCGGGAAATCTATTTTCAGACGGTTCTGAAACTGGCTGAACACGGCGGGCTAACAAGAGTCATTGGATCGGTATCCAACCATCTGAAACCAACCTTTTCACCTGGGTTCCCACCCGTCAGTCTCTCTCACTTCTCCTGACCATTTCGGGATTTCCTCTCAGGCGATTCAGGTGTGGTGCGGCAGTTACCCAGCGATTCCCAACGATTCTGTTTCTCCCCGATGCCAGCGACGTGCACACTCGCTATAGGTATGCTCGCAGGTTTACATCTCATCCATTTTACCCCACACGCGCGCCCACTGCTTTGCTCTCTCTTCCCCTATTTTCGGCGGTTCCATTTTTGTCGGTTTTGTCGTCGGCGTTGCTTCCGGCTCTGTTCTGAGTTTAGCGTTGTTTAGATGGAGGTAGATGACCCATTCCCCATGTTTGACCCGCTGATTCCCTATCCTGTTTGAGCCCCCGTTTTCGGTGGTCGTTGATCAACTTTGGCAAATGTCCCCGGTGCAAATCCTCTCCAATCTTATTTGTAGTTCCTAAATTCCCCTGTTTAGATTCTAGCGTCCATTTTCTAGGATAATTAGTGGCTTAGTCTTGCTGATTTTGTAGTTCTGGTATAGTGGGATTGTTTCTATGGTTGGCATATCTTATGTTTGTGTGTTTTTGATAGGTGTGTACTGTGAGTTCATATATGCTATGTTCAGAGGAACACATGATTTTAGTGATGAAGGTCTCTTATTCACATAACCCGATGTGGTTTACCATTTTCCATTCATAGGAAGTAGAGGGTCCTGGGTACTCACATGATAAAAACATCATCCATTTATAGAATACTCTAGTTGTATATGGTTTTTGAAATTTTCTTGTAAGATTTTTTATGTGTAATTAAACTAGACTATATATGATTGAAGTGGATAGCTTATTAGTTTCTCAATGGGTAACTTTGGTGTAAAACCTTTGATAACAACACCCCTAATCATGTTGGTAGTGTACTGAATAAATTTTGATTATCTCTGTTGGTAACTTTTGTACAATTTTCCTGATAGCATTAGTTTATCAATATGGGTAGCTTCTGTACAGATTCCAAGATAACATTAATTCATCTCTTTGAGTAACTTTTATACATTTTGGCATGATAACATTAGTTTATCTCTATGGTATTTTGTAAGTATTGGCTCCCCTTATTTTTTAGTTAATTACATCTTAGATAGCCTGTGTAGCATACATGTTAGAGTATCGTGCCCTCGTCGGTATCAACACGCTGAAAATGGATCTTAGTTTGTAGTTTAATTTTTTTATGTTTATTTGCATGCATATCAAAATTTTAACTCGCTATCCATTTTATATAGGATGTATAACTCATTTGTGTTTTCATATTTCCATTTTGGTTCCTTGTTTCATTTTGCATGTTCGTAATTCCCATTCCTTTTTTCATGTGTTTGTGCATACTATGATAATTTGTGATGGCTACTCTACACGATAAACCCATGATCCATTCATAGAATGCTCTACTTGTATATGGTTTTTAAATTATTTTTGTAGGATTTCATATGTGTAATTGAACTAGACTATATATGATTCAGGTGGATAATTCATTAGTTTTTCTATGGGTAACTTTGGTGTAAAGCCTTTGATAACAACACCCCTACTCATATTGTATTGTACTGGATAACCTCTGATTATCTTTGTGGGTAACTTTTGTATAATTTGCATGATAACATTAGTTAATTAGTATGGGTAACTTCTGTACAATTGGCAGGATAATATTAGTGTATCTCTTTGGGTAACTTTTAGACAATTTACAAGATAACATTAGTTTATCTCTACGGTATGTTTTAAGTCTTGATTTCCCTCATTTTTAATTAATTACATCTTATATAGCCTATGTAGCATATGTGTTAGAGTTCTATGTCATCGTCGGTGTCGATGCGGTGAAAATGGATCCTAAATCGTAGTTTACATTTTTTGTTTATTTGCATGCATACAATTTTTTTACCTCGCTACCATTTTTATATAGGATGCATAACCCACTTGTGTTTTAATGTTTCATTTTGGTTCGTAGTTTCATTTTGCATGTTAGTAGTTCTCATTCTTGTTTTAGGTGTTTGTGTGTACCGTGATACTTTGTGCTCGTGTAATTCATGATGTTTTCTTTTTTAAATTGTTTGTAGGAGCCACGATGATGAGAAAATGGAAGGTTGGCGATAGTGTTGTCGAGGGTGAATAACCGCGTTCTCGTAAACGTGTGAGAAAAATGGCATTTCCTTCTATTGTAACCACTCTTTTTAGGTAGTTATTAGATGGTCAGAAACGCAACAATTGAAATAATGGAGCTTGATAGTTTGCTGGATATCAAGTCTACCTCCCTACACTGAAGGAGATATGTCCTAGAGGAAAATAATAAAAATGTTTATTATTATATCTTGTTAGTTCATAATAGTTTATATATCATGCTATAACTGTATCAATCGAAAACATTAAATACAAGTGTGATAAACCAAAGATTCCTAGTAGCCTCTATTTAACTAGTTCATTGGGCAGCTAATGATCAAGGTTTCCTGATCATGGTGCATTTATGCCAACTGATAATAAAGTGATATTATCTGGAAAATGATGTGATGGGCATTACCATCGATAATTGTTGCAACACGATCAAGTATCCAAATTTCACAATTGCAATAGTTAGAAACAAAGTATTCTAATCCTTAGATCGTGAGATCATGTTTAATCACTATCACCCGTGGCTATTTTAACTGCATCAACCGTCACATCGTAACATGGTGAGCATAAATGTGTATATTGGGTATTTCAGAGGGACACATTGATGCGTATGTATCAAGATCGAGATTTGTTCACCCGCGTGACAGGAAATTTTCCATAAGCAAGTATGATCAATAAACATATATATATATATATGATATGGTTTTATGATTAGTAGTAATCATAAAAGTGGGAGACTGGAGGAGATATGCCCTAGAGGCAAAAAATAAAGGTATTTATTATCATATCTCATAATTTTATATCATACTATAACAACACGAATCAGATTGATACATGTGTGATATATAAACAAACCAAAGGTCCCTATTAGCCTCTGTTTAACTAGTTTTATTGGGCAGCTAATGATCAAGGTTTCCTGATCATGGTGCATTTATGCTAACTGACAATAAAGTCATATCATCTAGAAAATGATGTGATGGACACTACCCACTGATGATTGTTGCAACACGATCAAGTCACAAGTTCGCAGTTGCAATATTGTCTAAAGCATTGTTCCTTAGAGGATTTTGTCTCTCTCTCCTCTTATGACTGTAGTACCAAAGTAAACGATGCACAAGTAGGAGGTTGTTTCGCTATGCCATGCCATTGTGATGTGGTGATTCCGATGAGGATATCTACTTCCGCAATCTTGGCCGGGATCAGAGATTTGAGAGTCATAGTCTTGCACCATACATGTGTGGTACCTCGGGGGTACAACCACTTGTGGCACCGAATCGTCGTGCGAGGACCAGGACAAGGGGTGACTTGCGAGGAGCTTTACGACCTTGAGGTCAGACGAGTACGACTACATCATGCACGTTCTGCATGAGCAGTAAACACTTATGGTCTACAAGGTTATGTTACCATTGTATCTCTGCATCACAACATTATTCCTAGATATATCATGGGTAGGTGTGTTCTACAGTATGATTTTTTTTTCTTTCTGCCATGAAACCCCTTCAGTGATATCAGAACTGATATATGCATAGTGTTCTTGTAGTGATAGAATACATGCTGAATGTGGGCATTGATCCTCTAGTTGTTACCCTCCCACGTTTATTTGTTTATATCCTGACACTGTTTGATGAAGCGGTCCAGACCGATCTTACGCGTAATCTTACACGAGACTGGTTCCACGCTCTACATACAACTTGTACCGTATCAGTGGCTAGCGGGTCTGTCTCTCTCACAGTAGTTGATATAGCATATACAACGGAGGGTCCCGAAAGGGGTGTAGTATAGACAACTATTGGATACATGTTGTGGTTAGAAGTTCGTAGGTAGAATCGGTTCTATTGTAATATCTTAATAGCTACGTAAACCATACAACAGATAAAGTAGAAGCATCTAACTTAATGTTGCAGGAAGTCTCGTGATGTGATATGGTTGTAGTCATGACCAAGGTAAAGTAGTTTACTTTCCTATTACTAAGTTGTATAGTATTATTCATCGCTATGATGAACGACAAGACTAGTGGCCTCGTGGACTTGGCGCCGTACTAGTGGCAAGATGGAGATCATGCCGGGGGACCTCATGGAGATCAAGGAGCGTGAAGACAACCATGTTATATCACATATAAATTGCATATGATGTTAATTATTTCTGTGCATCTTATTGGCTGCTAATATTATATACACAACGGTAGCTGATGACCCACAAGTATAGGGGATGTATCGCAGTATTTTCGAGGGAAGTGAAACCCAATTTATTGATTTGACACAAGAGGAGCCAAAGAATATTTATAAGCCTTAACAACTGAGTTGTCAATTCAGCTGCACCTGGAAACAATCTTGCTCACAACAGTTTATCAGTAGCAACAGTTTTGTAGTAGGAATAATAAAGTAACAGCAGTAGCAAAGCAAGGACGGTAGTAACAAAAGCAGTAAACAATGGGATTCGAGTGCGGTAGGCATAGGGATGGATGGACGGGCGTTGCATGGACAAGACAATTCACATAGCAATCAGAACATAGGGCAATTGCAGATAAATAAGATAAAGCACCCAAGTACTAGACAATCCTAGGCATGTGTTCCATATATAGTCATACGTGCTCGCAATGAGAACTTGCACAACATCTTTTGTCCTGCCAGCCCGTTTGCAGCGGGGCCTCTAGGGAACTACTGGCAATTAAGGTGCTCCTTTTAATAGAGCACGGGAGCAAAGCATTAACACTCCGTGAACACATGTGATCCTCACATCAAAGCCTTTCTCTTTCGGCTACCCCGATTTCTATCACTTTGGGACCATAGGTTCCGGACAACGACGTGTGTATACAACTTGTAGATAAGACCAGAAACAATACTATCATAATGAATCAATAATAAGTTTAGATCTGAAATCATGGCACTCGGGCCCTAGTGACAAGCATTAAGCACAACAAAGTTGCAACAAAGTCATAAAGCACTAATAAGAGATACTAGGCACTATGCCCTAACAATCTGATGTCATTACATGAACGATCTCATCCAATCCCTACCATCCCCATAGCCTACAGCGGGGGATTACTCACTCATAGATGGAAGAAACATGGATGATCGATGAAGATGATGGTGAAGATCGATGGAGATGGCTCCGGGGGCACTTCCCCGTCCCGGCAGGGTGCCGGAACAAAGACTTTCTGTCCCCCGAATCTCCCCTTCGGTGGCGGCGGCGCAACGGAACTTTTCGTGGAAAAACGTCGAAACCCCTCGGAGTTTTTAGGTCAGAAGGCTTCTTATAGGTGAAGAGAGAGGTCGAGGGGGTGCCTGGGGCCACCACACCATGCCCTGGCGCGACCAGGCCCAGCCCGCGCCTAGGGGTGGTGTGGCCAGCCCCTGGCCCTCCTCTGTCTCGTATTCTGGCTCCGTGAGTCTTCTGCAAAAATAGGCACTTTGGCTTTTGTCCCGTCCAATTCCGAGAATATTCATTTTCTGACTTTCCTGGAACCAAAAACAGCAGAAAACAGGCAGCTGGCACTGTGGCTCTTGTTAATAGGTTAGTCCAAGAAATCATATGAAAAGTACTCCAAAGTGTGGACAAAACACAAGAAAGTGGATAAAACAAGCATGGAGCATCAAAAATTATAGATACATTTTCAATGTATCAACATCCCCAAGCTTAACTCCTGCTCGTCCTCGAGTAGGTAAGTGATAAAAAGAAACAATAATTTTTGAGGTGACATGCACCATCATAAACTTGATCAAATTATCTGTAAAACATTGATAGCTAGGATCATAGTACTTCAATCATAACATGAAAGACAAAGTTCTAACAATAAGACAAAGCAACTATGTTGCAACATGAAAAGGCACAAACAAAATATTCATGCATAACAATGTTTTGCAAGACGTTTGTTTGTTTCACATAAATAAAACATAGCACAGTAGCATTCAGCTTGTCCCTAATAGAGTAGCAAACATAAATGCATAGGACACCTTCAAAGTTCATAAGAGTGACTAGATACAAATAGTTTAAAACAAGCAATATCAAAGTTATGCATCAATCAACAAGTCTTGGGACAATGCACATAGAACTAAGAATGGTCACTATGCTCTCAAAGTAGGTGCATAAAGATAGAAGGTGGAGACTCAACATAAAAGTAAAATTATGGTACTTATTATCTTTCAGCTCTCATTGCCCCTATCATAAGCATCTTGAAGGTGATTAAGGTTAAAGTGACACAACAAAGAGGATATGCTTGACAAGTTATAAGCTGAAATCTCATGCCCCTTACTTACGAAGACCGAACCTCATGCTACTCAACTTTAGTCACAAGTAAGCTCTTGTCATTGTAAGTAAATATGTATCATAGAGAACCGCCAATGGGGTACCCCTTGCACATGACACGGGAGCTTTCCCATAATCAAAATGACAAGGCAAGCAGACAATGAGCATCTCAGCGATCTTTTTATTTTCTATTTGCATAGATTTTTATTTGGGATGCTTCATAGAGTGCGCATTATGGTGATGCTGCAAGTTTCCACCATGATTAGGCATGGCTTAGGCTAGCGGCCCAGGCATTTCTCTAACACACATACAAACTCCATGATCTTACAAGTTCCACTTTTATTTCACACCTCCGGGATCCGTAAGCAAAATAACATGATATCAACGGGGTACAGAGTACAAGTGCAATGTTGAAAGCGTTCCCCATGAAACATGGTTCTGCTAATTTCAACTTATAAAGCGCAAGCATATACGCAACAAAGAAGGACCCAATGGTTCAAGTTTATTAGGGGCAAAAAGTAAAGTGTGCCATCAAGTTCGTGAGAGCTTTAATCACTAGTTTTCTCATAACAAGTGGAAGGTAAACAAAAGCATGAATATACTTGGAATAGCATAAGCTAGTAGGTAGGTATGGTGGACTATTTGGAAAAACTTGGTTTAGGGAGTTGGATGCATGAGTGGAACTCATACTTTGTTGTGGAGGCTAGCAAAAGACTGGGAGCGAAAAACTAAGAGAGCAATAATGGCCATAATCATGCAGAGCGACAAAACATCATTGATCAAAGCATAAAGTGATACTACAAGTTGAAAACTAAAGGATCATAAAGGCTTATGGTGACTTGAGATAGTCATATCATGGTGTGAGCATGTGCCAAGTCAACCCAAATAAAACATCAAAGGAGAATACCACTATACTATGCTTTAATATGCTAAAACAACGCATGATTCATCCAAGGCACATTAAGCAATCTCAATTGTTTATAACAAGTCATGCTACAGCAAATAATACTAAGCATAAAGCCAAAACAATATCAAGCATGGCATGACAAAGCATAGGCCACAGTCAAAAACAATCTCTCTTTAGCAATTAAGCATGAGCTTTCCTACTCTTTTCCAATCCAAACCAGACTATTTGAACACCAATGTATTAATAAGGGGGTACAACCAATTTATTCAGAAAATTAAGCAAACCACGCAAACTAAAAACCAAAACGAAAACGAAAAAGAAGACGCTCCAAGAACAACACAACTATGCATGAAACAATAAAAATGAAGTGTTTGGAAGAAACCTGAGATTTTTATTGATGAAGAAGGGGATGCCTTGGGCATCCCCAATCTTTGACGCTTGTACTTCTTGGATATTTCTTGGGGTGACACGCGTGGCATCCCTAAGCTTGAGCTTTAGTCCATCCTTCATCTCATTACTCATTCCTTTCATATACCTGAAATTTTTCTTTCATACAAAACTTCACACAATCTTTATTAGCAACATTAGTGCACTTAAGAAAAATAAGTCTTAAGATTCAGTTCTAACACCAATAAACTTCCATTATAACACTAGCTACCGTAGCACTTCCCTCAAAAATCTCAATTTCCCAAAGAACTCAAAAAGGAACCAACAAGAAGCAAATGCAGAAAATGGCAGAAATCTGTCAAAACAGACCAGTAGGTAAAGATGAATTTTTTCGAAGACCTTCTGTTGCTCAAATAAAAAAGTGTTGAACTAACGAAAGTTAGATAACAACCTGGGGCAGAAGCACAAAAAATTACAGCTCAATCCAACATAAATAGATCTCTCACGAATGTTTACGGTGAAGCACACTTTTTTTTCCGGGACAACAACTTTGCCAATCATTACTTCACTCTCAATAGAGGTTACTCTTGGCACAAAAAGCAATCTTCTTGAGGAAATAGACAATGTGTTCATTGAAGGTCACCTTACCATGATTACAATTAATAATAGCTCTTTCAGTATTTAAGTAAATATCTCCCAAGAATAATAGACATATTATCATCTTCAGGCATAAAATTTTGAGAGGATGCTCTCATAAGAAATATGAGTTGAAGTAAAAGAGAGCATCAAGAAGCAAATTCAAAACACATTTAAGTCTAACCCACTTCCTATGTATAGGAATAATGTATGCAAATAAATTCACCAAGAACAAAGTGACAAGCATAGGAAGATAAAACAAGAATAACTTCAAAACTTTCAGCACATAGAGAGGTGTTTCAATACCATGAAAACTTCTACCGCCATATTTTCCTCTCTCAAAATAATTTTCAATAGCCTCATGAATAAACTCAACAATGTAACTATCACATAAATCATGCTTTTCATGATCTACAAGCACTAGAGCTTTATCATAAACATTTTCAAGAGAAACCTCAAGAACATAACATTCATTCTCCTTTAATAAGCAAGGGGGACAATCAAATAATGTAGGGGATAAAGAGTTACTCTCATTAGAAGGTAGGCATGGGTAGCTAATCCATTCTTCCTCCTTTTGTTCATCACTCTCCTCCTCTTTTTCATCTAATGAGATTTCAGGTTCATCAATTTCTTCTTCCATAGGATCCTGCAAGGCACTAGTCTCTTCCATTTGTGGAAAGCATCTATTAAAATATTCAAGAATATAGCCATTTTCATCCTTGTAATTACCAAAGCAAAATTTAAGTATACCATAAACCTCATACTTATAAGGTGAATCATCAATATTTTCAAGCAAACTAGCAAGTTCAAAAGCACCCTTCCAAGCAATAAATTCTTCAATTTGTTCCACATCATAAAGGTCATAATTTCCCTTAACATAGGAAGATATGGTAACATTATCATTATACTCACATTGAAAAAGGAGGTGTTTGTACCTCCTACAGCAACAAGATTTATCAAAGCAATAAGTAACATTATAAGTAGAGCATATGTTTCTAGCAATGGTATACAATCTATCAATTTGTTCCCATAAGTGTTTCCCTTTTTGTGACAAGCGGTGTTTCTTATAATAATCCTTTTGATCTTCCGTGAACCCACCTTGCCAATAAGATTCAGTTTCAAAGAAACCAACCATTGACATCAAGCATGATAAACCAAGACAATAACAAACCAACGAAAACAACAACTAGAGTAGGAACTAATTTTTTTTGTATTTTTGATAAAGAAACAAGCAAACAAGGAGAAAGATAAACTTAGCTTGAACAATAGTGAATCCAAGTGAACTTGATAAATAAAGCTATGCTCCCCGGCAACGGCGCCAGAAAATAGTCTTGATGACCCACAAGTATAGGGGGTGTATCGCAGTATTTTCGAGGGAAGTGAAACCCAATTTATTGATATGACACAAGGGGAGCCAAAGAATATTTATAAGCCTTAACAACTGAGTTGTCAATTCAGCTGCACCTGGAAACAATCTTGCTCACAACAGTTTATCAGTAGCAACAATTTTGTAGTAGGAATAATAAAGTAACAGCAGTAGCAAAGCAAGGACAGTAGTAACAAAAGCAGTAAACAATGGGATTCGAGTGTGGTAGGCATAGGGATGGATGGACGGGCGTTGCATGGACAAGACAATTCACATAGCAATCAGAACATAGGGCAATTGCAGATAAATAAGATAAAGCACCCAAGTACTAGACAATCCTAGGCATGTGTTCCATATATAGTCATACGTGCTCGCAATGAGAACTTGCACAACATCTTTTGTCCTGCCAGCCCGTTTGTAGTGGGGCCTCTAGGGAACTACTGGCAATTAAGGTGCTCCTTTTAATAGAGAACCGGAGCAAAGCATTAACACTCCGTGAACACATGTGATCCTCACATCAAAGCCTTTCCCTTCTGGCTACCCCGATTTCTATCAATTCGGGACCATAGGTTCCGGACAACGACGTGTGTATACAACTTGTAGATAAGACCAGAAACAATACTATCATAATGAATCAATAATAAGTTCAGATCTGAAATCATGGCACTCGGGCCCTAGTGACAAGCATTAAGCACAACAAAGTTGCAACAAAGTCATAAAGCACTAATAAGAGATACTAGGCACTATGCCCTAACAATCTGATGCCATTACATGAACGATCTCATCCAATTCCTACCATCCCCATAGCCTACAGCGGGGGATTACTCACTCATAGATAGAAGAAACATGGATGGTCGATGAAGATGATGGTGAAGATCGATGGAGATGGCTCCAGGGGCACTTCCCTGTCCTGGCTGGGTGCCGGAACAGAGACTTTCTGTCCTCGAATCTCCCCTTCGGTGGCGTCGGCGCATCGGAACTTTTCGTGGAAAAACGTTGAAACCCCTCGGAGTTTTTAGGTCAGAAGGCTTCTTATAGGCGAAGAGAGAGGTCGAGGGGGTGCCTGGGGCCACCACACCATGCCCTGGCGTGGCCAGGCCTAGCCCGAGCCTAGGGGTGGTGTGGCCAGCCTCTGGCCCTCCTTCGTATCGTATTATGGCTCCGTGAGTCTTCTAGAAAAATAGGCACTTTGGCTTTTGTCCCGTCCAATTCCGAGAATATTCATTTTCTGACTTTCCTGGAACCAAAAACAGCAGAAAACAGGCAGCTGGCACTGTGGCTCTTGTTAATAGGTTAGTCCAAGAAATCATATGAAAAGTACTCCAAAGTGTGGAGAAAACACAAGAAAGTGGATAAAACAAACATGGAGCATCAAAAATTATAGATACATTTGCAATGTATCAGTAGCATTAAATAAAATGATCTCTAATTATTACCAATCGTAGTGTTCTCCCATTAGTGTGCACCACCAAAAATGTCCATTGTTATGAAGGAGGCTGTAATGATCGGGTGCTAGACATATCGACATTTGTATATTGTGGGTGCAAGCTATGTATGTACTGCGAATACACTAAGGTTGATTTGGCGAGCCTAGCGTGTACAGACATGGCCTCGGAACACAAAAAGATCGGAAGACCGAACACGAGTCACATGAATGATGTGAGACAACTGTATCAAAGGCCGTGATGATCGGGGATGATAAAGTGTAAAGGGATTGTGTAATCACTAAATTGTATTAGGGATGATAGTTTTAGTGAGAGATCATTTATTAATATGATTACAAATTTGAACTTATATTATGAACTTAGTCTAAGTCTTTGCAAATGTCTTGTAGATTATGGCCATTCCCCGAGTTCAGTACATGTTTGGTCCATTCATGAATAGGGAGAAACTTAAACTAGATGGGTCGAATTTCATCAACTACTACAAACACCTCAGGGACGTTCTCGTAGAAAACCATCTTCTCTATGTCCTACGTGAACCACTGAGGACTTCCCCGATGACTCAGCGGTGGAGAAGATGTGATTCTTCGTGGCTGTTGTGACACTTTCATGACCGTCAAGTACACCATTATCCATGCCATGGAATCTGCCTTGAGGGTGCACTTCCATCAAATAGACACATTTGATGTGCTCAATGATTGAAGAGCATGTTCGTAGCTCAGGTCAGACGCACACAATATAAGTACATGATGAGTTTACTTCCACCAAGATGGAATAAAAATCCTACTTGGAAAGCCATCTAGATATCGTGGAAGAGATCCATGTATACCTTGTGTATTCCATGGGAAACTGGCTGACTAATGACTTTGCGATAGATGGGGTGTTACATTTGCTTCCTCTCAGCTACAAGGACGTCATAATTGGCTATGTCATGAGAGGGATATCATATACGTTTCGCAAGTTCATAGCCAAGCTGAGAACCACCAAGGTCGAACCCATTACAGGGGTGATTGTTAATAGAGAAAGTACATGTTTGATATACAAGTAATTAATATTTCCATGAAACACTTATGCAATTTTTCAAGTATTTGATGCTTACTCCATTTTATTAAAATATGACCTTTTGCATGAGTGTTGCTGGATTGGATGAGGCTCTAATGGCGTGATGATGAAAAGCAATCTGGTTGATGGCTAACGACACTCCTTCCCTCGACATTTATCATTAGGATTTGAGGATTTGAATAAAAGTTTTGTAATTAAGTTTGTGTACCTTATCAGTGTGTCTTTCTTATTGTGAAACGGTTATTCATGTAAATAAAATACAAATTAGTTGTTCTTTTTCTATGAATGATTTCTTTTAATGATTCACATTATGGTCATGAATGAGTTATTCTGGTCTTTGTCTATATAATAATGTTTAAAAGCATTTATGAAACATATGAAAATCGTCAAAAGATATTCAAACTTAATAATAACATGACACTAACATTTAGTCAAAGGGTTTGATGAAATGGTAAGTCTGATGGATACTTGATCTTATGACTTATGCAAACCATGGCTCACTTGCTGAGATAACTAAAAATCCACGTTCTAGTAAAATGGATTGTGGATTAAATCATTGAAAGTCATACATGATCACTATAATTCAACATCAGGTGAATATCATTATTTTGTAAGCTATATTGTGAACTTAAGAAAATATCTAATCAGTTAATGAAGCATAAGTTGAATCTGTTTGAATTGCTCAATAGAACTTCAAAATCACGGTGGATATTAAAATGCCTAGAATATCAAAGTCTCTACAATTTGATCAAAGTGACTGTGTATTCAAGTTAACAGTTTTGGCATAAGGACTTGTGAAAGCCTGTTTCACAAATTATGATGATTGGACAAATTAAATCGTATTGATATGTCTAAAACATCATAGTCATAGAGTATGAGATACAAATGGTCTAAAATGATCTTATACTAGGTTAACGTTAAAAATTAGAGTTATAGATTGAAATAGTAAACACTCATTTAAAAGTATAAGGAACATCTAAAGATTCGTGGAAATAACACCATATGAGATAATATGGCATGTTTGAGTTTCTAGAGATTTCGATAATTCGAGCTTCTTACAAATAAGAAAATATTTGTAGTGTATTGTTAGGAAACTATGGATACAAATTTCAAACTAAAACCAAAGAAGGAAAAACTATTGTTTCCGAACTTGATACTTCCTCAAGAAAATGTTTTCTTATGGAAAATGTTAATGAGAAAATAGTATAAGTATAAGAAGGGTTTGACCTAACCTCTGGGTTGTTGTGTAAGTGAAATGGAACGTGTTCCACGAGACGAACTTTACAAATAGAAGGAAAACAATGATAGTTGATCATGATGTTTTAGTCAATACTTTACTAGGAAAGGTAGGATTCAAGAATACATTCTTCTACTTGCAGAATTATATGTTGATTCACATGTCGTGTTATTGGAACATGAAATACCTATGACCTACAAAGAAAGAATGATGAACCTAAGTACAAGAAATGACTAAGAGTCAGGAAATCACATATTAAGTTACATTTGAGATTTCAAAGTAAAAGGTTACTTGATCTCATTAAGTAAATGGCATTTACTTAATCCTTCACAGTAATCTGCAAAGTTGAAAGGGAGAAACGAAACTTAAAAGGAAGACATAAAATCTCGATTTGTAAAAAAAGAATGTTATGGAAAACTCAAAAGTTGGATAGATTTATGATGAGTAGGGGAATGGGAACTTCTCTTCCCTCTTACTACAGTTCACAAGCTGACTAGAGACATCTCTGATCATAATCCTATTATTCTTGATACCATGAAAGGCAAAGAGAAAACCCACATAGAATTTAGATTTGACAAAAGATGGCTCAAGGATGACACCTTCCTTTTGAGGGTCCGAAATTTGGCATCAACATGTAAATTCCGGGAACAGTTTGGATTTGGTACAACAAAAATTGAAGAAAATTAAGAAAGATATTAAAGGTTGGGGTGCAAATCTGAGAGGTGCTGAGATCGAAGAAGAAAGAACTCTCCAAAGAACTAAACGAGATGGAACTTCTTGAAGAATTTTTTTCTAACTACTAAACATAATCTAAGGAAGAGCCTCATTCGGGGCTCCAAAGAACTAACTCATATGGAAGTTCTTGAAGATTTTTTGACTACTGAACAAATTGTAAGGAAGAGCCTTATTCGGGTAGAACTAATGCAACCTTATGCACAAGAAGAATCCTATTGGCAACAAAGGTCTAGTGAAATATGGTTACTACAGGGTGACAACAACACCAAAAAAATTCATAGAATCGCCAATGATAGAAAAGGGAAGAAATCATTTTCTCCCTAAAATGTGACTTGGGAATTATTCAAGGGACACCAGAACTAGTTCAACGTGCTACTTTTTTATAAGGAGTTGTTTGGCCCTACGCATAATGTAGCTGCCACACTTTCTGATGCTATTCGGTCTGATGAAGAATTTTTTTTTGATTTTGATAGACAAGAAATGACAGAATTTACTGAAGAAGAGTGTTTGACACGAGAAAAACGTACAGGCGCCTCCGCGAGTATGTGTGGGAGCGATAGTTCGCTCATTCACATCGGGTACGATACAAAGAAAGAAAAGAGTGCGGGTGTGCCAGTGTATAATAAATACACAAAGAAAAAATATGCGAGAAAGGTATTTTATTAATCACATAAGATAAAAAATACAATTTCCAAGATTGCGCTCCGTGGCCTACTAGCTTGGCTAGCCTGACAACGAAGATTGTAGTCTCCTGGATGGAGATGCCGTCGTTGGGATGAAGAAGATGGACGCCATCCACCTTTGAGACCGCCATCTTAGCGTTATGCTTCCCTTCGGGATCCTTGACGTCGCTCGGGTGAAGTGGCGCGAGCGCCGGTCTGCACACCGGCAACCTCAGGACCATCATTTTGCTGCCATTAGTGGGAGGTTGATACGTCCATTTTGCATCACTATTCAATGCCATAATTCACTGTTATTCATTGATATATTTCGTATTGAGAGGTGATACTTATGTTATTTCATCTGTTTTTGCATGGTTGATGACTTTTGGAGCATAGACCGTTGCAGTCAGGATTCTGATGGAAAAGGTGCTGTTTGGAGGCAAAATTCGCAAAGATCAGAAAATCCGGGAAAATATACGGAAAATCCTATTTTTCCAGAAGACGAAGGAAGCCAGAAGGAGGGCTGGAGATGGGCCATAGGGGGACAACACCACCCCCTGGCGCGGGCCAGCCCAGGCCGCGCCGCCAGGTGGTGTGGCCGCCCTGGTCCACCCCTGGCACTCCCCTCTGGCGTATATTATCCTCCCGAAACCCTAAGACTTGGGGAGCGATCACAGAAAGATTTCGTCGCCTCTGCGGGGCGGAAAACACCAAGAGAGAAAGATCTCTCCGGCAGACAGATTTCTGCCGGGGTAATTCCTTCCCGGAGAGGGGAGATCGTCGCCATCAACACCACCATCAAGCTGGACTTCATCGGGATCATCATCATCATGACCACCATCATCACCATCAGCACCCTCACCACCATCTCCATATTGCTGTAACAATTGGGTTGAGTCTTGCATAGTTCATAGGGGAAACTTTTCCGATGTTGATTACTCTTTGTAGTTGATGCTATTGAGTGAACCATTGAATTATTGTTTATGTTCAGATTGTTATACATCATTATTCTATCTCTGATCATGATCCATATGATGTCTTGTGAGTAGTTCGGTTTGTTCTTGAGGACATGGGAGAAGTCATGTTGTTAGTAGTGGAGTTGTGTTGAGAAAGATTTAATGGTTTGATATTTAAGTTGTGGTGTACTTCTTTTAGTGGTGTCATGTGAACGTCGACTACATGACACTTCACCTATATGGGCCTAGGGGAATGCATTGTGTATTTGGCTACTAATCGTAGGGGTTGCCGGAGTGACAAAAACCTGAACCCCCGTTAGGAAACCATTGCACAAGGAACGTAAGGGTCTTAGAGTTTAAAGTTGTGGTTAGGTTTCTACCTTAATTACTTTCTTGTGCTTACGGATGTTTGCAAGGGATATAATCACAAGTATGTATTAGTCCTAGGAAGGTCGGTACATTAGCACAAGTTCACCCACACAACACTTAGCAAGCTAAAGAAGATTAATCAACTATATGAAGCGAAAGCAGTTGACAGTCTTCCCATGTGTCCTCGAGTACGTTTGGTCATCTTAAGTAATACAACCGGCTTGTCCTTTGCTGCATAAAGGATTGGGCCACTTGCTGCATTTATTCTTACTATCTTTTATTTACTCGTACTTTGTTTACTTGCTTTATCAAAAACCCCTAAAAATCCATTTGCTAAGTATTTGCAGAGAATTCCTGATCCATACCACTAGCCAACACCTTCTGCTCCTCGTTGGGTTCGACACTCTTACTTATCGAAAATATTGCGATACACCCCCTATACTTGTGGGTCATCAGAGGTGAAGAGGAGGTTGGGCTGCACGCTGGCAGCCCCGACGTCACAGTCTTGGGCATCATAGAGAGAGAGCGTCGGGCTGCACGCTGGCATCTCGATAGCGGCGTATTAGGCGCCATGTGGATGACCTCGACTTGCAAGCTAGTAGTCCGAGCGCCACAGTCTACAATGCAACATGGGTCTGCGGAGGCGTTGCTAGATTTTGAGAAGGTATATGACAAAGTCAATTGAGACTTCGTCTTTGATTGTTGTAGGCAGAAAGGTTTCGACAATAGGTGGTTGGTTTGGATTGAGCAAGTTGTGACACACAGGACTCTCAGTGTTAGAGTCGTGACATGGTAGGGCCTATACTTTAATAGCTACAAAGGTATAAGACAGGGTGATCCCTTTGCCCCTTTTATGTTTAACATGGCTGCAAATAGTTCATCCAAGATGGTCAGTATTGCCCAAGGAAATGGCCTCTCTACTGGTTTAGTTAATCACCTGATACCTTGAGGGATCTCAATTCTTCAGTATGCTTATGATACTATTATGATGATTAAAGATGATTTGGAGGGTGCTAGAAATCTCAAGCTACTCATATATGTCTTTGAATCTATGTCAGTCCTCAAGATAAACTTTATGAAAAGTGAAGTGACACTAGTGGCTGATGATGATGAAAAGCTCCAAACTTATGTTGATCTTTTCAACTGTCAAAAGGGAAATGGCTCATGAAATATATTGGCACTATAGTGTGTGCTACAAGACATACACTGGCTGAGATGGATTTCCTGGAGGAAAAATTTAGGAAAAAGATGGGAGGATGGATAAGTGGTGATATGTCCATTGGTGGCAGGGTTATTAAGATTAATGCTTGTTTGACAAGTGTTGATGTTTACCCTATTTATATGAGGATCTTGCACAAGACTGATACGTCCATAACGTATCTATAATTTTTGATGGTTTTATGCTAATAATATGCTTTTGATACTCCTTTTTATATAAAGTTTATGATTTATTTGGACTAACCTACTAATAGTTGCAAAAATGCACAATGTTCTTGTTTTACACTTTGATGTGTAGGAATTACCAAGAATACAAGTGGAAACCTTGTTGGAGTCAAATTGGGATTTCCCAGAAATCTGTCTCAGAACTCTTTTTGAAGATGGTCACGTTTTGGGTCGAAGACGGCGTCAAACGGAAAACTCTTCAACTACGAAGTTGTTGTAAATTTCGCGACAAACTTTCTGGACATAAAATTTAGCTGATTCCGAGTCTGAACGGGCCCGATAGGCCCGATTTATTGCAGCCCAAGATGGGGTGACGGGAATCCGAGAAGCTATATAAAGGGAGAAAACCTAATTCGTGGGAGACACCTCCACCCACGAATTTGCAGCCACCAAAGCCACGTTTTTGCGTCCCCCATGGATCCCATCTCCATGGTGAAGGGATCCTAAGAAGCCATGAAGGAAGGGTGCTAAGGGGCGGTGCTCCCCTGTGCTACCGGCAGCGGGGAAGGAGTCCTCCGCGTCACCGCTGCCGCCTCTTCACCATCTTCACCGCCATGTCCATTGACTCCACCGCCATCTCCATCGCCATTGTTGACTCACATGATGAGGGAGTAGTTCTCTCTCGAGGCTAAGGGTTCTACCGGTAACTATGTGTTCATCTCTCTCTCTATGCATGATCATATTGTGATCATGAGCTTTGTAATCAAGTAGATCTACCTTGCTACTCAAGTGCTTTAATAGATTTCTGCTCCCCCCATGTGTGTGAAAGTGATAGTGTGTACACCATGGTGACACTTAGGCTAGAGATTACAAATACTTGTTATGAGTTATATTTGGAGTTGGATGTATTTATGAAATTGTGGTGTTTGTTGGAACCATCTAGTGCTCAAGTTGACAGTGTGGGGTTTTCTAGATGGAAAAGATGAACTTTGAGGTGTGCTGTTATAGACCTACCATGGATTAGAGTGTCCAACCGTAGAGTAGTTAAAAGTACTATCATAAAAAGATAATATTTATATGAGAGTGTTCACTAGTGAAAGTATGATCCCTAGGCCTTGTTTCTAAGCATTGAAACACCATTTGCAACTAGATCTGTTACATGTTTGCTTGCTTCCATCTTTATTTCAGTTTGCCTTTAGTCTCTTCCCACATCAACCACACGCGATCAAGCTTTTTTCTAGCATCGTTACCATTTATAATTATCCATACCACTTGTATTTTACTATCACTTCACCGAACTAGTGCACCTATATACCTGACAAGTGTATTGGGTGTGTTGGGGACACAAGAGACTTCTTGTATCTTGATTGCAGGGTTGCTTGAGAGGGATACCTTTGACAACTTCCTCCCTGAGTTCGATAAACCTTGGTTAATCCACTAAAGGGAAAACTTGCTGTTGTTCTACAAACCTCTGCACTTGGAGGCCCAACAACTGTCTACAAGAATAAAAGTGCGTAGACATCAAAGACCAACATTGAAAAATTAACTAAACCAACTAGATCATTCTTCTAGGTTGGGTGTGCAGACAAGAGAAAGTATCACATAGTGAAGTGGATAAATATCTGCAAACTAAAAAACAAAGGTGGCTTAGAGATCAGAGATTTGAGAAAGTTCAACTTGAGCCTTATGTCTAAGTGGTGGTGGAAGATGGAAAATGATGAAGGTCAATGGCAAGAATTTATGAGAAAGAATATCTGGGTGAGAGTGGCATCCAATATGTTAAACACAGAAAAAATGATTCAACTTTCTGGTCAGATATGCTTCATGTGAAAAACCCGTATTTGTTCGGTAGAAGAATGAAAGTAGGAAATGTAAAAACGACGAGCTTTTGTGATGATACCTAGTCTGAACATGGACCTCTCACGGACAAACTCCCTAAGTTGTTTGATCTTTGTAATGAACAAGAAATTTCTGTTGCTGAGGTTGCTGCTCTTAGACGGAGATTCACCTTCAGGAGGTGGCTGTCTGGTGATTTACATGAACAAATGAATGGAGTGATCAATCTGCTGCTCAATATCACTATTTCTCCTGATGATGATAAATATTTTTGGAAGTGTTCAAAAAAATGGACATTTTTATGTCAAATCTATGTATAAACATATTTGCAAGAATGGTTTGTAAAGATCCTTTGAAAAATTGTGGGAAGCTAAAATCCCACTTGAATCAAGATCTGGTTGTGGCTGATTTGGCACAATGCAATTGCTACTAAATACAACATGCAGAAAAGATAGTGGAAGGAAAATTATAAATGTTAATTTTGTGACGAGGGGGAAATCATCCACCAAGCCAAATATGTCTAGAGCACAATTGCCAAAGCAATTGGAGATGCTGATAAACCGGCCTCTTTTCACCAATTTTTTGGTGGTTTCCCAGATATGTTCCAGCAAGTAGAAATACACAGATTCCTAGGGTTGTTACTATCTACTGAGTTATTTGGAAATTGCGAAATAGGGCTTGCTTTGATGGAAAATTAATTAAATCTCCAAATGAACGAATATGTTACTCTATTGTTTTTATGAACTACTAGGAAGGTTATCACAGCATTGCTGACTCGGAGATGTTCGTGCTAGGAAAATGTTTTGCTCAATGTAGTTGTGGGTTCTACTTCAAACGCTAGGACTGATGCTATGATACCTACTCACCATATCTGCGATGGAGCCGGGGACAAGCAACAAGAAGACGATGATTATATGCATGAAGATTAATATGCTAGGACGTGATCTTATTGGTGTTTTTTCTCTCTCTTTGCTATGTTTGACGATATGTTATTGTTGTAAGCTCTACCTGGAAAATATTGGCCCTTAGTGCTGCGTCGTTTGTCAGGCCTCGGTTAATGCTACGAAATTATTCTGTAGTTTTAGTTCTTCCGCTTGAACTGGGCGGTGTTCTTTCCCTTCTGTTGTTGAGTACCTCGTTCTCTTTTTATTTACACCCGTGCTTCCGTTATTCTCTTGAGTAATGGAATTCGATCTCCGTGGTGGGTCGCTTGGAAAAACAAAACTTGTACCCATGCTTCCACCTCCGCAGCGGTAGTAGGAAATAGGCAGCCGTGGGATTCAGCGGAGCTCCCCCAAAATCTCTTCTTCACCCTGATGGTAGGGTTGCAAGCGTCATCCCATAAAAATAAAATTTAGCTTAAACTAGACTAATTTTATTGAAATTAAAACTAGACAACCAATTTTAACTACGAAGCCGGACAGATCGGGTGCGCCTTTGCAACCCTACATGCTGGTGATGTTCGTCTTTATGTGTACATCACTACATCTTAAATCCTAATTTATATTTGCATTAAAAAGTCCAATTCGTAATTAAATACTTCCCCGTCCTAAAATGTATGTCGCAAATTTGTCTAAATTTAAATGTAGTATATACTAATAGTGTTTAGATATATCTGAATTTAGATAAATCTATCACATTCTTTTTTAGGACGACAAAAGTATTATCCCGTTTGAAATCTCAATTCTTGCTATCAAAAGCTACTCCCTCTGTTTCAAAATATAAGATGTTTTACTTTTATAAAAGAAGTGTATCTAGAGCCATTTTAGTGTGTAGGTTCGTCTAAGTTTAAAATAAACCTACACACTAAAAAATCTAGATACACTCTTTCAAAAAATTTAAACGACCTTATATTTAAAAACGGAGGGAGTACTAACCAAAATGCAGCCAAGCTGGCATAGCCGGACTACGCTAGGGCTTGATGTTGCAATGGTTTTTTTCTTTGAAAATAAAAAAAACGCTAAATGGGTGGCAATGGGGTGTTTTTCTAGGCGTCAGTGCGTCACTTGCTTTGGGCAGCTGACTGACTATTGGGCCTTTCCTATTTCACTTATAAATAGGGCCTATGGGCCAACATCAACAGGAAACTATCTGCTTCCAGGACAGGAATCCTTATACGACGCATTTAGTGTCGGTTTTCGAAGTGACGCCTGAAGCGTCATGCCTCATGGGCCGGCGCAATTCTTGGCTGACCGGGCTGCCAGGACAAGTGTAAAATAATAATATTCAGATTTAAAATAATGTTTAAATTTTGAAAAAAGTTGAGATTTAAAAATTGTCATGTGTAAAATGTTCAAAACACCATTCCAATTTGAAAATGTTCAAAATTTGAAAAATACTTAGATTTGAAAAAATGATTGAATGTAAAAAATGTTTAGATTAAAAAAATGATCATATTAAAAAGTTGTGAAAGTTCAAAAAGATTCGTATTTGTAAAGTTGTTCAATTGCAATAAACATTCAAATTTGGAAATGTTTAGAATTTTTTAAAAAGAAAAGAAACAAAAAGGAAAAAAGAAAAAAGAAACAAAAGAGAAAACGAAAAAAGGGCACAACCTAGGCCGGCCCATGAGGCAGGATGCTTTAGGCGTCGCCTCTGTAACAGACGCGTAATGCATCGTGTAGGATTTGCCTTCCTCGACTCCTCCGACAAAGGTTCGCTTCGCTCATTCGCTCAGGGGATGGTGTTGCGCCGCCGATACTCGAAGGAGGAGATGTAGTGGGAGGGTTCCCTACTCTGCAACCGGCGAGCTGGTGCGGCCGCCCCTCCTCACCTCCCCGGTCCCGGTGGTGCTGCCACTGGACACACCAATGAACATTTGTTATTGAGCATAACGTTTTCGATCCGAAATTGTTGAGCACTTGGTTACCTAGCTAAAATGTATTCATTCCATATTTAATATTGGAGGGAGATTCGTCCGAATATTTTCTTTCTTCAACATTAGTGCTCAAGACAAAAAGAAATGGAGGTCAAATGAGAAACAAAATGCGGTGATCGTGAACTTATTATCCTTGGTGCAGTCAGCGGGAATGAGATGAGACAAGTGTGAACAGTCGCACGTTCTTGAGAAAACGACTTCCGCGTGGGCAATAAACCAATGCCGTGCTCAGCTGCAACAAGTGAACCCTTGACTTTAGCTGGGACAACGTTCAACAACATCTTAGCTGGAACAGAACGCGGGAAAAAAAATGAATATTGTAATCCCAAAAGGCCGCGTTGTTGTTTTATACAAGGAGCTAAGCTTGGATAGCTATGCTACGACAATGACGAATGCGAACGGAAGGAGTTTGAAACAAACAACAGAACGGTACAAAGATATGACGCTGAGAAGCTCCGGTAACCACGAACAGGAAACACAGGTCGCTATCATTTCCTCCATTCCTTCAGTGGCAGCTGCAGGCTGCAGCTCCCAGAAATTTGCAATACCAGGTACTTTTAATCGCGCAAATGAAGTCCCTCAAGCCGGCTCACTTTGAACCTCTAATTTTGGCTGCCTCGCAGCAATCCTAGTAGGCCGCGTTTGATGGGAGCGAAATGCATCATTAGTCTTCTAACTTGTTGGCTACGTTCAAAACGATCCCGGAATTTAGAAAATGTCTCGTCGTAGTCCTGAAACTTGTCATGGATGTCCACGTACGGTTCTGGCTACATATTCTCTACGTGGCAATGTGGTGGCCATGCAACCACTCTAATTCCAATCCTAGTAGGCCGTGGAGAATAACTCATACACCTATTTTGCCGCATGTTTGATACACTCATACACCTACTGGACACCACTACTGAATCTAAATCCACCCATGGGCATTGGGTCGGGGATCTTCAAAATGGCCACGTGGATTGCAGCAGAACCACGAGCAAGCGTGTCCACTGGCACTTGGGAATCTTCCATCACGATCTCGGAGCGACCAGATATACCTACGGAGCAAAAAAAGAAAACTCGCGCGCGCGGTGGTTATTGTGCGGTCGTGTCGCGTGCAACTCGTTGCCAAAATGGAGGATACAGCTAGACGCATACTGCATACATCATCCTGGATACTACTAGTATGAACCTCTGGAATCAGAGGATTCAGAAGAAAAGGTCTTTCACAAACGCTTCAGGACATTTACCCTGTAATCGCACTAGCTACATGTAGCCAGTGGGAGGTGGGGTATCTTCAGGACATTTACCCTGTAATCGCACTGTGCACATACGCGGAGACGTTATCTTCTCCGAGCCGAAAGCAAGTAAGCACGCGGCCGGAGGAAAAGGAAAAAAGACGGCGCGACGCCGACACGACCGGACATGGTGCGTCCGAGCTTTTGGTTCACCCTCGGCGAGGTGCAACCGAGTGGTGGCTGTCGTAAGTCGATGACGCGAGTGACAGCCCGCGTCGCGGTGCATGCACGAACGACGCCAGCGGCAACAGCGCCATGTACGTTCACATCGGCGCCCGGCCGACCGCGACGCCTGACAGCGACCCACAGCGAGCGCATGCGTTCAACTGGTGGACAAGCTGCGCGCGTACCCGCGACAGGGACCTACGAGGTACTCCCTCCGTTCGGAAATATAAGACATTCTATCTTTATGAAATGAATGTATCTAGACACTTTTTAGTGTATAGGTTCACTACGGTCCTCTATGAACCTGTACACTAAAAATATCTAAATACATTCGATTTACAAAGCTAAAATATTTTATATTTTCGAACGAAGAGAGTACATGGCATCAAGAAAAGATCGCACTCACTCAGTAATACGGCACCTGCAGATCACACAAGGCAAATAACAGGAACAGTTTGCCTCACAGTTTCACCCAAAGCTAGCACCGTCTATCTCAGCTAGACGGTTTTGCTGCATGTAGAAAATGCCCACTTGTTATCCCGGCTGTAAGGCCATCTTTACCGGACGGATCTAAACGTAGTCCGTTTTTGTTCGTTTGGGTCGATCACGGTTATTTTGTGGCCGCGATCCGGCATGTTCGGGCGACCGCGTCCAGCGGTACGATCCAATTCCACGCTTGGCCAGCGCTATCTAGACCTGACCTTTTGTATATGAATAGTTCACAGTTAATTTACATAGATAAATGTATATTTTGACAACTGAATAAACTAGCTTAGGTAATATAATTAAAATAGTGCTTACATATGAATAGTTCACACTCACATGGTTCGATAAAAGACAACCAAATGTCACTCAAATTGCAAAACACAAAATAGGGGTTAAGCATTTTGGTTTCCTGCACGAGCCCATATATGCTCAACAAAATCTAGTTAAAGCCGGTCATGGATGTGTCTTGTGAGCAAATTTTCATGCACTTGCATGAATACTTTCCAAGACGCTACACCTGGTGACGAGTGTTTAACTCATCAATGCCCATTGTTATGGACTTGGGTTTTGGATAAGGAGGGAGCGCTGAAGACATTATCGGCTAGCAAACAAGCACACAGGGGACTCGAAGATTTACCTAGGTTCAGGCCTCGTAGATGTTCCTACTCCTGCTTGTCTGCTCGTAGAATTATCAAAGGAATCGAGGATTACAATGGTGCGCAGATGCAATCTGGTGAGGGTTGTGGAAACTAGGGTTGCGTGTGTCCTCCTCGCCGCCCCCTCCTAGCCTTTATATATATATGCTAGGTCTCGGGTGACAGATCGAGTCGGTTACAGGTTAGGGTTTTCCCCTTTGAACTTTTTATTTTTAGCTTCTTCTTGTTCTTCAAGTAATCGAGAGTCCGTAGGTTACTCGAGTTCTTCATTTGGATCTTGGTGACACTGTGGGCCTCTATGTATTCAGGCCGTATATATCAAGCTCGAGTACTTGCAGGGTATACCCATGTCACCTGGCTCTGGCTCAACGAATTGATCCTGGAAATCCCAGCCTTGGTCCAAAATGTCGTCATCACGCTCGTCCTCGACAATCATGTTGTGCATGATTACGCACGTAGTCATCACATCCCACATCCTCTCCGTGCTCCAGGTTCTAGCAGGATATCGAACAATTGCCCATCTAGATTGAACCACACCAAATGCTCGCCCCACATCCTTCCTAGCGGCCTCTTGCTCTTTCGCAGACCTCTTGCATTTCTCATCTTCAGGATTACGAATTGTCTTAACAAAGGTGACCCAAGATGGATAGATACCGTCATCTAGGTAGTACCCCATATCATATGCATTGCCATTGATCTTGTAGGAAACTTGTGGGGCATTGTCTTCTGCTAGCCTAGAAAACACCAGAGACCTCTGTAGCACATTGATGTCATTGTTTGATCCAGCCATGCCAAAAAAAGAGTGTCAAATCCAGAGATCTTATTATGCAACAACCTCAAGTATGACTGTGCAATCCTCCGCATGCCCTTTGAACTGCCATTGTCAATGAAAAGGACAGTTCTTTCACTGCCAATGCATGCAGTCGATGTTGCCAAGCATCCCAGGAAACCCCCTACGCTCGTTGATGGATAGAAGGCAGGCAGTGTCTTCGGTGTTTGGCTCTCTCAGGTATACTTTGCCAAACGCTGCTACAACTGCGCTGCAGAATCTATACATGGCCTCATGGCATGTAAACTCGTTCATGCGCATGTAGTCCTCGAGGAGATCAGCGGGCACTCCATATGCAAGCTGCCGAATGGCAGCTGGACATTTCTAGTAGGAGGAGAAGCCAAGCTTACTGGTGCAATCATACTTGGCCTCGAAGTAGTCGTCGTACTCCCTCACCCCATTGAGTATGTCCAAGAACAGGTTCCTCGACATCTGATAGCGGTGCCGGAATGCCTTCTCTTAAAAAAACGGATTAATTGTGTGGAAGTAGTCCTTGTAAAGGCGTATGTGCCCCTCTTCTCGATCGCGTTCATGGTTGGATTCGCTCCGCTTCACCGAGCCACCTCTACGCAGCGGGAGGAGGTAGTTGTCGTGCACCATCTGTGCAGCAGCCAGTAGAATTTCGGTCTCACCGTCGGACTCCTCCTCGGACAATGACTCGACGTAATTCTTGTAGAAGAACTCGATTGCCCTTCGCCTGCTACCTATCTGTCAAGTACACTGTTGTCAATGGCTTTACCAACTCCCTCAGCGGACCAGATTACCAAGAAAAGGCCGGCGAACGCACCTCGGCAGAGCAGGTTTGAAAAAGGATCTTAGAGTGCGGTCGTGCGCGTCCAATGTAGAGACGGAGGCCGAGGCGACGGGTTGGCCTGTGGAGCGTCCAGTCAAGTCCGGCACCGCGCGCGGCTTGCAGTCGTTCTGCTCGATATCACGCCGGGGAGGCGGGAGGCTGGTTGCGTCTGCTCTGGCCGCGGGATATGGAAGGCGAGGGTTTGGGGGGGGGGGGGGAGTGTCTTTGTGCCACTGGCTATAGAGCCCGAGTGAACTAGTGGTCGGACACGCAAGGCAGGGCGTGCTGTCCGGGCCGACCCAGTGGTCACGCAAATTAGATGCACGGATGGGTCGAGCCGGATGCGTCGGGACGGATGGGTCGTGCCGCTGCAACGTCGCGCACGTCGCGCGCGTCTGCCAGGACAAGTTCGGACGCGCCGGGACGGGTTGGGTCGACCCGGTGGAGAAGCTCTAATTTTTCCGTTATCTTCGGGTCTGCTGTGGCATTCAGCCTCGTGCTTTTGCCGTACAACTTTAGTGAAGTGAACAGCAAGCAGCAGTACGTGCACTCCTAAAATTATGTCTAGCGAATTTGTCTAAATTTAAATATAATATATACTAAATAGTGTTTGGATACATCTGAATTTAGATAAATCTACGTATTTTTTTAGGACGGGAAAAGTAATATCCCGTTTGAAATCTTAATTCTTGCCATCAAAACCTCCTAACCAAAATGCAGCCACGCTGGCATAGCCGGACTGCGCTAGGGCCTCAGAGACGTAGCAGCGGGGGTTTGTGCTAAATGGGTGGCAGAGTGGGGTGTTTTTCTAGGCGGCACTTGCTTTGGGCAGCAGGCTGACTATTGACCCTTTCCCATTTCATATAAATGGGGCCAATGGGCCAGCATCAACACGTAGTAACTGTCTCCTTGCTGGACAGGAATGCCTACACGACGCATTTAGCGTCCGTTTTCGGGTGACGCCTGCAGCGTCATGTCTCATGGGCGGGCGCAATTCTTGCCTGAACGGGCTGCCAGGACAAGTATAAAATAATAATATTCAGATTCAAAATAATGTTTAAATTTTGAAAAAAAATGAGTTTTGCAATTTGTTCATGTGTAAAATATTCAAAAAATCATTTCAATTTAAAAATATTCAAAATTTAAAAAACACTCAGATTTAAAAAATAATCGAATGTAAAAAAGTTTATATTTTAAAAAATCGAATAAAAGAAGTTGTTAAAGTTTAAAAGGATTCAAATTTAAAAAGTTGTTCAATTGCAAAAACATTCAAATTTGAAAATGTTCAGAATTTTAAAAAAAGAAACAAAAGAGAAAAAAAGGCACAACCTAGGCCGGCCCATGAGGCACGACGCTTTAGGCGTCACCACTGTAACGGACGCTTAATGCATCATGTAGGATTTGCCTTCCTGGAATCTTCCAAAGGTTCGCCTCGCTCGTTCACTCCTCTAATGGTGTTGCACCGCCGATACTCAAAGGAAGAGATGTAGCCGGCGAGCCGGTGCAGCCGCCCCTCCTCGCCTCCCCGATGGTGCTGCCACTGGACACACCGATGAACATTTGTTGTTGGGCATAATGTTTTGGATCCGAAATTATTGAGCACTTGGTTACCTAGCTAAAATGTATTCATTCCGTGTTTAATATTGGAGAATATTTTCTTTCTTCAACATTAGTGCTCAAGACAGAAAGAAATGGACCACAATATGCGTGCTGAAGCCTTGTAGGTTTCGAGTATGTCAAATGAGAAACAAAATGCGGTGATTGTGAACTTATTATCCTTGGTGCAGTCAGCGGGAACGAGATGAGAGACAACTGCGAACAGTTGCACGTTCTTGAGAAAACGACTTCCGCGTGGGAAATAAACCAATGCCGTGCTCAGCTGCAACAAGTGAACCCTTGACCTTAGCTGGAACAACGTTCAACAACATCTTAGCTGGAACAGAACGCGGAAAAAAAATGCATATGGGCCTCATGACTCTTATGTACTCCGTACGCATGTACTAGCAGTAACATCAGTCCTTCTGTCGTTAGCTTCGACCCACAGATTATTCTATGGTGACTTCGACATGGCACCCGCGTTGTTTTATACAGGAGCTAAGCTTAGATAACTATGCCACGACAATGACGAATGCGACCAGGAGTAGTTTGAAATAAAGAACAGAACGGTACAAAGATTTGACGCTGAGAAGCTCTGGTAACCACGAACAGGACACACAGATTGGTAACAGTTCCTCCCTTGGCAACGTTTCCTCCTCGGTCGTCCCCGTGACGAGCATGGACGGGGGAGGGGGGCGAACCCTAGCCACCGTCGAAGGGCGCCGCAGGCAAAGCTCAGCGACCCCGAAAAGTGGACTTCACGGATGGCTCTACGGCGAGCGACATGGTGGTGGTGCTGGCCTCTTCCTTTGGCATGTGGGTGGCGAGGAGCGGGTAAGGGGGGGGGGGGGGTCGTGGCGTTGGTGACGACGTTTCGGCAAAGGAAGCTCCTAGATCGTGGTTTGGAGGCCTGGCTTGAAGACATGGAAGGTTTGAGGTACCAACTGTGGTCTCGTAGGTTTTCCGAGTGAAAGCTCCACGCTCCGGTGCCAACGGCAACGATGCCAGGGAGTGTCATAACCTTGTGGTTTTCGTTGTGGGTAACTTCTCCACACTTGGGCTCTGGGTGAAACCAATTGGCCATTTGATCTCGACAATGGTGGTACTTCGTGTCGTTGCCCTTTTAGGGGTGTAGTCGTGGACCTTCGGTACTCTCGGACTTATTTCGGTGGCATATTTGGCGCAGAGTAAGGGGTTCTCTTATCACATCGTATCGGTTTGACCATTGGTGGTGGTTTCTATAAAACGGGACGAAATCCTGTTTGGAAAACATTTCCTCCCTCCATTCAATGCCAGCTCCGAGCAATGGTTAATCGTGCAAATGCGGTCCATCTCGGCACCAATTAAGGTGGCCGGCCAGTTCAAAGTAAGCTCACTTTGAACGTCTAAATTTGGCGGCCTCCCAGCAACTAATTATAAATTCTAATCCTAGTAAGCCGTGTTAAATGTATTAGAGCTATATTTGTATATTGTAGTTTCCTAAATAGTTAGGGTGTTTCCTGCATATTTCACACATGTACATGTACTATATATTGTGCCTCTGGAATACAAGTTGCTATTCCTAACATGGTATCAGAGCTATAGGTTTTCGCACGCGCAAATCGTGTTGTCTCCGATCCAATCTCACCCTCCACCCACCTCACCGTTGTCTCCTTTTCCCTTCCATTATTATCGTCGCTCTCATGTTCCGGATGCTTCTTCCGATGCTTCCTCTTCTGATGCTTCTTCCTCTGATGCGTCTTCTTCCTCTGATGAGATTCCCTCTCCTCTTCCTGCTCGTCGGTGTCGTCCACCCGATCGTTACTCTCCTAGTCAGTACGGTCTTTCTGTTTCCCTCGAGCCGACTTCTTATCGGGATGTTGAGGGTCATCCCGAATGGCAGCTTGCCATGGCCGAGGAGATTGCTGCGCTTGAGCGCACTGGCACTTGGGATCTTGTCTCTCCTCCTCCCGGTGTTCGTCCCATCACATGCAAGTGGGTTTACAAGATTAAGACTCGCTCTGATGGATCTCTTGAGCGTTACAAAACGCGTCTTGTGGCTCGTGGCTTCCAGCAGGAGCAGGGCCGGGACTATGATGAGACCTTTGCCCCCAGTGGCCCGTATGACCACTGTGCGCACTCTTCTTGATGTGTCCTCTGTTCGCCACTGGTCTGTGTCTCAGCTTGATGTTCAGAATGCATTTCTCAATGGTGAGTTGCGTGAGGAGGTTTACATGCAGCCTCCTCCAGGGTACTCTGTTCCTGATGGCATGGTTTGCCCTCTTCGGCGCTCTCTTTATAGCCTGAAACAGGCCCCTCGCGCCTGGTTTGAGCGCGTCGCCTCTGTGGTGACTGTTGATGGCTTCTCTCCTAGTGCTCACGATCCTGCGTTGTTTGTTCACAATTTTTCTCGTGGACGCACTCTTCTTCTCCTCTATGTTGACGATATGATCATCACTGGTGAGGATTCTGAGTATATTGACTTTGTTAAGGCCCGTCTTCATGACCAGTTTCTTATGACTGATCTTGGTCCTCTTTGCTACTTTCTTGGGATCGAGGTTTCCTCCACTTCTGATGGTTTTTCTATCTCCTAGGAAAAGTATACCCAGGATCTTCTTGCTCGTGCTGCTCTTGGGGATGAGCGTACTGTTGAGACTCCCATGGAGCTCAATGTCTAGCTTCGTGCTAGTGATGGTGATCCTCTTCCTGACCCGACACGTTACTGTCACCTTGTTCGGAGTCTTGTCTATCTTACTGTCACTCGTCCTAACATCTCTTATCCTGTTCATATTCTTAGTCAGTTTGTCTCAGCTCCTATCACTGTTCACTATAGTCATCTCCTCCGTGTTCTGCGCTACCTTCGTGGCACGATCACTCGTCATCTTTTCTTCCCTCGTTCCAGCTCTCTCCAGCTCCAGGCCTACGTAGATGCTATGTGGGCGAGCGATCCTATGGATCGCCGTTCGCTTTTTGCTTACTGTGTGTTTCTTGGTGGTTCGCTCTTTTCCTGGAAGACGAAGAAATAGACCGCAGTTCCAGTTCGAGTGTAGAGGCTGAGTTGCAAGCTATGGCCTTGTTGACTACTGAGGTGACCTGGTTGCCATTGTTACTTGCTGACTTTGGGGTCTTTGTTACGACATCCACTCCACTTTTGTCTGACAGTACATGTGCTATCAGTATTGCACGTGATCCGGTAAAGCATGAGCGTACCAAGTATATTGGTGTTGATGCTTTTTATACACGTGCTAATATGCAGGATAAGGTGATTGCGCTCCACTATGTGCCTTCAGAGTTGTAGTTAGCGGATTTCTTTACAATGGCACAGACTAGAGCGCAACATAGTTTCTTTCTCTGCAAACTCAGTGTTGTGGATCCACCATGAGTTTGAGGGGGGTGTTAGAGCTATATTTGTATATTGTATTTTCCTTAATGGTTAGGGTGTTTCCTGCATATTTCACACCTGTATATGTACTATATATTGTGGCCTTTGGCCCCTCTGGAATACAAGTTGCTATTCCTAACAAAATGGTTCCAGTTACTCGCCATTTTTTTGCTTCAGTTGGAGTTTAATTGGTAGAGAAACATCCATATGTCAAGTTCGATACACCTCTCTTACCTCTTTCCTCTCTCTTTCCCACCTTGCTACTTTGAGAGTCTCCTAGAGAGTTCGAGCCATCCTCCCAGCCCTCCCGAGCAGCGGCGCCACTCGTGGAGAAGGAAGAGGAGGTGCTTGCGGTGTTCCTACTATTTTTAGGATTATGTTTGGCCTCGTGCCGGTAGTTTGGAGCTGGGCGACGAATCTTGGCGGCTCTAGATTCATTGCTTCTTAGGGTTCTTTGTCTAAGTCCTACTCTGCTCTCTGTCCGACCACAGAGGCAAGGAGAATAAGGAGTGTGTGGCGTGGAGGAGGACCATTGTCTCCGCAAATAAATTAGCCGTGTTGGTCCGCCATCGGCGGCAAGTTAGATGGTCTTCGTGGCGCACTTCGGCCGGCCATGGGGGTGAAAGGAGTGCTGCCTGCAGGGAGTCATCTTCTTCTCAACATCGACGATGGAGGTTGTTGCTGCTGAATCACGCAAATCACATGGCGGCCACGTTTGGTGCCGTGTATTTTAGCCGGAAGGGCGGCCTTCTTTCGACCTTCAGCACGGAGGCCCTCATCGGAACCTGGCGTCGAAGCTTGCCATCGCTTCATCACCAAGTGGTTCGTCCACGGAGATGGTGTGGTGGCCAGCGGCAACTGTTCTTCACCGTAGGGGAGCTGGTCCTGAGCGTTTGGGCCATCCTCTCTGATCTCGGTATCGGTGGTGTGGTGCATCACCAGCTTCTGGTGGTTCTGCTGACGCCTGCGCCTGGAGATCACCGGCGAGCGGTGGAGTTGGACATCGAGCCTTCGATTGCTTTTTAAGTCTTTCGGATAGGGACAATTTTTGTAAAGATGGAGGCCTTATCTTCATATATTAGGTTTTTTGTCGTGTACTACAAATGATGTAAAGGGCCACCATGAAAATTTGAACCCGCCTGGTGTTAATTGCAGCATCTAGGCCCTTGTGGGGCTTTCCTCGTTCAAAAATAGTTCGATACACCTAGGGCAACGCCTACTAAATCTAAATGCACCCATGGGTATTCAGTCGATCGGGGATCTTCAAAATGGCCACGCGGATTGCACGAGAGCCACACGAAGGCGTGTCCACTGGCACTTGGGAATCTTCCATCACGATCTCGGGGCGAACCAGATACAGTACCTACGGAGCAAAATAAAACTCGCGCGCGCGGTTGTAGCGTCGCGTGCAACTCGTTGCCAGCATGGAGAATACTGTACTAGTAGTATGATCCTCTGGATTCAGAGGATTCAGAAGAAAAGGTCTTGCCTAAACGCTTCAGGACATTTAACCTGTAACCAACCGCACTAGCTACATGATGTAGCCAGTGGGCTGTGGGGTATGATGACTGTTCACATACGCAGCGACGTTATCTTCTCCGACCCGAAAGCAAGCAAGCACGCGGCCGGAGGAAAAGGAAAAAAGACGGCGCGACGCCGACACGACCGGACATGGTGCGTCCGAGCTTTTGGATTTGGTTCGCCCTGGCCCCTGGGCGGAGATGCAACCGAGTGGTAGCTGTACCCGAGTGACAGCCCGCGTCTCGCTGCATGCACGAACGACGCCAGCGGCGGCAGCGCCATGTAAGTACGTTCACATCGGCGACCGCGACGCCTGAGAGCGACCCACTCGATCGAGCAGCGCATGCGAGCAGTGTGTGCGTTCAACTGGACAACTCGCGAAAGGGACCGACGAGGTGCATGGCTCCACCAGTAAAAAGCTCGTAATCACATCAGATCACGTAGAAGCAGCTACAGTATCAAGAACGTTTTGGCTAGTAACATTTTCAGGCAGCTGGTGCTGGTTAGGCATAGTGAATTACCGTCTCTCTCAGCTTGTCGGCTTTGCTACTTGCAGAAAATGCCCACTTGCTATCCCGTACGTTTTCCATTATCTAATCTTCGGCTCCACTCTGGCATTCAGCCTCGTGCAGTCGTGCTCTTGCCGTGCTATACAACTTATTAAAGTGAAAGCAAGCAAACAGTAGGTGCACTCCACCGGAGGCCGGCGGCGCGACATATGTGGTTGGAACTGATGAGTCGGCGATGAGCAAGAAGACCACTGACCAGATCGAGTTGCACTCCAGCACTGTGGCATGTCTCTAGAGGCATACAGCGGTTTCCCTTCCCAAGTAGAATCACTGGTGTATGATATTCCCTTTTCTTGTGATTTAGCTTTGTGAAAGGAGTGTATGTAGACAATTTTAATGTGTAGGTTCATGTAGGTTTAGAGTGAATCTACACACTAAAAGTGGTCTAGATACACTCCTTTTATAAAGTTAAAATATCTTATATTTTGGAAGTACATGGAAGCACTAGTTCCGATTACCAGCTGAACACGTGAGGCATGTACTGAACACGGACGGATTGTAAGGACATCTCAAAAGCAGTCCGACCCATTCGACCACAGGCGGTACGAATTGGTCCACGTGGATGTCCGGACGGCCAAGACCCGCTCAAGCGGTCCAATCCAAATGAACACGCTTGTCTGCGCCGACCCATTCCATGCCTAAAAATGCACTGGGAAAGCGTCGCCGTCCGCAACGCGCGTGTCCTCCCTCGTCTTATGGCATCGGCTACTGGTCTCCAACCCAGAGGCCATCAATGGAGTAGCCTGGCCACGCCGCCAACACTTGGGCTGGACGCTCGACATCAATGTCGGCGTACCGACCTCCGCGTCGGCATCCAATGCCCTGACCTTTTTAAACACGGCCCCGCTGGCATCTTCTCCACGCAGCACCACATTCCATTCCCCACCTAGAGGTAACGCGGTAGACATGACAGGGGCATATGACCGATGGGAGGGCGGCTAGGACGACCACCAGGTCTTGAGCACGGGGTGAGGTCGGAGAGAGCATCATGGGGGGCGAGGTCAGAGCGTTTTGCCAGCGCCTTCGTTGTCGCCACCGTCATCACCTTCGCCACCACCTGCGCCCATCAACAACCTCTCCGGTTTCGAGTTCGGCGTCACTATCCACCTAGGCATGAACTAGGACATGCTTCATCTCCCCCACAAAGTTTGCTACCCTCATCGATGGGCAGGAGCCCCACCATGTCATGTTGCAGGTATCTAGCGGCTTGATCGGCCGCTGGTCCGTGGAGGTGTTGTTCGACCTCCTCGGTCAGATGTACCTCGACAACGGGGAGGAAGTTCGCCCGTGCGCATGGCATTGAGGTCGGGCACTTCCCCGTCTTCACTTACGACGGAGAAGCCATGTTCACCGTCGGCGTCTGCAACTATACCATGTGCCGTCGGCACTACCACACCGACTCCGAGTCCAATGACTAGGCGAAAATGAGACGGAGTCTTCTAAATTAAATCTACTACTTTTTCGTACCTTCTTGTATGCCCTTGCAGCAAGCAGATTACCCATGCATATGCTAGACGGAGTCTTCTAGACTAAATCTATTGTGTATGCGGTGCAAGACAATTGTAAGTAAAATTATGTATGCAATGTAAGGAAATTGTAAGCAAAATCTATGAAACTATTTATGCAATAAAAGTCAAATTTAGACATGAATTTGAAAAAAAGGTGGGGTGCCCATGACCCAAACAGATCGAGGCCAAAATGACATGTTTTTGTGCGGTCGGCCCCGTTGGAGATGCCCTAAAGTACCTTGTGAATTCTGATTTCACAAGATCAAGACCAGCGTATCTAATTCATTCATTGGTTTGGCCGTGTCCTATGTATGACTGATGATTGTTGAGCGCCTAATTCTTAGTAATTATCTTTCTGGTGGCGGCCATTTTTTTTTGAGATTTGTCAATAGGACACTTCATCACGTTTTCACGTGATTAGTTCACAACTTCCGTCACTCACGCGATGTTTGACTCCAATGCACAACCACCTGTCTTCCTATACAACCGCTAATCGAATGGTTTACTCGGCCTAATCAAGACACACAAACAAGTACGTGATCGCACGCCGTCACGCCACAGCTAGCAACTAAACAAAAAGCCAAAGCATGTGAAGCAGAGATCCTACACGATACGATATCACCCCACCGGTTCTTGGGACTCTGGATGAAAAGGCCAAACCGAAATCGAGCTTTGACTTTCGTTTTGTGCTTTCCCACGGCGGGGCAGTTACCATCTCACGCCTGCCCAGACCGTCGGATCCGAGCACGCGGCAGCTTCGCGTGCGGCGCGGGATCCCGAGGGAAGCCGCACGGAAGCTGCGAAGGGACCCGCGACACCTGTGGGTGCAGTGTGCCGCGGACAGCGGCCACCTCACGACCCGTCCCGGTCGGGGCGTCAAAAATCTGACGGCGACGCCGCGCCCAAAAGCTCCCGATCGCACGCGCATATCCCCTTGTCCCGAGTCCCACTCTCCGTGCCGCTGGCTCGACCCTGCTATAAAAGCTCCCTGCCGCGGCGGAACTGGCCACAACTCTATCGGCAGCAGGCGGCAAGCAAGAAACATCTGCTCTAGTTTCTTCCATCCAGGGCTTTGATTGCTTCTCGATCGGCAGCGCGTGACGAGAGTAGGAGAGAAAGAGAGTGACAGTTCGAAAGAGAAGAGAAGGGCATTACATTTTCTCCAAGGGAGCGGAAAGAGATCGATCAAGAAATCAAGATGTGCATGGACAAGTCTGCCGTGCCGGCGAAGAAGATCTGGCTCGCCATAGCCTCCCGCCTCGGTCTCCGCCCAACAGCTGGTACGTTCGCCTTCTTTATTAGCTCATCGATCGTCTTGCTATTTTTCTTGCCAACAACGGCCAGCAAGTCTTCCGCGATTCTTGGATTGGTTTCTGACGGACCGGCTCTCTTTGCGCTGCAGGGCTGAGGAATCTGAGGAAGGATGTGAGGACGTGCGAGTACCGAGACGTGCACATCATGTGGGAGATGCTCAGGGAGATGGGCTCCCCGGCAGTGTCCCTGGACCTGGAGGAGAAGGAGGCCGCCGCAGCCGCGGCCGTCGCCGCGGCCGCCGGCGCCAGGAAGAAGAAGGCAGCGTGGAGGCGGTTCGTCTACTACTGCTGCGCGTTCTGATGTCGAGGAACTGATCCATGAACGCGGCGGAAACTGGACAGCTGGGACGGCATCGTCAGTTTGTCACTCGTCAGAGTTAGAGCGAAGAGGCCATGTGTAGATAGGAAACAGCATTGGCCTCTCGCACAGCGTACAGTGCAGATAGGCAGACGCGCAAATAAGTGGGTAAGTGGATCCTCCATTGGAGATCATCGACATGCGCAAACATAGGATCCAGATGACGAGGATGCAGAATGGAAGACGGACAGCATACAACAAAGTAGTCAAAGTAGTCGTACAGGTATCGGCATCTCCCTCGAGCAATATGTCAGAACCTTAATATAATATACGATACTCCCTTCGTCCGCGAATAAGTGTTCTAGTAGCATTTTCCTAATAAGTTTGACTAAATTTATAGACAAACTTTGCAAAAAAAAATTGAGATTATCTTTGCAATATTTATGACACTAAAGTTATACCACTAGATTTGTTTTTAAATTTAGTTTCATAATATGATAACTTCAAGTAATATATGTTGCTACATTTATCGACTCCCTTCGTTCTAAAATAAGTGATTTGGATTTATTTAGGTTCAGATGTATCTAGACATGTTTTATGTATAGATGCATACGAATCTAGACAAACTCAAATCCCTTATTTCTGGACAAAGAGAGTATAAGATTGGTTAAATTTAATAAAGTTTGAATTAGATAAAAAATATAAGTACAATTATTTGTGAACGGAGAGAGTTTGGTAGAAGTAGAACGAAGCGCGCCTCGGTACACCGTTTGTTCTCTGCCAATGTTGCCTTGAGCAAGTCGGAAAAAAATGTTGCCTTGAGAGAGCTTCCTTTTCTTACAGGAATCCATTCTGCTCAGTGCCGGAGCCGCCCTCGGGCATTGCTAAGTAATTGCATGCAATTTTTTATTGTACTCCCTTGTCAAGAAAAAATTAACTTTGTTTTGTCTAAATTTATATTTATCGAAACAAGTTTTATTGCGTAGATACATGTGAATCCACACAAACCAAAGTCATTAGACGAAGGGAGTACATTTCTTGGGTAGGAAAAACAAAAATAGCTAACATGGTAGGTGGTGAACAAAAGACAAAAAAATGCATCCTCTCTAGAAATACCACCATGACATTGAGAAATCATCGCACTAGACACATCATCACCATCTTTTATGAATTGTTCACTTGAGACATCAATCTGCATATATGTAGAACAAACATCGTAAATATGAATGAGAAATGATATGGAAGTAAATAGTATGCCAGTATCTTATTAAGTCATATTAATTGCTTTGGGTAATTGGCATTCACAATTATTGTTACCATGAAAACGCTACAAAATGACATCATCTTCGATGTCCGCAAAAATGTCTGGCTAAATGTAGCACACCATGCTACAATCCACCCGTTCAACATTCATCTAATTCCCCAACTCAATCTTGATAATATCAATAGCCGAGAAAGATCGCTTAAATCTTCAATGGGAAGTGTTACCCAAATTTATAGTTCGACACAAGGGAAACTCAAAAATACCAATAAGATATTAGAAATTGAGATATCACTCTCAATTACACCTGTGTATCAATATCCTCAAAGAAACAAGTGGTGTTGCAGCAGTTGAATCAAAATAGTAAATCAAAATAGTAAACAGAAATAACGGATTTTCAGTTTTCACTTGAAGTCAGGAACTAGTAAATTGTAGTGGATAAAAGCGTAGGCATTAGGTGATAGCGGGGCGTTGCATGAATAATATTGATCATATAGTGTAAATATAAACAACAAAGTGAGTACTAACTAAAGGAGATATGCTCTAGAGACAAGTAAGTGAATTTTATTACCATATCTTAATTAGTTCATAATAGTTTCATGTTGTGATATAATTGTATCAAGTGGAAACATTGATACAGGTGCGGTATGAAACAGACCAAGTTCGTAGTAGTCTCTATTTATACTAGTTCGTTGGGCAACCGATGATCAAGATTTGCTAATCATGGAGCATTTATACCAGTTCACAACAGAGTCATATCATTGGAGAATGATATGATGGATACAATCTAAAGATAAGTATTGCGACACGATCAAGTCACATAGTTCACTGTTGCAATAGTTAGAAGCATAGTATCCTTCTCCTTTAACCATGAGATCATATTAACCACTATCACTGTCTGTCTGTTACCACCGTAATGGTCAATACATCAATTAAGATCTTACGACCAGATCAAGACTTTAAACTTGATGATGCTTTGTTATTCTTGAGTTACACTAGCTTCTCTTTGATATTGGCTGTGTCAGTTGAGGGTCGCCAATTCATTAGTAAAGAAGTTCATACCTATAAGAGCTCAGGATCATGTTATCCGGTCCCATAAATTGGACAACAAGCATTAGGCAAACATAGATAGTCATTCTCACAATATAATAATCATGACAACAATCACAAATAGATGGAAATATAGGAGCCACAACACATCTCACTAATCCTCTATATCTTCCACGCCTATGGGGATTTACTCAGACATCAGAGGAAGACAGACCAAATGCATAATCATATTGCAAATAGAATTCATCTCAACTTTACGATAGCAAGCCACAATACTGTTAAAGATTAAATCAAATACAAACCAAAGTGGAATAGATGTTTCAAACCCTAATCTTACAAGTATGAATCTCTCTCTTAGTACAAGGAGGAAAGGTGGTGGAGTTGCTGATAGAGAGGTTTGGGATCGTTGAAGGATGCGATGGTGTTCGTCTCCTTCTTTAAATCTGATCTCCTCTCTTCTGAGACTGTTTGCGGCGGTTGTGTGCGTAATTCGTTCTCGTTCCTTTTACAAAAGTTGCTTGTATTGATATAACGGAGGCGATGGAGTGTCGTACGGGCGGACGGTACGGGCAGACTCTGACTGTACCGGTGGTCGTTAAGGTCTCTGAACGCGTTGGATGAAAGGTTCTTCAATTGCGGATTTGCTCTGATTGATGTAATTATTGGGGATTTGCTCTAATTGGTGTAATTATCCCATAAGTGCTCTGAGATCTTCCATTAGTGCTCAATACCTGAAAAACAATATAAGAAAACAAGGTTTCGCTAATTCGCGCTATTAACATTAGTTAAAAGATCAAAATCAACAAAACTCGGTGAGAACCAATAGAAAATCCTTGATAAAAAATATCAGCATTTGGAGCTATCAACTTCTCAAAGTTTAGCTTTTACTCGCACTCGAGTGACAAAGCTATAAAGAATAATAGCGAGAAATGAATTCAAAAGAGAAAACACACAAGTTTGAGGTTGTATCATATTCCATCGTCTCAAATCTTGCTACCTTAAACATGAGCATAATATATCTGAACAATTGCACTTGCTCTAATTTTTTTGCGAAATTCCATCGGTTTATTAATTATCAACAGTAGTAGAAGGATATACATGATTCGATTAATTGCTATTTCTATGATCATGATTTATTAGTTATTTATTTAGATTAAATCACATAATGTTTGTTTATATATTCAACTGGTAGCTCGCTCTCGTAACAGTAGTGATTGTTACTACCTCCGTTTTAGGAATAAGACGCACACACAATTTAAAGTAAAGTTTGAACGAATAAATAGAGAAACTAAAACGTGATTATAGTGTGTAAAGTTAGTATTGTTGGATTCGTATTGGCAATACAAGGTTTGATATGTATATGGTTGGTGTACTACACCATACCGTATATTATTAGGATATTACATATCTAATATCCCCCCTTAATCTGAACCTGGGAAATGTTGAGATTACGCATAAACTCAACTAATTTCTTGTAACATAAAACCTTTGTAAAGCCATCAGCTATTTGATCCTTGCTAGAAATAAACTTGACATCAAGTTGCTTATTAGCAACTCGTTCCTGAACAAAATAGAAATTTATCTCAATATTTTTTGTATGTGCATGAAACACAGGATTCACAGATAGATAGGTTGCACCTAGATTATCACACCATAGACATGGCTTCTCCTTGAGAGAGACACCAAGTTCACGAACAAGGGCTTCAACCCAAATTAGCTCAGCGGTAGCATTAGCAAGAGCCTTGTACTCATCCTCTATACTAGACCTGAAAATAGTAGGTTGTTTTCTGACACTCAAAGAAACAAGGTTAGACCCAAAAAATATAGCAAAACCACCAGTGGAGCTTCTATCATCGAGATCTCCTGCGCAGTCAGCATTAGAATAGGCACTAATCAAGATAGAGGGCGACCGTTGAAAAGTGAGACCCACCTTGTTTGTACCATGAATGTACCTGAGAATCCTCTTTACGGCAGTCCAATGAGCAGTAGTAGGTGCATCAAGATACTGACACACCTTATTAACTGAAAAACAAATGTCAGGTCGAGTGAGTGTTAAGTATTGTAAAGCACCTACAATACTTCTGTAGCGTGTCATGTCCTCAGGTCCAAGAGGAGAACCATCTGTCAATAAAAGTGTATCAGTATTAGAAAGAGGTGTGGGACATGATGTACAATCCTTCATGCCCACACGTGTCAACAGATCTGTAGCATATTTTTCCTGGGTTAACATTATGCCATTTGACTGTTTGTGAACTTTAAGTCCTAAAAAGAAATGAAGATCTCCAAGATCCTTAAGAGCAAACTCATTATTCAACTAATAAAACAAGGGTGAGATAGCTGAATCAGAAGAGCTTGTGACTATGATATCATCAACATAGATCAACAAAAACATTGTGGTAACTGCCTTGTTGTAAAGGAATAATGAAGTATCAACCTTGGATGAAAGAAAACCAAGAGTTTGTAGCTTGGAGCTGAGTCTAAAGTACCAAGCTCAAGGAGCCTGTTTTAACCTATATAATGCCTTGTCAAGTTTGCAAACATAATTTGGAGTAGCAGAAGACTCAAAACCTGATCAACATTATTTAGAGTTAATTTTGATCAAAGAAAAATACAGAAAACGAGGGCACATTATTCTTCGGGACGGAGGTAAGTAGGTTTTTATTATCCTTGGTGTGTTTTATTATTCTTGTGAACTTCTATAACAGTTCTGGATCTTGCCGCGAAAAAATACCAAATAAAATGAGGTAGTCGAGAACTTATCCTAGAATGAGATGAGACAACTTCGATTGGGTGGCGACTTCCACGTGGGGAATAAACCAGTTCCGTGCTCAGCCAGCTGCAAGAAGTGAACCGTTGACCTTAGCTGTAACAACGTTCAACAAGATCTTAGCTGGAACATAACGCGAAAAAAAAATGCATATGTGCCTCACGACTCTTATGTAGCAGTAACATCAGTCATTCTGTCGTTAGCTTCGACCCACAGATTATTCTATGGTGACTTCGACGTGGCACCCACGTTGTTGTTTTATACCAGGAGCTAAGCTTGGATAACTGCTACGACAATGACGAATGCGACCAGAAGGAGTTTGAAATACAGAACAAGAGCGGCACACAGATTTGACGCTGAGAAGCTCCGGCACCCACGAACAGGACACAGGGCGGTATCATTTCCTAGCTTCATACAGTGGCAGCTTCCAGCAATCTGCAACATCATCTGGCTAATCGTGTAAATGAAGTCGATCGTCAGCACCAATCAAGGCGGCCGGCCAGCTCACTTTGAACCTCTAAAATTGTCCGCCACCCAGCAACTAATTCTTGTACTAGTACATCCTAGTAGGCCTTGTTTAGTGGTTCCAGTTGTACAGTATTTTAATTGGTAGAGAAACACTCCTATTTTGCCGCAAGTTTGATACACCTACTGCTACTGGACACCACTACTGAATCTAAATGCACCACCCATGGGTGTTCGTTCAGTCGATCGGGGATCTTCAAAATGGCCACGCGAATTGCACGAGAGCCACACGAAAGCGTGTCCACCGGCACTTCGGAATCTTCCGATCTCGGAGCCACCAGATATACCTACGGCGGAGAGAAAAAACTGCCTCGCGCGTGGTGGTTATTGCGCGGCCGCGTCGCGTGCAACTCGTTGCCAAAATGGGCTAGGCGCATAGTACATCATCCGGGATAGTAGTAACTAGTATGAGCCTCTGGAATCAGAGGATTCAGAGGAAAAGGTCTTTCCTGGTTTCAGGAACTGTTAACCGCACCGCACTACATGTAGCCAGTTGGCCGTGGGGTACGGATATGAGCTTTCGTCTGGCTACTCCCGCCGATCCAAATTAATTGACTTGGATTTATCTAGATTCAGATGTATCTAGTACTAAAACATGTCGAGATACATCTGAATCTAGATAAATTCGAGTCAATTAATTTGGATCGTAAGGAGTATATTAATATAGCAATCACACCGATACAAAAGTTCAAACAAAGAAAGGTCGGAGCAACAACACAAACATGCCTAAAGAAAAAAAATGAAGGCAACGTCGACAGAAGATGATGAGTCGCAGCCGCTGCGCACCCCTGGTACATCGTCGCCTCCACCTCCAGCAAGCACAACCGCCGCCATGCCCGGCCTACCCAATCCCATCTAGGCCGTCCCGAGCCCATCTGGGACCCGAGGTGGCCAGATCTAGGCCGGGGCATCTGCCGGTGGAGCTCTGCAGCCATGGCGCCCCGCCGTGCTGCCGCCGTCAGTAGTCACCCGGTCATGCCGGACCAGCGCCTCCCGAGATGCACCGCCGCCAGGGAAGGCAGAGCCCCGACAACGCCGACGACAGCGATGGAAGGAGGGGTGGAGGGGAGGGAGGCGGCCGGAGATGGGAACGAGCCTGTTGCCCTTGGGGGAGGGGGAGGGGCAAGAGCTCTATTTCTTGTATGAATGTTCACATACGCAGCGGCATTATATTTTCGGAAAGCAAAGCTAGACTTGGGCCAAGCGGGCCTGGGTCTAGTGCTAGCCTCCTTCGTGTGTTGTGAAAGGGATGTCGGGGATGCGACCGTGGGTACTCCTCACACTGGCTGACATGGGTATACCTCACAGGTACTCGAGTCTGGCATATATGGTCCAGATACGATAGAAGCCCATGGCGTTGCCAAGGCCTAATAAGGAATTCGAGTGGCACACGGACTCTCGATTACTTGCGAGACAAGAAGAAGCTTAAGATAGAAAGTTTAAAGGAAAAACCCTAATCTGTAACCGACTCGAACTGCTACCCGAGACCTAGCCTATCTATATAAAGGCTAGGAGGCGGCGGCGAGGAGGACGATCACAACCCTAGTTTCCACAACTCTCGCCAGATTGCATCTGCGCGCCCTTGCAATCTTTGATTCCTTCGTTAATTTCAAGAGCAGACAAGCAGGAGTAGGGACCTCTACGAGGCCTGAACCTGGGTAAAACTTGCGTCCCTGTGTGCTTGTTTGCTAGCCGATTGATGCCTCCAGTGCACCCTCCTTCTCCAAAACCCATGTCCATAACAATGGGCATTGATGAGTTAAACTCTCGTCAATTGGCGTCGTCTGTGGGAACTGGGAGTGCTGATGTCGCGGCTTCTTCGGCCCCGTCAACCGCGATCTACAACTCTTCAATAACGGAGATTCGCCAGCTCTTCGGCGCGTTTGACTTTACCGTCCACACGCCAGCCACTCGCCCGACTTTCGAGTTCGTGGGCGATGGAATCAGCCTGGCGATTGGGAGCTTCCGCTTCCAGGTTGGTCAACTAGGCACACTTCGCATGCCCGACCAGCCAATGGCACTCGCGATTGCTTCTACATTGTGGTTCCCGCCACCAATCGGCACCCCCAGCGAGCTCAACACCTCAGCAACAACTAGGAGTACGGACAACGACAACAGTCGCGGATCCGATCTAGGTGACCTAGCCACAGAAGATGGAGCCTATGGCTCCGGATCTGAAAGTTACGGGAGCAACAGCTTCCCCAACCACTTCATGTGCGCCGTCATCAACGCGGGCGACACCACCGCCAATCGCGAAAACACCGGGACCGGATCTGGCACCGGACCGCCCAACGGTAGTACGCCCAATGGTGGCATACCAGTCGCAAACGGCGACCCCACCAACGGTGGTAATGGCGCGCCCGTTAACAACGGGACAAGGGCGGAATCGACTCTCGCGGCGAATGAGAACACCGGCGAGCGCATGAAGATCCACCTCAATGACAACGAGTGGGCCCGCTGTCACGAAGCTCTGCGGGGCAATCCTCTACCCCCCAACACATCGCAGGTCATGCTGATGGGCTACCATTGGCTGCTAAAGGAGGAATTTAAACGCCAGCAAGAGGTGATCGCGCAACTCGAAGCGCGTAGAAAGGAAGCGGATGAGTCGAGTCTTTAACGAGTTGGGCTCTCCTCCCACGGAGGATCCTCATCCAAGGGCAACGAGTACGTAGCCAACAAGAGGCGATCTCGACTGGCCCACCTCACCGAGCAAGAACGCGTAGAGGCTGCGAAAGTCCTCGACTTCAGCTCTATGACGGTGGATACGCGTTGCAACATACTCCCAAAAATGCAGCAAGCCGCGGTAACGGCGGCTACCATGTACCTCCTCAACAACCAGCCTCCGACTAGAGATCCGCGAGCTGCCATGCATAGATCTACGATCGCGGGCCTGGGGATAATCAAGGCCGCCCTCGACAAAGAACCAACACTAGAGCCGAAGAAAAGCAAGGCTCTGGAAAAATACTGCTCGTACTCCTCTAGTGACGACAGTCACGATCTGTCACGGCGACGTCGCTCACGGCGGCATGACCGCGATTATGACGCGCGCGATGACCTCACGCAGCGCAAAGTCGACAAGATGTGGGAAAGACGCCCTCGTTCGACTGACTCAGAAGAAGACGAGACTGAGCTCTGCGGCGCCAGATGCTTCAGCAGGGCCATCGGGCAGAAGCGAATGCCTAAGGGGTTAGAGCTCCCGTCGGAGAACCTAAAATTTGACGGCCTGCAAGACCCAAAAATCTGGTTGGAGGACCACATCTACTTCGTCAGGCTACATGGTGGGACTCGAAGCACGACCATGCAATGCCTGCAGCTACAGCTGCAGGGTGCCGCTCGCGCTTGGCTCAACAACCTCCTGCGCGGATCCATTCACAGCTGGGAAGAGCTGGTCTATAGCTTCATGCGCAATTTCAAGGGCACTTACAAAAGTCCTGCATCAATCGAAGAACTGAGAAGCTGCCAACAAAGATCTAGCGAATCGTTATGCTCGTACATTCAGAGGTGGTCCATCATCAAGAAGTCCACAGAAAACATCTCGGAGGACCGTGCAATCGACGTGTTCAACGGCGGCGTTCACCGTATAGAGCTCAGGGAGGACCTGGGCTGCTCGAAGCCCAAAACGATCGACCACCTGATGGAAATCGCGAATCGGTGGGCTGACGGAGAAGACTCGGTGAAAAACCGTACCTACTCCGATGACGACGACGACGTCAGGCGGAGACACGACCACCGAGGAAAATGTGGGATGTGCGTCTATGATGACCGCGATGAGGTCAATATGGTTGCAACCGGCTACGCCGACAAATGCGACGATAACCGCAACATTGGATATCGCAGTGGTGGATACTGTGATAGTGGAAAAACCACGCAGGTGTGGCAGCGCCGCACTCGCGAAGAGGCACCCGCAACATCTATCGAGGACAAACTGTCCGGGCCATGCAGCATGCACTTCTACATCGACAAGCACGACGGCAAGAAGAAATCCAACCACCTTCTCAAGGACTGCCGCGAGCACCTCAAACTCCATGAGGGCCTTGCTCGGATGAATCGCGACGCGGTCAACGGGGGCTATGGAGCCGCCCCAGGCGCTGTGGCACACGGAGCTCCTCCACCACCGCCCAGACCACCACCACCCGCGGCCGCGCCGGTCCAGCATCACCTTCGACAGGCGTGACCACCCACGCCAAGTTCCTCGTCCAGGCCACTGTCCCCTCGTACTCGAGGCGCAGATCGGGGGTTTCGATATGAGTCGCGTCTTCATGGACGGCGGCAGCGGCATTAACCTCATGTTCGAAGTACCTTGCGTGCGATGAGGATCCCTCTGACTTGTCTGGAAGTTTCGGACACGATGTTCCACGGCATCGTCCCAGGGAAAGGCATATATCCCCTGGGCAAAATCAACCTCAACGTCATCTTTGGCACGCCACAAAACTTTCGGTGAGAGCGCATCGACTTTGAAGTCATCGACTGGCCTTCACAATACCACTACATCCTCGGACGTGTCGTGCTCGCAAGGTTCATGGCAGTGCCGCACTACGCCTACCTGCAGATGAAAATGCTAGGTCCAAACAGCATAATCACAATCAATGGCAATTTCGAGAGGTCCGACAGCTGCGATAGGGAATTCAACAGAATCTCCCAGTCCTTCGGCATGTAGGAGGAACTCGCAAGATTAAAGGAGTCGACAGACAACCGTCTGCCTCCCCTGAGCAGGCCAAGTTCACCTGACATGTCCTTCGACTTGTCGGTGCACATGAAGAAAGTCCAGGTCCACCCAACGGACCCGACCAAGACGGCCCTCATCGCCAACAACTTGAGTTCTGCATAGGAACTCGCGCTCGTCGAGTTCCTCCATGAGCACTGGGAGATCTTCGCCTGGTGTCTAGCGGACATGCCAGGGGTTCCCAGGGAATACGCCGAGCACTCACTCAACGTGAATCCATACGCAAGGCCAGTCAAGCAGACAATTCGGTGATTGTTTGAACCAAGAGCAAAAGCAGTCGGAATGGAGATCAACAGACTCCTCGATGCAAAATTCATACGCGAGATCAAGGATAGTACTTGGATCGCTAACATAGTGCTTGTGCCTAAAAAAGACACGGATATCCCGCGGATGTGCGTGGACTTCACCTCCTTGAATAAGCATTGCCCAAAGGATCACTTCCCGTTGCCGCGAATCGACCAAATCATCGAATCCACCTTGGGATGTGAGCGTCTATGCTTCCTCGATGCCTACTCACGCTACAATCAGATTCGAATGAAGGAGGAGGATTACAAGAAAACGGCGTTTACGACGCCCTTTGGTGTATTTTGCTACAACACGATGCCCTTCGGGCTAAAAAATGCAGGAGCCACCTATCAACGGTGCATGCAGGCTTGCCTCAAGAATCAACTTGGTCGCAACATCCAAGTCTACATTGACGACATCATCATCAAAACCAAAGAGGAAGCCTCACTAATCGACGATCTACGCGAGACATTTGCCAACCTCGACCGCTACCGGATCAAGCTCAATCCGGATAAATGCCCTTCGGCGTGCCATCTGGGCAGTTACTCGGGTATCTCATCTCTGCGAGAGGGATCGAAGCAAACCCGAAGAAAATAAAGGCCATACTAGCCATGGAGAAGCATGATGGCCCAAAATATATCGAGCTCGTTGGGCAACCCCAAGAGGAAGGTATGATGAGCACAATAGCAAGTTTTCCGTCAGTTATGAAACCAAGGTTATCAATCCAGTAGGAGCAAGGAAACACCCCAAAGGTGTTGCTAGCTGAACTTTGGCAGGGCGCACTACCGGTGCCAGCAGCAACATGGAGACCTACACAACACAACCACATAACTCTGCCCCAACTTGCGATGAGGTTGTCAATCTCACCGGTTTTGCTGAAAACAAAAGATTAAACGTATCGAGTGGAAGAAAGTAATAGTTTGTAGAAAGTAAACACAAAGCAGTAAATAGTTGATTGTAGATTGATGGTAAAAGAAAGGACCGGGGTCCATAGTTCACTAGTGGTGGCTCTCCTTAAGATAGATGACATGTTGGATGAACAAATTACAGCGGGGCAATTGACAAACATCGAGAAAGCAATTATGCATATACTACACAACTTGACTCCTTTGAGATTCGATTGGGCATTACAACATTATACATAGACCGCCATCCAACTGCATCGATGACTAATAATCCATCTTCAGGTTATCATCCGAACCCCCTCCAGTATTAAGTTGCAAGCAACAGATAATTGCATTATGAATTGCGTGTAAAGTAAACAATACGATTGTTCTATGAACAAAGGATCATTGTTTTCTCCCTAGTAGAAATAACACATCTAGTACCTTAGAGATTTCTGTCACTTCCCCAGATTACTAGAGGCATGAACCCACTATCGAGCATAAATACCCCCTCTTGGAGTTGCTAGCATCTACTTGGCCAAGATAGTTACTAACAATGGAAAGCATGCAAGATCACAAATAACAAAGACATGATAGAATCAATAATCAATCTGAAATAGCATCTCAGTATCCATCGGATCGCCACAAACACAACATGTATGAATTACAAATAGATGATCTTGATCATGAACGGAGCTCACAAGATCTAAACATGATAGCACAAAGGAGGAGAACCAGCCATCTAGCTACTACATGGACCCGTAGTCCAGGGATGAACTACTCACGCATCACACCGGAGGCTTGCATGGTGATGAAGAAGGCCTCTATGGTGAATTCCCCTCTCCGGTAGGGTGCCAAGAAGAGCTTCAGATCCCTCCCAATCTAGGGATGGAGATGACGGCGACTATAGACTCTTCCGTGGAATTTTGATCGGGTCCTTAGGGTTTCTATATCGGAGGCATCTTATAGGCAGAAGGAGAGTCTGAGGGGGTGCCTGGGCTGGCCACACCACCCCTGGCATGAGCCAAGCCTAGCCGCGTGGCCAGTTGGTGTGGCCGCCCTCTTGCCCTTCTCCATCTCGTATTCTGGCTCCGGGTGTCCCTCGGTGAAAAACTGACTTTGGCTTTTGTCTCGTCCAGTTCCGAGAATATTCATTTTGTGACTTTCCTGGAACCAAAAATAGCAGAAAACAGGCAGTTGGCACTGTGGCTCTTGTTAATAGGTTAGTCCAAGAAAGTGTATAGAAAGTACTCCAAAGTGTGGATGAAACATAAGAAAGTAGATAAAACCAAGCATGGAACATCAAAAATTATGGATACGTTAGCAACGTATCAAAGCCGAAGAACGTACAAGGCGTCCAGCAGCTGGCTAGGCGAATCGTGGCGCTCGGTCGATTCATCAGTCGAATGGGCAAAAAGGCACTGCCCTTCTTCCAACTTCGCCGCAAAACTGACAAGTTCGAGTGGACATACGAGGCGCAAGAAGCATTCGAAGATCTGAAGCGCCTCCTATCCACCTCGCTAGTACTGTGACGCCTCGCGAAAAGGAACCACTACTGCTCTACATCTCTGCCACCAACCAGGTGGTCAGCACGGTGCTTGTAGTGGAACGAGCCGAAGAAAATAAAGTTCACGGGGTCCAGCGCCCAGTCTACTACCTCAGCGAGGTGCTCACACCAACAAAACAACGGTACCCACACTACCAGAAGCTGACGTATGGCGTCTTCATGTCAGCCAAGCGACTGCGCCACTACTTCTAGGAGCACCCAATCGTGGGGGTAAATGACACCCCGCTCGGGCACATACTCAATAATCCTGATGCCACTGGGCGAGTAACGCTCTAGAGAATCGAATTGTCTCCACGAGAGATCACATACGAAAAGCGCGACGTGATCAAGTCGCAAGTTCTCCCTGATTTCCTTGTGCACTGGATGGAGAACCAGCTCCCTGACAAGCCAGATATGTCCTACCTCTAGACAATGCACTTTGATGGGTCCAAACGAAAGGACGGGGCTCGCGCAAGTGTCATACTGACATCGTCCCAGGGAGACAAGCTGAATAACATTATGCGAATGCAGTTCACTGCCTCCAATAATGAATCTGGGTACGAGGCTCTAATCCATGGGATGCGGATGGCGAAAGCCTACGACGCCAAAAGGCTCATCATCTACGGTGACTCCAAACTGGTGGTCAACCAAACGATGCACGAGTGCGACGCACTGAGCGACAACATGATCGCCTATAGCGACCTCTACGACACACTCAAAGGAGACTTCGACGGCTGTGAGCTGAGACATGTGGGTGATACGTTGCAAACGTATCTATAATTTTTGATGTTCCATGCTTGGTTTTATCTACTTTCTTATGTTTTGTCCACACTTTGGAGTACTTTTTATATGATTTCTTGGACTAACCTATTAACAAGATGCCACAGTGCGAGTTGCCTGTTTTCTGCTGTTTTTGGTTCTAGGAAAGTCAGAAAATGAATATTCTCGGAATTGGACCGGACAAAAGCCAAAGTTATTATTTTCCCGGAAGACTCATGGAGCCAGAAGGAGAGACGGAGAGGGGCCACAGGGTGGCCAGACCACCCCTAGGCACGGGTCCCCCTTGGCCGCGCCAGGGCATGGTGTGGGCCCCCTGGCTGGCCACCGACCTTGCCCCTTCGCCTATAAGAAGTCCTCGAGGCAAAAACCCTAAGTCGTCAATCAGAAATCCACGAAAAGTTCCGCAACGCTGCTGCCACCGAAGGGGAGATTCGGGGGACAGAAAGTCTCTATTCCGGCACCCTGCCGGGACGGAGAAGTGCCCCCAGAGCCATCTCCATCGATCTCCACCGCCATCTCCATCACCATTGCTGATTCCCATGATGAGGAGGGAGTAGTTCTCTCTCGAGGCTAAGGGTTCTACCGGTAGCTATGTGTTCATATCTCTCTCTATGCATGATATTATTGAGATCATGAGCTTGTAATCTATAGATCTACCTTGCTACTCAAGTGCTTTAATAGATCTCTACTCTCCCCATGTGTGTGAAGTTGACAGTGTGCACACCATGTTGGCACTTAGGCTAGAGATTACAAATACTTGTTATGAGTTTTATTTGGAGTTGGATGTCTTTATGAAATTCTGGTGTTTGTTGGACCCATCTAGTACTCAAGGTGACAGTGTGGGATTATCTAGATGGAAAGATGAACTTTGAGGTGTGCTGTTATAGCCCTACCAACGATTAGAGTGTCCAACCGAAGAGTAGTTCAGCGTAGTATCATAAAGAAGAATACATTTATATGAGAGTGTTCACTAGTGAAAGTATGATCCCTAGGCCTTGTTTCTAAGCATTGAAACACCGTTTGCAACTAGATCTGTTACATGTTTGCTTGCTGCTATCTTTATTTCAGTTTTCCTTTAGTCTTTTCCCACGTCAACCACACGCCATCAAGCTATTTTCTAGCACCGTTACCACTTATAATTATCCATACCACTTGTATTTTACTATCTCTTCGCCGAACTAGTGCACCTATACACCTGACAAGTGTATTGGGTGTGTTGGGGACACAAAAGACTTCTTGTATCTTGATTGCAGGGTTGCTTGAGAGGGGATACCTTTGACCACTTCCTCCTTGAGTTCGATAAACCTTGGGTGATCCACTTAAGGGAAAACTTGATGTTGTTCTACAAACCTCTGCACTTGGAGGGCCAACAACTGTCTACAAGAATAGAAGTGCGTAGACATCAAGCTATTTTCTGGTGCCATTGTCGGGGAGGTAAGGTAAAAGGTACTCGCATCCTCGAGTGTGAGTGCTCGAAGTTATTTCCTTTAGATTCTGCAATTTTGTGTTTTTGTTTCTTGTTTTCACTAGTTAGGCTTAATGAAAAACAACAACAAAATTAGAGAGCTTTTTAGTATTTTTCCTAATGGAAATTTCTTTGCACGCTAATAGCAATGTTATTAGTATGAATCTTTTGAACACCTTTGTTACTAATGCTATGGAAACGTCTAAGCTTGGGGAAGTTGGTTTTTATGAAAATGATCTTTTTAGTTCCCCAGCTTTAAAGAAGAAAATTTGCTCTGATGATACTTTATCTCCCATATGTGGTAATTCTAATGATACTTGTGATATTTTAAATCCACATACTGGAAGCATCCCTTTTAAAATACCTATAAAAATTGTTGAACGTGTTATGAATAACTGCTATTTTGGAGATGGAACTGTCCATCCTGGTGATCATTTACTCTTTATGCGAGTTGTTCAAGTGTGCAGGTATTTCAATGAACCAAGTTAATAGGAAGCTATTCCCTTTTTCACTTAAGGGCAAAGCAAGGGAGTGGTATGAGCTACTAGATGATCCTCATCATTTGGAGTGGAAGGAACTTAAATCTCTCTTTTACTCTAAATTTTATCCTCCTCATGAAATTCATAAAGATAGGAATTACATTTATAATTTTCATCCACATGATGGAGAAAGTATTGCCCAAGCATGGGGGGAGATTGAAGTCACTAATGCTCAAACGTCCCATTCATGAGCTCCCTAGTAATATTGTTATTAATAATTTATATGCAAGGCTTTCAGGACATTACAAGGACTATCTAGATACTTGTTTAGAGGGATCCTTCACAAGTAAGGAGGTCAAAGCTAAGTGGGATCTTCTTGAAACAATTCAAATCAATACCGAAGATTGGGATAACAACAAAGGTAAAGAACCAGGTATAAACTATGAGTATGATTGCATTAAGTCTTTCGCTAAAACTTCCGATTTTCAAGAGCTTAGTAACAAATATGGTCTTGATACTCAAATTCTTATTGATTGTTTTAGAACCCACGCTTCTCATATTAATGCTCCTAAAGAAAAACGGGACATGTATCATGAGCCTTTTAAAGACACTTGCATGGAATATGAAATTGTTATTAATGATAGCAATAAACATGATCAAACCTCTAAAAGTACTATTTCTTATAATCATGTTAATTTTTGTGGAATACATAGACCTTGTGAGAATAATCAAATTGAAGAAGAATATTGTATCACCCACAGGAATGAAAAAACTAGAACGTGGTATAGGGCTCTAAATGATCTTGGTAAAAAAGTTTGTGCCCTCTATCCTTTTATTTGTGAACTTTGTTTTGAAGTGGGTCATTTCAATTTTCAATGCTCAGGCCATAATAATATCCCTTCTAATCCAATGAGTACTGCAAGTTTGTATTGTGATGACATGATCACTCCTAATCAGCATGATGAACTTACATTATTTTTGGGGTGTGAAGAATTATCAAGAAAAACTTCTTTGGTAGATATGGGTGCTTTTGATATGAATAATGTCCTGCATGGTTGTGATATTTATTGTGTTGATAATTGCCACACAAATACTTACATACAAAATATTATAAAAGATGAGGTTTTACCAAAATATGATAGGACTAATATGTGTTTTGTTCTAATTAATGAAAAGGAGGAATCCTCCAAAGTTTCTTCTATCGTCTCTAACAATGAACCATGGTATATGGAGAAGCTTCCTTTCAAGCCTCTCCCTCCTAAAGAGAAGAAGAAAAAGAAGAAGAGGAGGAGTAAAAGGAGAGAAGAAACGGTATTTTCCCCTAAGCACGTTGCTCCTATTATAGTTTTTGATGAGTCTGAACTCGATGATGTTCCTATGCCTATTACCTATAGTAGTAATCATGATTGGGAAAATCACACTACTTTTGATATTGATAATCTCTTCGGTACCAATTCTAAAAATGATGATGTTAATAATTGCTGCACTATTAGTACTATCCATGTTCCTTCCAATGATGATATGTTTACAAATGAACACACTTTGGAAGATAACTATTATATTGCTTATGATGATGTTATACCTCCAATATATGATGATTACCATGATGAATATGATATTTTCAGTCCACCTACTATTGAGGAGGAAATTAATTATGATTATGATATGCCTCCCATATTTGATGATTATGGTGATGAGAATAATAATGATAGCTATTTTGTTGAATTTGCTCCCACTACAATTAATAAGAATGACTATGTTTATGTGGGGAGTATTAATTCTTTTATGCATGTGTCTCATGATAAGAATGTTTCATGTGATAGTTATATTGTTAATTTTATTCATGATGCTACTGAAAGTTATTATGAGAGAGGGAAACATGGTTTTATGCATCTCAATAATATTAAGTTTCCCCTCTTTATGTTGAAAGTCTTGAAGTTGCACTCCTTTTGCTTCACTATGCTTATTGCTTTGTGCTTTCATGACTTGTTTATTTACAAGATTCCTATGCATAGGAAGTGGGTTAGACTTAAATGTGCTTTAATTTTGCTTCTTGATGCTCTCTTTTACTTAAATTCATATTTCTTATGCGATCATCTTCTCAAACTATCATGCCTAACTTAAAGGCATTAAAGAAAAGTACTTATTGGGAGATAACCCAAAAGTTGTAGATGAGTCTTTGAAGTTACTACCTCTGTAATAACCGCTCCTTATCCTTTTTATTTGCTTTTTGTGCCAAGAGTAACCTCTAATGAGAGAGAAGTAATGATTGGGAAAGTTGCTGTCCCGAAACAGATTTCTGTCCTTCACCGTAGAAATTCGTGTAAAATATCTGTACGTCCTTTTTAGGCGTGCATTTTTTTGCTTCTGCCCCAGGTTGTTATCTAACTTTCGTTTGTTCAACACTTTTTGATTTGAGCAACAGAAGGTCTTTAAAAAAATTCGTATTTACCTGCTGGTCTGTATTGACAGATTTCTGCCATTATTTGCATTTGCTTCTTGTTGATTCCTTTTTGAGTTCTTTTTGGGGAATTGAACTTTTTGAGGGAAGTGCTACAGTACCTAGTGTTTTACTGGAAGTTTTATTGGTGTTAGAACTGAACCTAAAGACTTATTATCTTGAGTGCAGTAATATTGCTAATAAAGATGTGTGAAGTTTTGTATGAAAGAAAAATTTCAGGTGTATGGAAGGAATGAGTAATGAGATGAATGATGGACTAAAGCTCAAGCTTGGGGATGCCACACGGGTCACCCCAAGAAATATCCAAGAAGTACAAGCGTCAAAGCTTGGGTATGCCCAAGGCATCCCCCTCTTCATCAATAAAAATCCCAGGTTTCTTCCAACCGCTTCATTTTTATTGTTTCATGCACAGTTGTGTTGTTCTTGGAGCATCTTTCTTTTTCGTTTTCGTTTTGGTTTTTCGTTTGCTTGGTTTTGTTAGTATGCTGAATAAATTGGCTGGACCCCCTCTTTCATACTTTGGTTTTCAAATAGTTTGGTTTGGATTGGAAAAGGGTAGGAAAGTTCATGCTTAAGTGGTAAAGAGAGCTTGTTTTTTACTGTGGCCTATGCTTTGTCATGCCATGCTTGATATTTTTTTGGCTTTATGCTTAGTATTCTTTGCTGTAGCATGACTTGTTATAAACAATTGAGATTGCTTAATGTGCCTTGGAAGGATCATGCGTTGTTTTAGCATATTAAAGCATAGTATTGTGGTATTCTCCTTTGATGCTTTATTTGGGTTGACTTGGCGCATGCTCACACCATGTTATGACTATCCCAAGTCACCATAGCCTTTATGATCCATTAGTTTTCAACTTGTAGTATCACTTTATACTTTGATCAATGATGTTTTGTCGCTCTGCATGATTATGGCCATTATTGCTCTCTTAGTTTGTCGCTCCTAGTCTTTTGCTAGCCTCCACGACCAAGTATGAGTTCCACTCATGCATCCAATTCCTTAAACCAAGTTATTCCAAAGAGTCCACCATATCTACCTATTAGCATATGCCATTCCAAGTATATTCATGTTTTTATCTACCTTCCAAATTAAACTTGTTATGAGAAAACTAGTGATTAAAGCTCTCACGAACTTGATGGCACACTTTACTTTTCTTGCCCTTAATAAACTTGAACCATTGTGTCATCTATGTTGTATATGCTTGCACTTATATGTTGGGGATTAGCAGAACCATGCTGTCATGGGGAACGCTTTCAATATCGCACTGGTACTTTGTACCTAGTTAATATCATGCTCTTTTGTCTATGGATATCGTCGGTGTGAAATGAAAGGGGAGCTTGTAAGTCCATGGAGTTATGTATATGTGTTAGAGAAATCCCTCGGCCGCTGGTCTAATCCATGCTGTCATGGTGGAAATCTACAGCGTAACCATAATGAGCTGTCTATGTAGCATTCTTCTTATAAAAAAAGAGTCAGATATTGAGAAAAAAAGAGAAAAAGAAAAAAAAGAGATTATGAAAAGAGGAAAGAGAGAAAAAAGCACCATTTTCCCATGGTAAATAAGAAGATTGTTGAGATGCTCGTCGTATTCTTGCCTTGTCATTTTGATATGGGGATTCTTCCGTATCATCGGGCAAGGGGTACCCCGTTGGCGGTTCTCTATGATACACATGTACTTACTATGACAAGAACTTACCGTGACTAAACCTGAGTAGCATGAGGAGCGGCCCTCGTATTCAAGGGACATGAGATTTCCAACTTATACTTTGTCAAGCATATACTCCATAGTTTGTTCACTTTAACCTTAATCACTTCAAAGTGCTTATGATAGGGGCAATGAGAGATGAAAGCTAATAAGTACCATAATTTTTGGAAGTTCTTTATGAAACTTGAATCCCTACTTCCTTCTATGAAGGCCTTTATTCACTTTTATATTTAGTCTCCACCTTCTATCTTTATGCACCTACTTTGAGAGCATAGTGGCCATTCTTAGTTCTTTGTGCATTGTCCCAAGACTTGTTGATTGATGCATAGCTTTGATATTGCTTGTTTTAAACTATTTGTATCTAGTCACTCTTATGAACTTTGAAGGTGTCCTATGCATTTATGTTTGCTACTCTATGAGGGACAAGCTAAATGCCACTATGCTATGTTTTCTTTATGTGAAACAAACAAATGTCTTGCAAAGCATTGTTATTCATGAATCTTTTGTTTGTGCCTTTTCATGTTGCAACAACAGTTGCTTTGTCTTATTGTTAGAACTTTGTCTTTCATGCTATGTTGAAGTACTATGATCCCAGCTTTGAATGTTTTACAAATACTTTGATCAAGTTTATGATGGTGCATGTCACCTCAAAAATTATTCTTTCTTTTTTATCACTTACCTACTCGAGGACGAGCAGGAGTTAAGCTTGGGGATGTTGATACGTTGCAAATGCATCTATAAGTTTTGATGTTCCATGCTTGGTTTTATCTACTTTCTTATGTTTTGTCCACACTTTGGAGTACTTTTCATATGATTTCTTGGACTAACCTATTAACAAGATGCCACAGATCTAGTTGCCTGTTTTCTGCTGTTTTTGGTTCCAGGAAAGTCGGAAAATGAATATTCTCGGAATTGGACCGGACAAAAACCAAAGTTGTTATTTTCCCTGAAGACTCATGGAGCCAGAAGGAGAGACGGAGAGGGGCCACAGGGTGGCCACACCACCCCTAGGCGCAGGTCCCCCTTGGCCGCGCCAGGGCATGGTGTGGGCCCCCTGGCTGGCCACCGACCTTGCCCCTTCACCTATAAGAAGTCCCCGAGGCAAAAACCCTAAGTCGTCAATCAGAAATCCATGAAAAGTTCCGCAGCGCCACCGCCATGGAAGGGGAGATTCGTGGGACAGAAAGTCTCTGTTCCAGCACCCTGCCGGGATGGGGAAGTGCCCCTGGAGCCATCTCCATCACCATTGCTGATTCCCATGATGAGGAGGGAGTAGTTCTCTCTCGAGGCTAAGGGTTCTACCGGTAGCTATGTGTTCATCTCTCTCTCTATGCATGATCTTATTGAGATCATGAGCTTGTAATCTATAGATCTACCTTGCTACTCAAGTGCTTTAATAGATCTCTACTCTCCCCATGTGTGTGAAGTTGACAGTGTGCACACCATGGTGGCACTTAGGCTAGAGATTACAAATACTTGTTATGAGTTATATTTGGAGTTGGATGTCTTTATGAAATTTTGGTGTTTGTTGGACCCATCTAGTACTCAAGGTGACAGTGTGGGGTTATCAAGATGGGAAAGATGAACTTTGAGGTGTGCTGTTATAGCCCTACTAACGATTAGAGTGTCCAACCGGAGAGTAGTTCAGCATAGTATCATAAAGAAGAATATATTTATATGAGAGTGTTCACTAGTGAAAGTATGATCCCTAGGCCTTGTTTCTAAGCATTGAAACACCGTTTGCAACTAGATCTGTTACATGTTTTCTTGCTGCTATCTTTATTTCAGTTTTCCTTTAGTCTTTTCCCACATCAACCACACGCCATCAAGCTATTTTCTAGAACCGTTACCACTTATAATTATCCATACCACTTGTATTTTACTATCTCTTCGCCGAACTAGTGCACCTATACACCTGACAAGTGTATTGGGTGTGTTGGGGACACAAGATACTTCTTGTTATCTTGATTGTAGGGTTGCTTGAGAGGGGATACCTTCCTTCTTGAGTTCGATAAACCTTGGGTGATCCATTTAAGGGAAAACTTGTTGCTGTTCTACAAACCTCTGCACTTGGAGGCCCAACAACTGTCTACAAGAATAGAAGTGCATAGACATCAGTGGGCCACAAAAGCAATGAAGAGGCGGATCTCCTCGCCAATATTGGCTCCACTTGCGCCCCCATACCACCTGGGGTATTCCTCGAGCGCATCTGCGAACACTCCATCAAGCCAAAGGCTCCAGAGAAGAAAGCAAGCATGTCAACAAACTCGGGAGCTACGCCACCAAACGAGCGACCTGGAGCTTGATACAGGACTCGAAGGACCAATGAGCGTCATGATGATCGAGCCATCTTGGACACAACCCTACATCACATATCTACTCAGCAAGAGGCTACCAGATGATTCAACTGACGCGCGACACATCGCACGACGATCCAAGGCATTCGCCCTCATCGATGGGGAACTATACAAGCGCAGCATCACGGGAGTACTTCAACGGTGCGTCTCCAACGGGGATGGAAGGGCCATCTTCCTCAACATCCACGGAGGCACTTGCGGACACCACGCTGGCAGTCGCGCTCTCGTTGCCAAAGCTCTACGAGCTAGATTCTACTGGCCCATGGCCATGCGCGACGCCAAGGACATCGTCCAGCGCTGCAACGCCTGCTAGCGATTCGCAGACAAACCCCATGCACCTGGTGCGGAACTCCGGCCAATACCATTGGCCTGACCCTTAGCGCAATGGGGACTCGACATGGTCGGCAAGCTCCCAAAATCCTCGCCAGGAGGTTACGTCTACCTCTTAGTCGCAGTCGACAAATTCACCAAGTGGATCGAGGCCATGCCGGTGACAAATCAATCAGGGGCCAGCGCTATCAAGTTCTTCGAGTCCATTGTATACCGCTTTGGAGTGCCACACAACATCATCATGGACAATGGGACGAACTTCACCTCTAAGGAATTCCAGGAATTCTGCGAAAACCTGGGAATCAACATAAGCTACGCCTCAGTGGCTCATCTGCAGACCAACGGTCAAGTCGAAAAGGCCAACGGCCTCATCTGCGGTGGAATCAAGAAACGACTCCTCCAACCACTCGAACAAGCCGCTGGATGCTGGCTAGATGAGCTGCAATCCGTACTTTGGAACCTGCACACAACTCCAAACAGCGCCATGGGATACACCCCGTTCTTCATGGTGCATGGTGCTGAAGTGGTGTTACCCGCAGAAGTACGCTACAAAGCCCCACGGGTGGTTGCTTATAGCGTGCGAGATTCAACTCTCATACTCGAAGACTCCGTCGACCACCTTGACGAGGCACGAGAAATTGCTGCGGAGAGATCAACAATCTACCAGCAAAGTCTTTGCAACTACCACAGCAGAAGGCTACGCCCTAGATCCTTCGCCGAAGGAGACCTGGTCCTGCGACTGAAGCAACACGGGCATCTCAAGCTCGAGTCCCCTTAGGAAGGACCGTACGTGATTACAGAAGTAATCCTAGGTGGCGCCTATTGCCTTAAAGATTTCGAGACAGGAGTCGCATACTCCAACCCCTGGAATGTCGCGCAGCTGCGTCGCTTCTACCCCTAGTCGTTTTTACATTTACAAATAAGGCTATTCAGCCAAGCTACTTAGCCACACATTGTACCTCGTACTATTCCACGAATAAATAAAGCTAAGTGCCCCAAAACTCTGTGTTTTCCTTACTTTTTTGCAATTTTATCACACGGGGGCTGCGTCACCCTTTATACTTCTATTCTACGAACAAACCGCCGTATCCTGAGTAGCTGACACAACATCAATCGAACCCTTGATAAACACCACCCTAGCCGCAACGCACTTGACAGGTTGGCAAGGTGCTGAGATAAACATAAGTCAGGCTAACGAAAAGGAACTGCAGAGTACAATTCACTCGCAAAATACAAAAGCCAGCAGGCTCTTCACATATCAATGAGTATTAATTACATCCAACATATGCACAGGAAATTTACAACACTTATACAATTATGTGTAGGATACAAAACATGCTACTGCTACAAAATAAGAACGTCGTCTGCTCCTCGAAGAAATCGACAATGTCCTCTGCTGGCCGATCAACCGCTTGATAGTGCGGAGCCATGTTCCAGGTCATACCTTCTAGCGGAGGCGGCGGCCCAGCTGGAACAGACGCAACATCTAGATCTGGCCTATCTAGTAGCACCAGCGACAATGCTGCCTTAACACTAGCTACTAACTGTAGCCGGACGCACTCGCGGACCGCACTCAAATCTTGGAACTTCGCCAGAAGAGCCAACGGGCTTGAAGGGACAGCGTCTAGCAGAAACATCGTTTGATAAACATGCCTAAGACACGACTGTGCCTTCTTCAAAAAATGAAGTACTCGATAAGCACGATCCTGCAGGGTCGCCAGCGCGATCGCACGATAGTGGTCCACCCAAAAGTACCCACTTGCCTGCAGTTTCTCATGGGTCAAGTCATTCACTCGAATGGCAACCCAGTCCTTCTCATCCTGCGGATGACGAGCACTGACAACTACACCAAGCAAAATGGCAAAGTGTGAAGACAAGGCATTGCCGCGACTGACTAAAAGAAAAGAAGAGAGGAAGAAAGCTAACATTTGAACTGCTCATTCAGCTGCGCCACCTTGATGACCCACAAGTATAGGGGGTGTATCGCAGTATTTTCGAGGGAAGTGAAACCCAATTTATTGATTCGACACAAGGGAAGCCAAAGAATATTTATAAGCCTTAACAACTGAGTTGTCAATTCAGCTGCACCTGGAAACAATCTTGCTCACATCATTTTATCAGTAGCAACAGTTTTGTAGTAGGAATAGTAAAGTAACAACAGTAGCAAAGCAAAGACAGTAGTAACAAAAGCAGTAAACAATGGGATTCGAGTGCGGTAGGCATAGGGATGGATGGACGGGCGTTGCATGGACAAGACAATTCACATAGCAATCAGAACATAGGGCAATTGTAGATAAACAAGATAAAGCACCCAAGTACTAGACAATCCTAGGCATGTGTTCCACATATAGTCATACGTGCTCGCAATGAGAACTTGCACAACATCTTTTGTCCTGCCAGCCCGTTTGCAGCGGGCCTCTAGGGAAGTACTGACAATTAAGGTGCTCCTTTTAATAGAGCACCAGAGCAAAGCATTAACACTCCGTGAACACATGTGATCCTCACATCAAAGCCTTTCCCTTCCGGTTATCCTAATTTCTGTCACTTCGGGGCCATAGGTTCCGGACAACAACGTGTGTATACAACTTGTAGATAAGACCAGAAACAATACTATCATAATGAATCAATAATAAGTTCAGATCTGAAATCATGGCACTCGGGCCCTAGTGACAAGCATTAAGCACAACAAGTCGCAACAAAGTCATAAAGCACTAATAAAAGATACTAGGCACCATGCCCTAACAATCTGATGCCATTACATGAACGATCTCATCCAATCCCTACCATCCCCATAGCCTACAGCGGGGGATTACTCACTCATAGATGGGGGAAACATGGATGGTCGATGGAGATGATGGTGAAGATCGATGGAGATGGCTCCAGGGGCACTTCCCCATCCCGGCAGGGTGCCGGAACAGAGACTTTCTGTCCCCCGAATCTCCCGTTCGGTGGCGGCGGCGCAGCGGAACTTTTCGTGGAAAAACGTCGAACCCCCCGAAGTTTTTAGGTCAGAAGGCTTCTTATAGGCGAAGAGATAGGTCGAGGGGGTGCCTGGGGCCACCACACCATGCCCTGGCGCGGCCAGGCCCAGCCCGCGCCTAGGGGTGGTGTGGCTAGCCCCTGGCCCTCCTCCGTCTCGTATTCTGGCTCCGCGAGTCTTCTGGAAAAATAGGCACTTTGGCTTTTGTCCCGTCCAATTCCGAGAATATTCATTTTCTGACTTTCCTGGAACCAAAAACAGCAGAAAACAGGCAGCTGGCACTGTGGCTCTTGTTAATAGGTTAGTCTAAGAAATCATATGAAAAGTACTCCAAAGTGTGGATAAAACCAAGCATGTAGCATCAAAAATTATAGATACATTTGCAATGTATCAACATCCCCAAGCTTAACTCCTGCTCGTCCTCGAGTAGGTAAGTGATAAAAAAGAAAGAATAATTTTTGAGGTGACACGCACCATCAAAGACTTGATCAAAGTATTCATAAAACATTCAAAGCTAGGATCATAGTACTTCAATCATAACATGAAAGACAAAGTTCTAGCAATAAGACGAAGAAACTATGATGCAACATGAAAAGGCACAAACAAAAGATTCATGAATAACAATGCTTTGCAAGACGTTTGTTTGTTTCACATAAATAAAACATAGCATAGTGGCATTTAGCTTGTCCGTCAAAGAGTAGCAAACATAAATGCATAGGACACCTTCAAAGTACACAAGAGTGACCAGATACAAATAGTTTAAAACAAGCAATATCAAGGTATGCATAAATCAACAAGTCTTGGGACAATGCACATAGAACCAAGAATGGCCACTATGCTCTCAAGGAAGTGCTCATAGAATGTGTGGAGACTTAACAAGGAAATGAAAAGGTTTTGAATAGTTTGAAAGGCTTCCAAATGCTGAAAGTATGGTACTCATTAGATTTGAGCTCTCATTGCCCCTATCATAAGCATCTTTAATGTGATTAAGGTGAAAGTGAGGTCCAATCTGAGTTATATGCTTGACAGACTATAAACTGAAAATCCCAAGTCCCTTGAGTACGAGGGCCGCTCCTCATGCTACTCAACTTTAGTTACTGGTAAGTTCTTGTCATCGTAAGTATGTGCGTATCATTGAGAACCGCCAACGGGGTACCCCTTGCCCGATGATACGGAAGAATCCCCATATCAAAATGACAAGGCAAGCAGACAATGAGTATCTCAGCAATCTTCTCATTTACCATGGGAAAATGGTGCTTTTTTCTCTCTTTCCTCTTTTCATAAATCTCTTTTTTTTCTTTTTCTCAATAGCTATCTTTCTCTTTTTTTATAAGAAGAATGCTTCATAGATATCATTATGGTTACACTGCAGGTTTCCATCATGTCAGCATGGATTAGACCAGCGGCCCAGGCGTTTCTCTAACACACATACATAACTCCATGGACTTACAAGCTCCCCTTTTATTTCACACCGACGACATCCGCAAACAAAAGAGCAAGGTATCAACTGGGTATATATTTACAAGTGTTGAAAGCGTTCCCCGTGACAACACGGTTCTGCTAATCCCCAGCCTATAATTATCAAGCATATAACTTTCATGGAGAGTTCACAATGGTTCAGGTTTATTAAGTGCAGGAAATAAAGTGTGCCATCAAGTTCATGAGAGCTTTACTTACTAACTTTCTCAAAACAAGCAAACATTTTATTCGGAAGAAAACAAGGCATATTGAATATGCACGGAAGTAGCAAATCATGCTAATAGGTAGGTATGGTGGACACTTTGGCAATATTTGGTTTAAGGGAGTTGGAAACATGAGTAAAACACTCAGTGTAAGTGAAGGCTAGCAATAGTAAGGGAGTGACAAACGAGAGAGCAATAATGGCCATAATCATGCAGAGCGACAAAACATCATTGATCAAAGCATAAAGTGATACTACAAGTTGAAAACTAAAGGATCATAAAGGCTATGGTGACTTGAGATAGTCATAACATGGTGTGAGCATGTGCCAAGTCAACCCAAATAAAGCATCAAAGGAGAATACCACTATACTATGCTTTAATATGCTAAAACAACGCATGATTCATCCAAGGCACATTAAGCAATCTCAATTGTTTATAACAAGTCATGCTACAGAAAAGAATACTAAGCACAAAGCCAAAACAATATCAAGAATGGCATGATAGAGCATAGGCCATAGTCAAAAACAAGCTCTCTTTACCACATAAGCATGAGCTTTCCTACACTTTTCCAAACCAACCCAAACCAAACTATTTGAACACCAATGCATGAAAGAGGGGGTCCAACCAACTTATTCAGAAAACTAAAAAAACCAAACAAACAAAAAAACAAAACAAAAACTAAAAAGAAGACGCTCCAAGAACAACACAACTGTGGATGAAACAATAAAAATGAAGCGTTCGGAAGAAACCTGGGATTTTTATTTATGAAGAAGGGGATGCCTTGGGCATTCCCAAGATTTGACGCTTGTACTTCTTGGATATTTCATGGGGTGACACGCGTGGCATCCCCAAGCTTGAGCTTTAGTCCATCCTTCATCTCATTACTTACTCATTCCATACACCTGAAATTTTTCCTACATACAAAACTTCACACAATCTCATTAGCAACATTAGTGCACTTAAGATAAATAAGTATCAAGGTTAAGTTATAACACCAAATAAATTCCATTAGAACACTATCTACTGTAGCACTTCCCTCAAAAATCTCAATTCCCCAAAGGAACTCAAGAAGGAACTAATAAGAAGCAAATGCAGAAAATGGCAGAAATCTGTCAAAACAGACCAGCAGGTAAATACGAATTTTTTCGAAGACCTTATGTTGCTCAACTCAAAAAGTGTTGAACTAACGAAAGTTAGATACCAACCTGGGGCAGAAGCACAAAAAATTAGAGCTCAATCCTACGGACAGAGCTCTCTCAGGAATTTTTACGGTGAAGCACATAAATCTGTTTTGGGACAGCAACTTTCCCAATCATTACTTCTCTCTCATTAGAGGTTACTCTTGGCACAAAAAGCAAATAAAAAGGATAAGGAGAGGTTATTATAGAGGTAATAACTTCCAAGACTCAACTAAAACTTTTGGTTATCTCCCAATAAGTACTTTTCTTTAACGCCTTTAAGTTAGGCATAAGCAAAAAACTAAAATGGATAGAATAGAAGTAAGCGGAGATAATCATGGTGAAAACATTGTTTTGTTCAATGAAATCCTTTTGTTAACAAGGTTGATCAGGTCTTGTTACCAAAACAAATCCATATGAGACAAAACTTTGTATCCCACTAATGATTATGTTACCTCAACCTTGATAGCAATGGTCCCAATCATAATAGTTTCATTTTTTCTCTTCGTATGGGACAATATATTTCTCCAACTTGAATGCCCTCAACATGTTCAATTGAATTCAAACCATAAGTACTTTCAATCTTCTTGAGGAAATAGACAATGTGTTCATTGAAGGTCACCTTCCCTTGATTACAATTAATAACAGCTCCTGCAGTATTTAAGAAAAGGTCTCCCAAGAATAATAGACATATTATCATCTTCAGGCAGAAAAGTTTGAGAGGATGCTCTCATAAGAAATATGAGTTGAAGTAAAAGAGAGCATCAAGGAGCAAATCCAAAACACATTTAAGTCTAACCCACTTCCTATGCATAGGAATCATGTATGTAAATAAATTCACAAAGAACAAAGTGAGAAGCATAGGAAGATAAAACAAGAGTAATTTCAAAACTTTCAACACATAGAGAGGTGTTTCAATACCATGAAAACTTTCACAACCATATTTTCCTCTCTCATAATATTTTTCAGTAGCCTCATGAATAAACTCAACAATATAACTATCACATAAAGCATGCTCTTCATGATCTACAAGCACTAGAGCTTTATGATAAACACTATCAAGAGAAACCTTAGGAACATAACATTCATTCTCCTTTAGTAAGCAAGGGGGACAATCAAATAATGTAAGGGATAAAGAGTTACTCTCATTAGAAGGTAGGCATGGGTAGCTAATCCATTCTTCCTCCTTTTGTTCATCACTCTCATCCTCTTTTTCATCTAATGAGATTTCAGGTTCATCCATTTCTTCTTCCATAGGATCCTGCAAGGCATTAGTCTCTTCCATTTGTGGAAAGCATCTATTAAAATATTCAAGAATATAGCTATTTTCTTCCTTGTAATTATCAAAGCAAAATTTAAGTATACCATAAACCTCATACTTATAAGGTGAATCATCAATATTTTCAAGCAAACTAGCAAGTTCAAAAGCACCCTTCCAAGCAATAAATTCCTCAGTTTGTTCCGCATCATAAAAGTCATAAATTCCTTTAGCATAGGAAGATATGGTATCATTATCACTATACTCACATTGAAAAGGGAGGTGTTTATACCTCTTTCTGCAATGAGACTCATCACAGCAATAAGTAACATTATAAGTAGAGCACACGTTTCTAGCAATGGTATACAATCTATCAATTTGTTCCCATAAGTGTTTCCCTTTTTGTGACAAACGGTGTTCCTTATAATAATATTTTTTATCTTCCGTGAACCCACCTTGCCAATAAGCTTCAGTTTCAAAGAAACCAACCATTGACAACAAGCATGATAAAGCAAGACAATAACAGACCAACAAAAATAACAACTAGAGTAGGAACTAATTTTTTTTTATTTTTGATAAAGAAACAAGCAAACAAGTAGAAAGATAAACTTAGCTTGAACAATAGAGAATCCAAGTGAACTTGATAAATAAAGCTATGCTCCCCGTCAACGGTGCCAGAAAATAGTCTTGCTGACCCACAAGTATAGGGGGTGTATCGCAGTATTTTCGAGGGAAGTGAAACCCAATTTATTGATTCGACACAAGGGGAGCCAAAGAATATTTATAAGCCTTAACAACTGAGTTGTCAATTCAGCTGCACCTGGAAACAATCTTGCTCACATCCGTTTATCAGTAGCAACAGTTTTGTAGTAGGAATAGTAAAGTAACAGTAGTAGCAAAGCAAAGACAGTAGTAACAAAAGCACTAAACAATGGGATTCGAGTGCGGTAGGCATAGGAATGGATGGACGGGCGTTGCATGGACAAGACAATTCACATAGCAATCAGAACATAGGGCAATTGTAGATAAATAAGATAAAGCACCCAAGTACTAGACAATCCTAGGCATGTGTTCCATATATAGTCATACGTGCTCGCAATGAGAACTTGCACAACATCTTTTGTCCTGCCAGCCCGTTTGCAGCGGGGCCTCTAGGGAAGTACTGGCAATTAAGGTGCTCCTTTTAATAGAGCACCGGAGCAAAGCATTAACACTCCGTGAACACATGTGATCCTCACATCAAAGCCTTTCCCTTCCGGTTATCCCGATTTCTGTCACTTCGGGGCCATAGGTTCCGGACAACAACGTGTGTATACAACTTGTAGATAAGACCAGAAACAATACTATCATAATGAATCAATAATAAGTTCAGATCTGAAATCATGGCACTCGGGCCCTAGTGACAAGCATTAAGCACAACAAGTCGCAACAAAGTCATAAAGCACTAATAAAAGATACTAGGCACCATGCCCTAACAATCTGATGCCATTACATGAACGATCTCATCCAATCCCTACCATCTCCATAGCCTACACCGGGGGATTACTCACTCATAGATGGGGGAAACATGGATGGTCGATGGAGATGATGGTGAAGATCGAAGGAGATGGCTCCGGGGGCACTTCCCCGTCCCGGCAGGGTGCCGGAACAGAGACTTTCTGTCCCCCGAATCTCACCTTCGGTGACGGCGGCGCAACGGAACGTTTCGTGGAAAAACATCGACCCCCCCGAAATTTTTCGGTTAGAAGGCTTCTTATAGGCAAAGAGAGAGGTCAAGAGGGTGCCTGGGGCCACCACACCATGCCCTAGTGCGGCCAGGCCCAACCCGCGCCTAGGGGTGGTGTGGCCAGCCGCTGGCCCTCCTCCATCTCGTATTCTGGCTCTGTGAGTCTTCTGGAAAAATAGGTACTTTGGCTTTTGTCCCGTCCAATTCCGAGAATATTCATTTTCTGACTTTCCTGGAACCAAAAACAGTAGAAAACAGGCAGCTGGCACTGTGGCTCTTGTTAATAGGTTAGTCCAAGAAATCATATGAAAAGTACTCCAAAGTGTGGACAAAACACAAGAAAGTGGATAAAACCAAGCATGGAGCATCAAAAATGTGGCACCCCAATTGTCTAACAATTGTAATGCTACTTGTCCTAGTAAGATATTGGCTACTTCATATATATTATTGTGCATCATAATGATATCATGCTCATGTCATCATGCCACCTTGCATTTGAGCATCATATAAAACCCTTGTTCTTTTGGCTCTTCTCTCAAATGCATTATTAATTGTATTTGCCTCTTGATATTGTATTTGGCTATTGATATATTGATCTATGCCCAAGTTGAGTTGGGGGCATATCTTTTATTTCCATTGCACCATCTTCCTCTTCCACCACTTTAAAATCCCACCATCCCATTAACCTTGAGCTAGTTTCTCTTTCTTTTGCTATTTAATTCTAGCTCATGTAGTTTGGGGTGGATTAAATCCTCTAAATTCTTATGCTTGGTTTTATCTCCACTTCTTGGATATGCATAGAGTAATGCCATAATATTAATATTGTTTTCACAAATAAATAATGGCATTAGTATTTGTGCATGGGCCATGCACAATTCTTCACCACGTTTCTCTCCTTTGGTTTTTCTTTGGTTTTAATGGATCCTATCTTGGGGAGACCATCTCCACCATTACACCATCCTCATAATCTCAACCATCTCATCCTCCTCTTATTTTTATTCTCCATGCATGATCCATATGTGACCCTTTCCACCTATTTCTTTTCTTCCTCTTTCTCTAGTTTCTCCTCCACATTATCTCAAGCAAGATCAAGCTTCCTTTTCTTCTTCTTGGTTTGGCCTCATAAACTAAATCAAAATATAAACACCTAATAAAATTCAAACCTAGTTTTCGCTTTATAATTCCTTTACACCTAAATTACACTAAACCCTAACTCTAACCCCCCCTCTCTCTCTAGCTTGACCACCTGGCCACCCTCTCCCTGGCCCACACCCAGCTACCCTAACCCTAGCCCATGCCCTAAACCGAGCTCCATCTAACCCTAGCCCGAGCTAGTCTCCCCCCTCTCTTTCTTTCTCTACCGCCATGCTGGCCCCACCCTGCAGCCGTCCGCTGCCCTGGCCCACCTGCAGACCCTCCCCGCCGTGCCTACCAGCCCCAGGGCGAGCCCCAGCTCAAGCCGGCACGTGAGAGAGGAGAGAAAAGGTGGCACCGAGGCCACCTTTATCTCCGCCGTGCCCCAGCTGCCCTCCTTCCTCTCTCCCGTCTTTTCCTCCCTCCCCACGTCTCTCTGGCCTCTCCCAGATCTGGCCCGAGCCGCCCCCTTCTTATCCTTCTTCCTCTCCGACCAACCACGCCCGACGCCGGTCGCCGCCAGCACCACCTCGTCCCCGTCGTTCCAGCCGTGTAGCTCGACCTGGAGGTGGCCTGGGAGCTCGAGGAGGATCCTCTACGACGCCCTATCCACGCCAGCGCGAAGGAGCAAGCCCAGCACTGCCAGATCCTCGCCGCCCGACGCCAAACCCTAGCCGCCAGAGCGCCAACGTCCTCGCCGTTCCAGAGCATCCCCGGCCGATCCGACCACACCAGGCAACCCGCGGTGAGCATCTCCTTCTCCCTGACACGCTCCGCCTCGCGGTACCGCCCTAGCGCCGCTGACCTTTTCGTCAAACGCTCGCCGTGCGAGCCGTTCGTAGTAGTCTACCAGCCTCCCCGCGCCGCACAGCCTCTTAACTAGCTCTCGCCCACCTCCCTGTCAGCCCCCCTAGCCCGCCGCACCGGTTCGCACCCTCCACGCGCACGCCCGCGTCCCGAGATTGATCCCCGCTCGCGCCGCGCGCCGGATTCCCTCGCCAGACGGTGAAGAAGAAAACAGTAACTCGGGCCGTGGTAAATTTGCAAAAAGCCCCCCACCTTTTTGATTCCTGCAACCCGCGCTCCTAGCGACCCCACCAGTCAGCCGCGCTGGCACCTTCGCAGAAAACCCCTCGGCTTTTCCCGGGCGCAACCCGTGCTCCAGCCCCAGCCCCACCTGTCAGCCCCTGTCTCGCTCACCGCTGACACGCGGGCCTGCGCCAGTTGGCCCACCCCGCACTCATAGTGGCTAGCCCGAGACGCGGTGACAAAAAGTTTTCCCCGCGCGTGGTCCAGTCAGCACAAAGGCCCACCTGTCAGTGTCTGGGGTTAGTTTCGCCTGAGTAACAAAAGTTTTTTTCCTTTGTCTGTTTTAACTAAATCTTTTTCAAATTGATTTAAATTCAAATTCTTTTCAGATTTAAATAATTTTTAAATACAAATCCAAATAATACAAGTAATATATGTTTTGGAGTCAGAAAAATGTGAGGAATTCAAATATGCCCTTCAAAATATATTTTGAACACTTTAAATTTCGAGATGATTAAAATTACAAGAAAATGCCCTTTTCCTTATTTAATTAATAACTTTTGTTTTATAACTCCAAATTTGACAAATAATATGTCTAAATCGATCAGCGCGACGAGCCCGTTCTATTTAGGCAGATCTTTTTCTAATTTGAAGCATGCATCATGTCAACATTCAAAATCTGAACTGTTTATGACAATAAAACTTGGGCAAATAAATAATAAAGTGCTTTAATTCTTGTATCCACACCTCACCTTTGCCATGCTACTTTAATGCCATGTAAATTGTGCATCATTCATCATGGCATGCTTGTTTGCTTGTCGCATTTTAATTCATATGCTTGTGCACTTTATTTATGTGGGCCCTTGTTTGTTTGGTTCTTCTTCGAATAGACGCCCAGCAGGAGAATTACCAGGAATCACAGGAGTATTACCCAGATCCATCTCTCGCTTCAACTGAGCTGCCAGGCAAGCACTACCACATGCTTGCATACATACAGTACCTATTGCCTCTATCTTATTCTTGCATCATTGAGTCGCGATTGCATTAAATTAAATCCCAAGTACTGCATAGCCTTTACTTTTAAACCACACCAAGCTTGTTCCGGTCCCATGAGCCATTACTACAGGAGTTGTTTGAGCCATGCGAGTCGTAGAAAAGCATGAGTAGGGTATGTGAGTGTTTGAGGAATAACGAGGTACCTAAACAACATAACCTGAGTAGTAATGGGATAACTAATGAAAGAGGCACCGGTGAGCAATATCTGCTATTTGGTTTTTCATGCTCACTTATCTCCCGTAGGACCCCGAGTACTTGATTCCTGTTCCTTGTTTATTCGCACTATCCACATCCGGGAGGCCTTATGGACCCCCCTGAGCCAGAGCTTGATTCATTCTTATTTCTTGGGGCCACAATTAGTTTGGGGCTTTATTACTATTCTGTACTTATGCCATGTTACTGCTTTATTTAAGATTGTGCGAGGAGCACCTGTACTGTTTTGGATCGTGACACGTTTTCGCTGTATCGACAAGCCCAGTCACATTTTCGGGTTCCCAGTCGTTTACCGCCGTCCACACAAACCTTGGGTCCGTCTCGGAGCCGGCCAACTTCGTTGCGGGTAGCTTAATGGGGTGGCCCCCTGAAATGTTTCTGAATCCTGTGATTGCTTTGTCGTGAATGCCTCGTTGGGTTTTGATTTGGTTTTTCCGAGGTTGATCGAGTGTGTGTTGCTATCCGTGCACCCCTGCAGGGTAAATCTTTCTGAAAGCCGTGTCCGCGGTTATGGACGACTTGGAGCACAATTTCTCGATCATAGACAAGTATAACTAAAGTGCCGCTCTTAATTTGACTAAGTACTTGACTAGTAAATACTGCAATACTCATGGAATGGTTAATAAAAACTGCCAACGGATGATGGGGGTTGTTCGTCCGCTTCCTCGTTGGTAAGCGAAGAGGAGGATGGATCTGTTAATTATACTGTTATAACTGTTGTTCATAATTCACGGACTTCCCTCTATCAATGGTTAGGCGGAAGGTTAGCGAGTATCTGTAGAATTGTTAGGTATTATCTTTTGCTGCAATTGCGTCACCCCAGGTTGTGTCCCCTTTAGTGGCATAAAGACTTGCTGAGTACCCCTAGGGTCTCACACGATAAATTGTTTGATTCAGATGAACAGGTGTACCCGCAAGATGGATACTGGGTGGAAGAGACAGATGATGTTGGCAACGATCATTCGGTGTAGAGATTCCGGGAACGGGGATCCGAGTGATCTGTGGGCGGGATGTGTTTATTTAAGGGGCATCTTATGCCAATTTGCTTCTTATCCGTACTCGGATCTTGTTTTCCGCTTCCGCCTGATACTCTGATGTGTGATGTATGAGGAGCTATCCTAAATTATTAAATCTATCTAGGACATTTGGATCTTGCCGTATGGCGTTGCAATATTTCTATTTCTTTTAGATGGAATGGCTCTGAGGACTGTTGTATGTGGCTTGCATACATACTCATTTGTGTATGTATTTGATCCCTTCGCCTGCCGATTACGCCGCTCGTTCTTGTCCCGTTGTCTGAAAGTGGTTAGGACGGCCAAAAGGTCTACCGTGAGTGGCCCTGGGCCCCACCGTACTATTTTAACCACTTTCGTTCATCCAGGCATTAACTAAGAGCGTAATTCACCGAGGTAGTTACAAAAAATTATGGATACATTTGCAATGTATCACACCTCCTCCAAGAGATACTTCTCATGGGTGGTGGCCTTCTCCGCCTTCGACTTCCATACATCTACGCTATCGCGGAGGATGGGAAACTCACGCATCAATTGCTTAATGCGATCGCGCAGTCGTGAAAGCAACGAAAACTCCTCCACCTTTGAGCATGACCGCGCCAAGGTTTCATTAGTGGGCGGAGGATCACGAGGACCACTCGAGGGACCACTCGACGTACCCTATCACAAATCAAGCAAGAGAAAATGAGGGGCCAAGAATACATTGATAAAGGCATAAATACATTGAAGCACAGCAAAGTCTCGATAGGGACACTCCCACAAAAACATTGTTCCAACAAAAAAGGCTAAACACTACAGCTATTACACATGCAGACTAAGGAGCATTTTATTCCTTGACTTGGACTTTGGCTTCGGGGGCTTCATCGCATCCGTGGTAGTCTCCGATGCCACGGAATTGCCGGTGGTAGCCCCAGACGCCGCGGCTTTCGCCGCCTCCGCTCCTCGGAATACTTGGCGATGGTCTCGATAAGTTGAGGACCATATTTTGCGCAGCTACTAGCGAAGGGAGTAACCACTACCTGCTGGCCTCCGGCGTCGATAGGCATCGCCTCGGAAATAGCGGCAGGATCCACCTCCACACCATGGGCTTGCACCATCGCGAGTGCCATGGTGGCGCCGACGGACCACTGCGAGTTCATGAATTCCGCGGGAATACCTCCAACGAGGGATTCCACTAGGTCTTTAAGGTTGTCAATCAGCCCGGCCTTGAGAGTTAGATCCTCGCGGATGCGACTGAGCATACCCTTGGCCTTTGTTAACGTCCCCTGAAGAGAAGCGCTGCGATCCTTGACTACAGCCACGGCACCAGCCAACGCGTCTGCATGGCGAAGGGACTAGGCGTCAAAGCTCAATCCACCAGCATCTCCTTAAAAAGGTGTTAGCACAAGAATATGACATCAAACAAGGAAGAATACAACATCAAAAATGGCAATCACCTGAGAGGGCCTTGGCAATCGAGAAAAGTTGTTCTTCGAACAACTGCTCTCTTTCAGCAGTGGAGGAGCGCAATTCCTCTTCGCACTTCTGCGACTCCTCCAGGGCCACCACTATTTTGTCGCGACTCTTCGCCGCCACGGAAAGCGCCTTCTCGAGGGAAGCAGCATGACAAAGAAGTTCGTTGTGCTTAACTACAAAGCACAAGGTGAATCATCAATCGAATCTAGAAATTTCACAAAGACAAAGACAAAGCCAATACTAACCTTCGACAATGCGATGGCGATTGTCCAGCAGCGCATGCTGTTGACCCATGACAAGGACTTGCTCCGCCAGGTGAGCAGCTTCCTTCATGATGAGCTGCATTAGAAGAAAATAAAAGTTCAGCAACAACACCAAGTATAAATTCGACTGCCAAAACAGCAAAAGGACGCTTAAATGATCCTCTAGAGACTCCGAAGATGACCGTCGCACAGTCATCCGGGCAACCATCTGGTGTTCCCCAGCATGCGGGGAACTTGACGAATTGTGCCCGGAGTGGGCCGCTAATGGAGGAGAAGGAGACCGTTCGGCAACTTCCTTGGCCTTGGAGTCTACGACTCTGGACTCCTTCACAAATTGGACATCGTCAAAAGACGACGACGCTGCTCGACTACAAAACATATCAAGCAAAAACTTCAGGGAAAAAGCAACTCCAAAAAGAAACCAAAACAGGGTCGCAAATGCAGAACTCACCAGCTAAATTTATCAAGGTCAAAAGATTGCACCTCCGACTCCGACGACTCCTTTGGCAGTTGCAGCTTCTTTCGGGCAGGAGGAGCCATGGAGCGCACAAGAACGGTGGGGATTGGCTCCTCTGCAACAACAGAAGGGCCTTATGGCATCATCGGCGACGAGGCATCCGACTCCTCGCTACGAGAACGCTTGCGAGTATCATGGCCGCTGGACCCAGGGGCTCCCTCCCCTTCTTCAATTGGGACGGTCGATTTCGACTCGTCCTCTTCATCCACTTCGCGAGGGATAACCCCTTTGGGACGAGGGGGCAAATTGGAAGACACCTTCCAATCCTACAATCAGAAGATACATTACTATATATCAAGTACTGGTGGCAATTGACAAAAGAACTACTCCATAGTAAAATTATACCTCAGGAGGAGGGTTAGAGGCATCGAAAGGAGGCACGGCTGGTTCACCCGGGAGATCCTCCTTGGTGGTATATTTAGTCACCAATCGCAACCTCCTGTCTATCTCACCCGCAGAAATGCCATCGGCAGATTGATACATTGCAAATGTATCTATAATATTTGATGTTCCATGCTTGGTTTTATCTACTTTCTTATGTTTTGTTCCAACTTTGGAGTACTTTTCATATGATTTCTTGGACTAACCTATTAACAAGATGCCACAGTGCCAGTTGCCTGTTTTCTGCTGTTTTTGGTTCCAGGAAGTCAGAAAATGAATATTCTCAGAATTGGACGGGACAAAAGCCAAAGTTCCTATTTTACCGGAAGACTCACGGAGCCAGAATATGAGACGGAGGAGGGCCAGGGCCTGGCCACACCATGTGATGGCGCGGTCTAGCCCTGGCCGCGCCACCAGGTGGTGTGGGTCCCCTGGCACTCCACCGACTTTGCCTCTTCGCCTATAAGAAGCCTCCCGATGTATAAACCCTAAATAGTCAAGCCTCCATCCACGAAAAGTTCCACAGGGCCGCCTCCACCGAAGGGGAGATTCGGGGGGACAGAAAGTCTCTGTTCCGGCACCCTGCCGGGACGGGGAGTGCCCCCGGCGCCATCTCCATCGATCTCCACCACCATCTCCATCACCGTTGCTGATTCCCATGATGAGGAGGGAGTAGTTCTCTCTCGAGGCTAAGGGTTCTACCGGTAGCTATGTGTTCATCTCTCTCTCTATGCATGATAATATTGTGATCATGAGCTTTGTAATCAAGTAGATCTACCTTGCTACTCAAGTGCTTTAATGAATCTCTGCTCTCCCCATTTGTGTGAAAGTGACAGCGTGCTCACCATAGTGGCACTTAGGCTAGAGATTGCAAATACTTGTTATGAGTTATATTTGGAGTTGGATGTCTTTATGAAATTGTGGTGTTTGTTGGACTCATCTAGTACTCAAGGTGACAGTGTGGGGTTTTCTAGATGGGAAAGGCTTACTTTGAGGTGTGCTGTTATAGCCCTACCATCGATTAGAGTGTTCAACCGGAGAGTAGTTAAGCGTAGTATCATAAAGAAGAATATATTTACATGAGAGTCTTTTCCATGCCATCAATCTATTTTCTAGCACCGTTACCACTTATAATTATCCATACCACTTGTATTTCACTATATCTTCGCCGAGCTAGTGCACCTATACTCCTGACAAGTGTATTGGGTGTGTTGGGGACACAAGAGACTTCTTGTATCTTGATTGCAGGGTTGCTTGAGAGGGGATACCTTTGATCACTTCCTCCCTGAGTTTGATAAACCTTGGGTGATCCACTGAAGGGAAAACTTGCTGATGTTCTACAAACCTCTGCACTTGGAGGCCCAACAACTGTCTACTGATGACCCACAAGTATATGGGGTGTATCGCAGTATTTTCGATAAGTAAGAGTGTCGAACCCAACGAGGAGCAAAAGGTGCTGGCTAGTGGTATGGATCAGGAATTCTCTGCAAATACTTAGCAAACGGATTTTTAGGGGTTTTCGATAAAGCAAGTAAACAAAGTACGAGTAAATAAAAGACAGTAAGAATGAATGCAGCAAGTGGCCCAATCCTTTATGCAACAAAGGACAAGCCGGTTGTATTTCTATAGATGACCAAACGTTCTCGAGGACACATGGGAAGACTGTCAAGTGCTTTCACTTCATATAGTCGATTAATCTTCTCTATCTTGCTAAGTGTTGTGTGGGTGAACCTGTGCTAATGTACCGCCCCATCCAAGACTAATACATACTTGTGATTATACCCCTTGCAAACATCCGTAAGTACAAGAAAGTAATTAAGGTAGAAACCTAACCACAACTTTAAACTCTAAGACCCTTACGTCCCTTGTGCAATGGTTTCCTAACGGGGGTTCAGGTTTCTGTCACTCCGGCAACCCCTACGATTAGTAGCCAAATACACAATGCATTGCCCTAGGCCCATATAGGTGAAGTGTCATGTAGTCGACGTTCACATGACACCACTAGAAGAAGTACACCACAACTTAAATAACAATCTGTTGAATCTTTCTCAACGCAACTCCACTACTAACAATAAGACTTCTCTCATGTCCTCAGGAACAAAACGAACTACTCACAAGACATCATATGGATCATGATCAGAGATGGAATAATGATGTATAACAATCTGAACATAAACAATAATTCAATGGTTCACTCAATAGCATCAACTACAAAGAGTAATCAACACCGAGAAAGTTTCCCCTATGAACTATAGCAAGATTCAACCAATTGTTACAGCAATATGGAGATGGTGATGAGGGTGCTGATGGTGATGATGATGGTGATGATGATGATCCCGATGAAGTCCAGCTTGATGGTGGTGTTGATGGCGACGATCTCCCCTCTCCGGGAAGGAATTCCCCCGGCAGAAATCTGTCTGCCGGAGAGATCTTTGTCAGGCGGCGGAATCTTTCTGTGGTCGCTTCCCGAGTCTTAGGGTTTCGTGGGGATGATATAAGCCAGAGGAGAGAGGATGGAGTGGGCCAGGGCGGCCACACCACTCCCAGGCGCGGCCTAGGCCTGCCCGCGCCATGGGGTGGTGTGGGCCCCCTGTGGCCCACCTCCACTCCATCTTCTGGCATCCTGAGTCTTCTGGAAAAATAGAATTTTCCATATATTTTCCCGGATTTTCTGATCTTCGCGAATTTTGCCTCCAAACAGCACCTTTTCCATCAGAATCCTGACTGCAGCGGTCCATGCTCCAAAAGTCATCAACCATGCAAAAACAGATGAAATAACATAAGTATCACCTCTCAATATGAAATATATCAATGAATAATAGTGAATTAAGACATAGAATAGTGATGCAAAATGGACGTATCAACTACAAGAATAGAAGTGCGTAGACATCAAGCTATTTTTCTGGCGTCGTTGCCGGGGAGGTAAGGTAAAAGGTACTCACATCCTCCGGTGTGAGTACTCGAAGTTATTTCCTTTAGATTCTGCAATTTTGTCTTTTTGTTTCTTGTTTTCACTAGTTAGGCTTAATGGAAAACAACAACAAAATTAGAGAGCTTTTTAGTTTTTTTCCTAAGTTAGAACTTGAATTGTCTGAAAAGAAAATTAAAAAACCCACGGAACTTTCTTTGCATGCTAATAGCAATGTTATTAGTATGAATCTTTTGAACACCTTTGTTACTAATGCTATGGAAACGTCTAAGCTTGGGGAAGTTGGTTCTTATGAAAATGATCTCTTTAGTTCCCCAGTTTTAAGGAAGAAAATTTTCTCTGATGATACTTTATCTCCCATATGTGGTAATTCTAATGATACTTGTGATATTTTAAATCCAAATACTGAAAGCATCCCTTTTAAAATACCTATAAAAATTATTGATCGTGTTATGGATAACTTCTATTTTGGAGATGGAACTGTCCATCCCGGTGATCATTTGCTCTTTATACACGAATTATGCGGGTTGTTCAAGTGTGCATGTATTACAACCGATCACGTCAAGAAGAAGTTATTCTCTTTTTCACTTAAGGGCAAAGCAAGGGAGTGGTATGAGCTACTAGATGATCCTCATCATTTGGAGTGGAAGGAACTTGAATCTCTCTTTTACTCTAAATTTTATCCTCCTCATGAAATTCATAAAGATAGGAATTACATTTATAATTTTCATCCACATGATGGAGAAAGTATTGCCCAAGCATGGGGGGAGATTGAAGTCACTAATGCTCAAACGTCCCATTCATGAGCTCCCTAGTAATATTGTTATTAATAATTTATATGCAAGGCTTTCAGGACATTACAAGGACTATCTAGATACTTGTTTAGAGGGATCCTTCACAAGTAAGGAGGTCAAAGCTAAGTGGGATCTTCTTGAAACAATTCAAATCAATACCGAAGATTGGGATAACAACAAAGGTAAAGAACCAGGTATAAACTATGAGTATGATTGCATTAAGTCTTTCGCTAAAACTTCCGATTTTCAAGAGCTTAGTAACAAATATGGTCTTGATACTCAAATTCTTATTGATTGTTTTAGAACCCACGCTTCTCATATTAATGCTCCTAAAGAAAAATGGGACATGTATCATGAGCCTTTTAAAGACACTTGCATGGAATATGAAGGTTGTTATTAATGATAGCAATAAACATGATCAAACCTCTAAAAGTACTATTTCTTATAAGCATGTTAATTTTTGTGGAATACATAGACCTTGTGAGAATAATCAAATTGAAGAAGAATATTGTATCACCCACACGAATGAAAAAACTAGAATGTGGTATAGGGCTCTCAATGATCTTGGTAAAAAAGTTTGTGCCCTCCATCCTTTTATTTGTGAACTTTGCTTTGAAGTGGGTCATTTCAATTTCCAATGCTCAGGCCATAATAATAGCCCTTCTAATCCAATGAGTACTGCAAGTTTGTATTGTGATGACATGATCACTCCTAATCAGCATGATGAACTTACATTATTTTTGGGGTGTGAAGAGTTATCAAGAAAAACCTCTTTGGTAGATATGGGTGCTTTTGATATGAATAGTGTCCTGCATGGTTGTCATCTTTATTGTGTTGATAATTTTCACACAAATACTTACATACAAAATATTATAGAAGATGAGATTTTACCAAAATATGATAGGACTAATATGTGTTTTGATCTTATTAATGAAAAGAAGGAATCCTCCAAAGTTTCTTCTATTGTCTCTAACAATGAACCAGGGTATATGGAGAAGCTTCCTTTCAAGCCTCTCCCTCCTAAAGAGAAGATGATAAAGAGGAAAAGGAGGAGTAAAAGGAGGGAGGAAGCGTTATTTTCCCCTAAGCATGTAGCTCCTATTATAGTTTTTGATGAGTCTGAACTCGATGATGTTCCTATGCCTGTTACCTATAGTAGTGATCATGATTGGGAAAAGCACACTCTTTTGATATTGAAAATCTCTTTGGTACCAATTCTGAAAATGATGATATTAATAATTGCTATACTATTAGTGCTATCCATGATCCTTCCAATGATGATATGTTTACAAATGAACACACTTTGGGAGATAACTATTCTGCTTATGAAGATACTATACCTCCAATTTATGATGATTGCAATGATGAATATGATATTTTCAGTCCACCTACTATTGAGGAGGAAATTAATTATGATTATAATATGCCTCCTATATTTGATGATTAGGGTGATGAAAATAATAATGATAGCTATTTTGTTGAATTTGCTCCCACTACAATTAACAAGAATGACTATGTTTATGTGGGGAGTATTAATTATTTTATGCATGTGGCTCATGATAAGAATGTTTTATGTGATAGGTATATTTTTAATTTTATTCATGTTTCTACTGAAAGTTATTATGAGAGAGGGAAACATGGTTCTATGCATCTCAATAATATTAAGTTTCCCCTCTTTATGTTGAAAATTTTGAAGTTGCACTTGTTTTGATTTCCTATGCTTGTTGCTTTGTGCTTTAACGACTTGTTTCTTTACAAGATTCCTAAGCATAGGAAGTGGGTTAGACTTAAATGTGCTTTGAATTTGCTTCGTGATGTTCTCTTTTACTTCAATTCATATTTCTTATATGAGCATCTTCTCAAACTATCAAGCCTAACTTAAAGGCGTTAAAGAAAAGTACTTATTGGAAGATAACCCAAAAGTTTTAGATAAGTCTTGGAAGTTATTACCTCTGTAATAACTGCTCCTTATCCTTTTTATTTGCTTTTTGTGCCAAGAGTAACCTCTAATGAGAGAGAAGTAATGATTGGGAAAGTTGCTGTCCGAAACAGATTTTTGTGCTTCACCATAAAAATTCGTGAGAGAGCTCTGTATGTCGAATTTAGCTGTAATGTTTTGTGCTTCTGCCCCAGGTTGTTATCTAACTTTCGTTAGTTCAACACTTTTTGATTTGAGCAACAGAAGGTCTTCTAAAAAATTCGTCTATACCTGCTGGTCTGCTTTGACTGATTTCTGCCATTTTCTGCATTTGCTTCTTGTTGGTTCCTTCTTGAGTTCTTTTGGGGAGTTGAGATTTTTGAGGGAATTGCTACAGTAGCTAGTGTTCTAATGGAAGTTTATTTGGTGTTAGAACTGAACCTTGAGACTTATTTATCTTAAGTGCACTAATATTGCTAATAAAGATTGTGTGAAGTTTTGTATGAAGGAAAAATTTCAGGTGTATGGAAGGAATGAGTAATGAGATGAAGGATGGACTAAAGCTCAAGCTTGGGGATGCCACGCGGGTCACCCCAAGAAATATCCAAGAAGTACAAGCGTCAAAGCTTGGGGATGCCCAAGGCATCCCCTTCTTTATCAATAAAAATCCCAGGTTTCTTCCAAACGCTTCATTTTTATTGTTTCATGCACAGTTGTGTTTTTCTTGGAGCGTCTTGTTTTTCGCTTTCGTTTTGGTTTTCGTTTGCCTTGGTTTGCTTAGTTTTCTGAATAAATTGGTTGGACCCCCTCTTTCATACATTGGTTTGCAAATAGTTTGGTTTGGTTTGGAAAAGAGTAGGAAAGTTCATACTTATGTGGTAAAAAGAGCTTGTTTTTTGACTCTGGCCTATGCTTTGTCATGCCATGCTTGATATTGTTTTGGCTTTATGCTTAGTATTCCTTGCTGTAGAATGACTTGTTATAAACAATTGAGATTGCTTAATGTGCCTTGGATGAATCATGCGTTGTTTTAGCATATTAAAGCATAGTATAGTGGTATTCTCCTTTGATGCTTTATTTGGGTTGACTTGGCACATGCTCACACCATGTGATGACTATCTCAAGTCACCATAGCCTTTATGATCCTTTAGTTTTCAACTTGTAGTATCACTTTATGCTTTGATCAATGATGTTTTATAGCTCTGCATGATTATGGCCATTATTGCTCTCTTAGTTTGTCGCTCCCAGTCTTTTGCTAGCCTCCACAACAAGTATGAGTTCCACTCATGCATCCAACTCCCTAAACCAAGTTATTCCAAAGAGTCCACCATACCTACCTACTATCTTATGCTATTCTAAGTACATTCATGCTTTTGTTTACCTTCCACTTGTTGTGAGAAAACTAGTGATTAAAGCTCTCACGAACTTGATGGCACACTTTACTTTACTTGCCCTTAATAAAGTTGAACCATTGTGTCTTCTATGTTGTATATGCTTGCACTTATTTGTTGGGAATTAGCAGAACCATGCTTTAATGGGGAACGCTTTCAACATTGCACTTGGTACTTGTACCTAGTTGATATCATGCTCTTTTGTATATGGATGTCGTCGGTGTGAAATGAAAGGGGAGCTTGTAAGTCCATGGAGTTATGTACATGTGTTAGAGAAACGCCTGGGCCGCTGGTCTAATCCATGCTGACATGGTGAAAACCTGCAGCGTAACCATAATGAGCTGTTTATGAAGCATTCTTCTTATAAAAAAAGAGTCCTATATTGAGAAAAAAGAGAAAAAGAAAAAAAGATACTATGAAAAGAGGAAGGAGAGAAAAAATCACCATATTCCCGTGGTAAATAAGAAGAATGCCGAGATGCTCGTTGTATGCTTGCCTTGTCATTTTGATATGGGGATTCTTCCGTATCATCGGGCAAGGGGTACCCTGTTGGCGGTTCTCAATGATACACATGTACTTACGATGACAAGAACTTACCGGTGACTAAACTTGAGTAGCATGAGGAGCGGCCCTCATATACAAGGGACATGAGATTTCTGACTTATACTTCGTCAAGCATGTACACCATAGTTTGTTCACTTTAACCTTAATCACTTCAAGATGCTTATGATAGGGGCAATGAGAGCTAAAAGCTATAAGTACAAAAAAAATTGGAAGCTCTTTATGAGACTTGAGTCCCTACTTCCTTTTACAAAAAGGCCTTTCTTCCACCATTATATTGAGTCTCCACCTTCTATCTTTATGCACCTACTTTGAGAGCATAGTGGCCATTCTTAGTTCTATGTGCATTATCCCAAGAGTAGTTGATTGATGCATAACTTGTTATTGCTTGTTTGAAACTACTGTATCTAGTCACTCTTATGAACTTTGAAGGTGTCCTATGCATTTATATTTGCTACTCTATTGAGGGACAAGCTAAATACTATTATGCTATGTTTTCTTCATGTGAAACAAACAAACGTCTTGCAAAGCATTGTTATTCATGAATCTTTTGTTTGTGCCTTTTCATGTTGCATCATAGTTTCTTTGCTTATTGCTAGAACTTTGTCTTTCATTCTAGGATTGAAGTACTATGATCCTAGCTTTGAATTTTTTGCAAATACTTTGATCAAGTCTTTGATGGTGCATGTCACCTCAAAAATTATTCTTTCTTTTTATCACTTACCTACTCGAGGACAAGCAGGAGTTAAGCTTGGGGATGTTGATACATTGCAAATGTATCTATAATTTTTGATGTTCCATGCTTGGTTTTATCTACTTTCTTATGTTTTGTTCCAACTTTGGAGTACTTTTCATATGATTTCTTGGACTAACCTATTAACAAGATGCCACAGTGCCAGTTGCCTGTTTTCTGCTGTTTTTGGTTCCAGGAAGTCAGAAAATGAATATTCTCATAATTGGACGGGACAAAAGCCAAAGTTCCTATTTTACCGGAAGACTCACGGAGCCAGAATATGAGACGGAGGAGGGCCAGGGCCTGGCCACACCATGTGGTGGCGCGGTCTAGCCCTGGCCGCGCCACCAGGTGGTGTGGGTCCCCTGGCACTCCACCGACTTTGCCTCTTCGCCTATAAGAAGCCTCCCGATGTATAAACCCTAAATAGTCAAGCCTCCATCCACAAAAAGTTCCACAGGGCCGCCTCCACCGAAGGGGAGATTCGGGGGGACAGAAAGTCTCTGTTCTGGCACCCTGCCGGGACGGGGAGTGCCCCCGGCGCCATCTCCATCGATCTCCACCACCATCTCCATCACCGTTGCTGATTCCCATGATGAGGAGGGAGTAGTTCTCTCTCGAGGCTAAGGGTTCTACCGGTAGCTATGTGTTCATCTCTCTCTCTCTATGCATGATAATATTGTGATCATGAGCTTTGTAATCAAGTAGATCTACCTTGCTACTCAAGTGCTTTAATGAATCTCTGCTCTCCCCATTTGTGTGAAAGTGACAGCGTGCTCACCATAGTGGCACTTAGGCTAGAGATTGCAAATACTTGTTATGAGTTATATTTGGAGTTGGATGTCTTTATGAAATTGTGGTGTTTGTTGGACTCATCTAGTACTCAAGGTGACACTGTGGGGTTTTCTAGATGGGAAAGGCTTACTTTGAGGTGTGCTGTTATAGCCCTACCATCGATTAGAGTGTTCAACCGGAGAGCAGTTAAGCGTAGTATCATAAAGAAGAATATATTTATATGAGAGAGTGTTCACTAGTGAAAGTATGATCCCTAGGCCTTGTTTCTAAGCATTGATACACCGTTTTCTACTAGATCTGTTACATGTTTGCTTGCTCCCATCTTTATTTCAGTTTGCCTTTAGTATTTTCCATGCCATCAATCTATTTTCTAGCACCGTTACCACTTATAATTATCCATACCACTTGTATTTCACTATCTCTTCACCGAACTTGTGCACCTATACTCCTGACAAGTGTATTGGGTGTGTTGGGGACACAAGAGACTTCTTGTATCTTGATTGCAGGGTTGCTTGTGAGGGGATACCTTTGACCACTTCCTCCCTGAGTTCGATAAACCTTGGGTGATCCACTTAAGGGAAAACTTGCTGTTGTTCTACAAATCTCTGCACTTGGAGGCCCAACAACTGTCTACAAGAATAGAAGTGCGTAGACATCACAGATACGCGAGTGACATCGCTCGCACCGGCCCAGCGGTACATGGGGTGGATCCTGGCCTGCAGAGGCTGGACGCGGCGGCGCAACCACGTGCGAATGAGAGCGGCTCCTCCCTCTTCTTTACCTATGCGACTTTCGAGGTCGCAGACGCGCTTATACAGCACCTCCATTTCCTCGGACTCGCCATGCATCACAACATTCTTCCAGGAACGCCTCCTCTTGCACGGCATCGCAGGATCGAAGGGCGTGAGTCCGTAGTGCTCCCCGTCAGCCTTTTGGTCACGGATGTAGAACCACTTGTCTCTCCACCCTTGGACAGACGCAGTGAACTTGATGTTAAAGTAGGTGACAGAGGAGTCGACGTGGATCTTGCAGCCTCCTACGTGGTAGACTACCGAACCGGACACCGACTGACATTTCAGCTTAAAAAGCCTCTCGAAGAGGCCAAAGTGTGGCTCGATTCCGAGCCAGCACTTGAAGAGAGTGATGAAGCAAGAGATGTGGAGAATGGAATTTTGGGATTGCTGGTGAAGCTGGAGCCCATAGAAACAAAGGAGACTATGGAGGAAAGGATGTAGGGCGAGAGAAAGACCTTAGATGATGAACGGAAGGAAAATCACCTGGAAACCCGAAGGACAAGGGATTACCTCCTCACCGGGCACTCGCGAGTCGTCCTCCGCGGGTGGAAGAACTCCATCTTGACGATGAAGATGTAGCTCGGCGGGCTTGATCATGGACACGCGCTAGGCGCCGTTGGTGATGCGGGTGCCCGCACCTTTATTCTTCCCAGCGCCGGTGGCGCTGGTTCCCACGATGGTAGTACTGCCCTTCTTCTTGGTGGCGGCAATGGTGGCCGCAGATCCAGCGGCGGCGCCTCCCTTCTTCTTACCCATCCTTCGGTGGTGGTGCGAACGCAGGAAGTAACTGGGGAAGACACGGAGATGGTCTAGTGCCACGAAGAGAAAGTGCGCAAGGAAGTAGAGAGAGCGACAATGGCGAAGGAGGCACGAGCAAGAAGAGATGGGGTAATTTACCGCAGCAGCGCTGCTACTTAACCTCTTCACGGATGCCATCCAACGGCCAGCAGAAACCCTACTAGACGTGTGGCGCACATCGCCATCGACACGTGGTGATGCTGAACCACGAACCGTCCCCCTACTATTCCCATTACGCGCGGAAATCGAGGAGACGCAGTTAAAACACAAGATTACGCATGCCTAGTCAAATCAAAGTCAAAAAGTGGGAACCACCGCTCGTCACGTCTGGTCAAAATTGCTCAAGCGAGAAATGAGGTCATCACACCGTTAGCAGTGATGTCATCCATACCAGCAGAAGAAACTCTTTAACTACTTTAGTCCTTGCTCGAGTCTTCAACTCAACCAAGCACTCGGGGGCTACTCCCATAGGGAGTGCTGGTCGCGCACCCTACGATTATCTTTATGTAGATATATGAACATTCAAGACAAACCAATCACTCGAATCTACGATTCGATTGCGAATTATGGGTTACTACCATAGGGAGCACCGAAAGCAAATCTGACCGAAACAAGCAACAAAAGACGACAGCAGTCGCAAAAGGTCTTTAGTCCCCGCTCGAGTCTTCGACTCAACCAGGTACTCAGGGCTACTCCCATAGGGAGCGCTGGTCGCGCATGATACGTCCAAAACGTATCTACTTTCCCGAACACTTTTGCTATTGTTTCTCCTCTAAACTTGTGTGATTTGGATGCAACTAATACGGATTGACGTTGTTTTCAGCAGAATTGCCTTGGTGTCTACTTTTTGTGCAGAAAATCAACTATCAGGAAAAATCCCGGAAAATATGCCAAAAATCCTATTTCACCTAAAGACTCTAGGAGCCAGAATACGAGACGGAGAAGAGCCCTAGGGTGGCCACACCACCTGGTGGCGCGGGCCAGGCTAGGCCGCGCCAGGGGGTGGTGTGGGCCCCCCAGGCACCCCCTCGGCCTCTCTCTTCGTCTATAAGGAGCCTTCTGACCTAAAAACTTCGGGGGGTTCAACGTTTTTCCAGAAGGAGTTCCGCTCCGCCACCACCACCAGATTCCACGAAACAGTACCAGAAACTCCGTTCTGGCACCCTACCGGGACGGGGAATTGGAGGAGATCATCGCCATCATCATCACCATCACTTCTCCATCGACCATCCATGTTTCCCCCATCTATGAGTGAGTAATCCCCCGCTGTAGGCTATGGGGATGGTAGGGATTGGATGAGATCGTTCATGTAATGGCATCAGATTGTTAGGGCATGGTGCCTAGTATCTTTTATTAGTGCTTTATAACTTTGTTGCGACTTGTTGTGCTTAATGCTTGTCACTAGGGCCCGAGTGCCATGATTTCAGATCTGAAATTATTATTGATTCATTATGATAGTATTGTTCTTGGTCTTATCTGCAAGTTGTATACACATGTTGTTGTCCGGAACCTATGGCACCGAAGTGACAGAAATTGGGATAACCGGAAGGGAAAGGCTTTGATGTGAGGATCACATGTGTTCATGGAGTGTTAATGCTTTGCTCCGGTGCTCTATTAAAAGGAGCACCTTAATTGCCAGTAGTTCCCTAAAGGCCCCGCTGCAAACGGGCTAGCAGGACAAAAGATGTTATGCAAGTTCTCATTGCGAGCACGTATGACTATATATGGAATACATGCCTAGGATTGTCTAGTACTTGGGTGCTTTATCTTATTTATCTGCAATTGCCCTATGTTCTGATTGCTATGTGAATTGTCTTGTCCATGCAGCGCCCGTCCATCCATCCCTATGCCTACCGCACTCGAATCCCACTGTTTACCGCTTTTGTTACTATTGTCTTTGCTTTACTACTGCTGCTACTTTACTATTCCTACTACAAAACTGTTGCTACTGATAAACTGCTATGAGCAAGATTGTTTCCAGGTGCAGCTGAATTGACAACTCAGTTGTTAAGGCTGATAAATATTCTTTGGCTCCCCTTGTGTCGAATCAATAAATTGGGTTTCACTTCCCTCGAAAATACTGCGATACACCCCCTATACTTGTGGGTCATCAAGACTATTTTCTGGCGCCGTTGCCGGGGAGCATAGCTTTATTTAATAAGTTCACTTGGATTCTCTATTGTTCGCTGCTATCCATCCATCATGGGTAAGTCTCGTGATGGTAAGGTTCCTATTTTACCATCCACTACAAGAAGAGGTATGGTTCTGAACACCTCTGCTGCTCTTGATTCACCGTCTGTTCTGAGTAAGTTCCTTACACCACCACATACACATGCTACACACACTGCTAGTACTGCTGAATCTGAAACTTCTGATGCTTATGATGCTGCTTCTACTGTGCTTGATAAGAGTGGTTCATTAGGTCCTTTCCTAGATGCTATGATTGCTAGAACTATAGCTAGAAATACCGAAACTCCTAATGAAGACACTACCACACCTGTTAGCTCACCTGAGTCTAGTGAGAGTTATGATATTGAAGATGGTTATGTTGAGATGACTGATGAGTTTATTAAAGAATGTAAGAACACCCATGATAGGAGCGCTGCTAAGAGTCTCCTTGAGAGGCATACTATTAGACCCAAATTATATCCTGCTGCTAAGTTTGCTGCTTCTCCCATAAACATTATAGATGAAGATTATGATTTCTCTCTCGATCTATCTTACATAGCTATTGTTGAGAAAGAACCTTTTTGTGGGACTAAGAATGAAAGTGCGGTAGCACATATGAATGAACTTTCTACTATGAGTGGCTTGTTTTCTGATGATATTAAGATGCGTACTTATTTTGTTGCTAAGATTTTTCCTTTTTCACTGAAAGGAGAAGCTAAAACTTGGTTTAGTAATTTAACTCCTGGATCTATTGATAGCCCTGAGTGCTTGATTAGTACTTTTCTGCAGAAATATTTTCCTCCCAGTGCTAGACATGCTATTTTGCAGGAACTTTTTGATTTTAAATAGGGAGAAAAAGAGGTATTACTCGAATCTTGGGGAAGGTTTTGCGCTTTGATTCATGCACAGGCTGGAAGTCCATTACCTAAGAATGAGCTTCTTGATATATTTTATAATGGACTAACCGAGGAATCTAGGACATACCTAGATAGTTGTGCTGATTGTGTTTTCAGGAATAGGACTCCAAAGGAAGCTGAGGAATTAACGGCTAAAATAAGCAAGAATTATGAAGATTGGACTCCTCCTAAACAAGCTATACCTGAAGTAATTGTACCTGAATCATCTATTCACATGCCTATTCCAACATCAAAGAAGAGGGGAGTTATTGAATTAAATGATGAAGTGATGAAGGAAGCTAAGAAATGTCTTAAGGGGAAGGGTATTAAAGCTGCAGATGTCAAGAATTCACCTCCTATAGAAGAATTATGTAAGCCTATTCCCTACTCATCCACTATTGAGGTACACTCCCTCCAACACTTTGATGAAGGTGATATCCCTTACCTGAAACCTCCTGATCAATGCTTAGAAGAATTTGATATCTTTATTGTTAAGCAAGATAATTTTAACAAAAGGGTGCAAAATCATCTAATGGAAAACACGAGAGCTATTGTTGAGTTGAAAGATATTGTGGAAAGGACCTCTAATGATGTTAAAATGATTGTTAAACACTTTAAAATGGTTCTAACTCAAATAGATCAACTCGCTAAAGTACAAAATGACTTGCTAGTTAATGCTGCTAAACAAAAACATGCTTATGAAATTAGAACTAGAAGTGGAGCTGCTACCCAGGATCCTCTATATCCTGAGGGGCATCCCAAAAGAATTGAGCAGGATTCTCAACAAGCTGAAAATAGTGGTTTTACTCGTAAGAAAAGGAAAAAGAAACATAAAACTATCGTAGAACCCTCTGAACCTGCTATAGATCCTAATAGTATATCTATCTCTAATGCTGAAACTGAAAGTGGTAATGAAGAAAATGAAGTCCCTAGTGAAGAAACAGTTGAAGAAGAACCTGAAAACCACACTAAGAATACTAAATACACTAAAGAAGATTTTATTGCTAAGAAACATGGTAGTGAAAGAGAACCTTGGGTCCAAAAACCTATGCCTTTTCCTGATAAGAAACACAAGTCTAAGGAAGATGAACCTTGTCAATTTGTGAAGCTAACCATGTCTGTGGTGCAGGATTTCCAATTTAGTCACTCTTTGACTAACCCCATGGTCCATTACAAAATTTACAATATTGCTGTCAACCTTTATCTTGATGATTTTTGTACAGCTATTAAGGTACCTCAATGGGGATCATGTAAGAAGATTAAGGAGAGACCTGAACCACTCATGGATTTATATGCAGAAATTTGCCAAGGGAGTAGCTTCTCGAAGGAGAGTGGAAAAATACGTAACATTCATCTTCCCTCCATTCGCTACTTTGCCTACTTTATTGCCAAGTGTGTTCTTGCTAGGAAAACTGCCAATAAGTTATCTTCATTTGATCTAGCATTTATCTCTGCTGCTCTTAGACGAGATAGGTCTTACAACTTGGGTGCTTTGATAGCTTTCCATCTTGCTGCTAACCGTGAGAAAGGTGGAATTTGTGGAGGCCTTATTACTTCTCGTTTACTAGCATTGCATGGTTTAGTGCCTCATCATCTAGACCTACAGTTTCCCATAGAGAGGCTTGATTTTAATTCCATGATACAACATAAATTTATTTCCTCGTGGGCTAGTTTGAGTGAGTTATCTTATGAAATAACCTTTCTCAAGGCTGGCTGGAGAAAGAGCAAGTCTGAGCATGTTGTTCTTTTGCCTGCACCTGTTTTGTTTAACCTTGATAACAGGGAAGGATGGTCCCTCACTGAGGAGGAGCTTGACACGTACCTGGGAGAGCTTTCCCAGCAGGAGCAGGACACTAGAAGGGAGGTCACGGATGATTCGGTCCAGCCCTCAAATGAGGGAGAGTCTTCATATCAGCAGCCCGCTTATGATTGGGGAGCTTTCTCTTCTTCTCAAGGGCCCAGCTACGACCATTCTTACCAAGATCCGCCCGCTTGGAACCCCTATTCGTACATGGATTGATACCCACTTAGGCCAAAAGCCTAAGCTTGGGGGGAGGTACGCCGACACTGCACTCATCTCCATATCATGTTGCGTCGGTACTTTGTATATTCATGTTTTCGTTCTCTTTTTAGTCTTCGTTCTTCTTTGCTTTTGCTTTCTAAAAACACAAAAAGACCAAAAATATTTTTGTTGTTTCTCTTTGGTTTGCTTCTTCTTTTTTCCTTGGTTTGCTTTTCCCTTTTTGCTTTGTTTGAACTATTCGAAAAATCCAAAAAGATTTTGCTTTGTTTTTCCCTTTTTAGTTCTTGTTTAAAAATCGAAAACACCAAAAATATTTGTCGTTCTTCTTTGTTTTTGTGAGTTTTCTACAGGGTTCGGCAGTTCTCAGTGGAATATTGGTTTCATATTATTATTCAAGCCACACAAGTGAAGAGCAATAATGAGGATTAATGACAACTTGAGGCGTGGTAAGAGGCTGGTAACGAACTCTATTTTTTTTCATTTTTGTACATATACTTATCACTGTGGGCATGCTTAGTCATTTCATGTAGAGTGTATGTTTTCTTTGGATGCTTAATAGATCTTGCTTTCTTTTGATTAGCTCTAGCTCGCTAATAGTTTGTAGCATGTCTTATGAATGTTTGTCTGCATTGCTCTATTCATAAATTGGTATGACACTATGGTATCCTCCTCTGAATGTTTCATTTGATTGACTTGGCACATGCTCATGACTGTAATAATCAGTTAAGCCTTGATGAATTATTTTGCCTTGAGGATCTTGAATCACTTTCATGCCATGAGTAGTCCTGTTTTGTTGCAAGCATGATAATGACAGCTATTGCTCTCTCGTTTGTCGCTCCCTTACTATTGCTAGCCTTCATTCCCACTGAGTGTTTTACTCATGTTTCCAAACGCCCTAAACCGAATATTGCCAAAGTGTCCACCATACCTACCTATTAGCATCATTTGCTACTTCCGTGCATATTCAATATGCCTTGTTTTCTTCCGAATAAAATGTTTGCTTGTTATGGGAAAGTTAGTTAGTAAAGCTCTCACGAACTTGATGGCACACTTTATTTCCTGCACTTAATAAACCTGAACCATTGTGAACTCTCCATGAAAGTTATATGCTTGCAAATTATAGGCTGGGGATTAGTAGAACCGTGCTGTCACGGGGAACGCTTTCAACACTTGTAAATATATACCCAGTTGATACCTTGCTATTTTGTTTGCGGATGTCGTCGGTGTGAAATAAAAGGGGAGCTTGTAAGTCCATGGAGTTATGTATGTGTGTTAGAGAAACGCCTAGGCCGCTGGTCTAATCCATGCTGACATGGTGGAAACCTGCAGCGTAACCATAATGATATCTATGAAGCATTCTTCTTATAAAAAAGAGAGAGATAGCTATTGAGAAAAAAGAAAAAAAGAGTTTTATAAAAAGAGGAAAGAGAGAAAAAAGCACCATTTTCCCATGGTAATTAAGAAGATTGCTGAGATACTCATTGTCTGCTTGCCTTGTCATTTTGATATGGGGATTCTTCCGTATCATCGGGCAAGGGGTACCCCGTTGGTGGTTCTCAATGATACGCACATACTTACGATGACAAGAACTTACCGGTAACTAAAGTTGAGTAGCATGAGGAGCGGCCCTCGTACTCAAGGGACTTGGGATTTTTAATTTATAGTCTATCAAGCATATAACTCAGATTGGACCTCACTTTCACCTTAACCACATTAAAGATGCTTATGATAGGGGCAATGAGAGCTCAAAGCTAACAAGTACCATACTTTCAGCATTTGGAAACCTTTCAAAATTATTCAAAACCTTTTTCTTCTACTTGTTGAGTCCCCACACATTCTTTGAGCACTTTCTTGAGAGCATAGTTGTCATTCTTTATGTTTGTTCTATTACTTGATTATTTGTGTTATGACTTTGATGCTTGTATTCTTGATATCTTTACTTCTAGTCATCACTTGAACTTCAGAGGTGCCTTGGTATTCATAATCAAAGGCAAGCGAGATACCACTCTATCATACCTTTCTATGAGCATTGTAATGTTGCTTATGTTCGTGCTTCATGCTACTTATTATTCTTGAGTTGGAATCTCTTCATAGCTTGCAAAGACTATTATACTTAGTTGCATACTCTTTATTATGAATTGTCTAAGTAGTTGATCACATTGCTGAGAATATTTACATCATATGAAGCAAAATGTGTTCGTGAAAGTTCTTTTATCGCACTCAGTTTTCAACTGAATTGCTTGAGGACAAGCAATAAGCTAAGCTTGGGGGGAGTTGATACGTCCAAAACGTATCTACTTTCCCGAACACTTTTGCTATTGTTTCTCCTCTAAACTTGTGTGATTTGGATGCAACTAATACGGACTGACGCTGTTTTCAGCAGAATTGCCTTGGTGTCTACTTTTTGTGCAGAAAATCAACTATCAGAAAAAATCCCGGAAAATATGCCAAAAATCCTATTTCACCCGAAGACTCCAGGAGCCAGAATACGAGACAGAGAAGAGCCCTAGGGTGGCCACACCACCTGGTGGCGTGGGCCAGGCCGCGCCAGGGGGTGGTGTGGGCCCCCCAGGCACCCCCTCAGCCTCTCTCTTCGCCTATAAGGAGCCTTCTGACCTAAAAACTTCGGGGGGTTCGACGTTTTTCCAGAAGGAGTTCCGCTCCGCCGCCACCACCAGATTCCACGAAACAGTACCAGAAACTCCGTTCTGGCACCCTGTCGAGACGGGGAATTGGAGGAGATCATCGCCATCATCATCACCATCGCTTCTCCATCGACCATCCATGTTTCCCCATCTATGAGTGAGTAATCCCCTGCTGTAGGCTATGGGGATGGTAGGGATTCGATGAGATCGTTCATGTAATGGCATCAGATTGTTAGGGCATGGTGCCTAGTATCTTTTATTAGTGCTTTATGACTTTGTTGCAACTTGTTGTGCTTAATGCTTGTCACTAGGGCCCGAGTGCCATGATTTTAGATCTGAAATTATTATTGATTCATTATGATAGTATTGTTCTTGGTCTTATCTACAAGTTCTATACACACGTTGTTGTCCGGAACCTATGGCCCCGAAGTGACAGAAATCGGGATAACCGGAAGGGAAAGGCTTTGATGTGATGATCACATGTGTTCACGGAGTGTTAATGCTTTGCTCCGGTGCTCTATTAAAAGGAGCACCTTAATTGCCAGTAGTTCCCTAGAGGCCCCGCTGCAAACGGGCTGGCAGGACAAAAGATGTTGTGCAAGTTCTCATTGCGAGCACGTATGACTATATATGGAATAAATGCCTAGGATTGTCTAGTACTTGGGTGCTTTATCTTATTTATCTGCAATTGCCCTATGTTCTGATTGCTATGTGAATTGTCTTGTCCATGCAATGCCCGTCCATCCATCCCTATGCCTACCGCACTCGAATCCCACTGTTTACTGCTTTTGTTACTACTGTCCTTGCTTTACTACTGCTGCTACTTTACTATTCCTACTACAAAATTGTTGCTACTGATAAATTGCTGTGAGCAAGATTGTTTCCAGGTTCAACTGAATCGACAACTTAGTTGTTAAGGCTGATAAATATTCTTTGGCTCCCCTTGTGTCGAATCAATAAATTGGGTTTCACTTCCCTCAAAAATACTGCAATACACCCCCTATACTTGTGGGTCATCAACGCACCCTATGATTATTTGTATATCATACCGTGTGTTGACAACATCCACACTCAAATGCTATGGCGACTCCGCCTCATACTTTCCCTACAAAGAGACTTCGTCTCCTGGGTCATCCGAACCATCTCCGCGATGACAAAAAACTCTGATGTCGCGCTTGCAGCGTGAAGATAAGACCTGAATAAGGCCAGAAACATATCCGTGCCTGCAGGTACGATGAACATGCCTTGACGGACGCGTCGAGTGCTTACACTTATACACTGGAATTCGACTCCCGTAAGACCTTCGCGGCCTGAGTCGAATTATGCCAGCACTTTTCCGAATTCGAGTCCGGGGACTCGAGTTTGAGTAGATTGCGTTGTTTTGCCCTAAGGCAGTTAACTGATACCGATACATCGGCTAAATCAAGCACGTATATCAACAATCCCTATGACACAAATAGAACACTCGAAAAAATGCTCAGTCATGCACTCGAAAGGCTTCATAAAGTCTCCAATCGAATCTACGATTCCACTGGACACTCGAGGGCTACTGACATGGGTATACCTTACAGGTACTCGAGTATGGCATATACGGTCCAGATACGATAGAAGCCCACGGCATTGCCAAGGCCCAATAAGGAATTCGAGTGGCCCACAGACTCTTGATTACTTGCGAGAAAAGAAGAAGCTTAAGATAGAAAGTTCAAAGGGAAAACCCTAATCTGTAACCGACTCGACCTGCTACCCGAGACCTAGCCTATCTATATAAAGGCTAGGAGGGGCGGCGAGGAGGACGATCACAACCCTAGTTTCCACAACTCTCGCCAGATTGCATCTGCGCGCCCCTGTAATCTTTGATTCCATCGTTAATTCCAAGAGCAGACAAGCAGGAGTAGGGACCTCGACGATGCCTGATCCTGGGTAAAACTTGCGTCCCTGTGTGCTTGTTTGCTAGCCGATTGATGCCTCTAGCGCTCCCTCCTTCTCCAAAACCCAAGTACATAACAATGGGCATTGACGAGTTAAACCTTCGTCACTGGCGGTGGTCCGACTGGCTCGGTTGAGCATGGTGGCTGTTGGCCCAAAATATATCGAGCTCATTGGGGAACCCCAAGAGGAAGGTATGATGAGCACAGCAACAAGTTTTCACTCAGTACGAAACCAAGGTTTAATCGAACCAGTAGGAGAAAGGAAACACCCCAAAGGTGTTGCTAGCTGAGACTTGGCAGGGCGCACTACCAGTGCTAGAACCAACATGGAGACCTGCACAACACAACACAGAACTTTGCCCCCAACTTGCGATGAGTTTGTCAATCTCACCAGTTTTGCTGAAAACAAAGGAGTAAACGTATCGAATGGAAGGAAGTAATAGTTTGTAGAAAGTAAACACAAAGCAGTAAACAGTTGATTGTAGATTGTATGTAAAAGAAAGGACCGGGGTCCATAGTTCACTAGAGGTGGCTCTCCTAAAGAAAGATAACATGCTGGGTGAACAAATTACAGCGGGACAATTGACAAACATCGAGAAAGCATACAAGCATATACTACTCATCTTGACTCCTTTGACATTCGATTAGGCATTACAACATTGTACATAGACCGCCATCCAACTGCATCTATGACTAATAATCCACCTTCAGGTTATCATCCGAACCCCCTCCAGTATTAAGTCGCAAGCAACAGATTATTGCATTACGAATTGCGTGTAAAGTAAACAATACGGTTGTTCTATGAACAAAGGATTGTTGTTTTCTCCCTAGTAGCAACAGCACATCTAGTACCTTAGAGATTTCTGTCACTTCCCTAGATTACCAGAGGCATGAACCCACTATCGAGCATAAATACTAACTCTTGGAGTTGCTAGCATCTACTTGGCCAAGATAGCTACTAACAACGGAAAGCATGCAAGATCACAAATAACAAAGACATGATAGAATCAATAATCAATCTGAAATAGCATCTCAATATCCATCGGATCCCTGCAAACACAACATGTAGAATTACAAATAGATGATGTTGATCATGAACGGAGCTCACAAGATATAAACATGAAAGCACAAAGGAGGCGAACCAGCCATCTAGCTACTACATGGACCTGTATTCCAGAGATGAACTACTCACGCATCACACCGGAGGCTTGCATGATGATGAAGAAGGCCTCCAGGGTGAATTCCCCTCTCCGGTAGGGTACCAGGAAGAGCTTCAGATCCCTCCCCATCTAGGGATGGAGATGACGGCGGCTACAGACTCTTTCGTGGATTTTTTATCGGGTACTTAGGATTTTGATATCAGAGGCAATATATAGGCGGAAGGAGAGGCTGAGGGGGTGCTGGGGTGGGCCAGACCACCCCCTGGCTCGGGCCAGGCCTGGCCGCGCGGCCAGGTGATGTGGCCAGGCCCCAGCCCCTCTCCGTCTCATATTCTGGCTCCAAGTGTCTCCCGGTAAAATAGTGACTTTGGCTTTTGTCCCGTCCAATTCCGAGAATATTCATTTTCTGACTTCCTGGAACCAAAAACAGCAGAAAACAGGCAGCTGGCACTGTGGCTCTTGTTAATATGTTAGTCCAAGAAATAATATGAAAAGTACTCCAAAGTGTGGACAAAACACAAGAAAGTAGATAAAACCAAGCATGGAACACCAAAAATTATAGATACATTTGCAATGTATCAACATCCCCAAGCTTAACTCCTGCTCGTCCTCGAGTAGGTAAGTGATAAAAAGAAAGAATAATTTTTGAGGTGACATGCACCATCATAAACTTGATCAAAGTATTTGTAAAACATTCAAAGCTGGGATCATAGTACTTCAATCATAACATGAAAGACAAAGTTCTAGCAATAAGACAAAGAAACTATGTTGCAACATGAAAAGGCACAAACAAAAGATTCATGAATAACAATGCTTTTTAAGACGTTTGTTTGTTTCACATAAAGAAAACATAGCATAATAGTATTCAGCTTGTCCCTCATAGAGTAGCAAATATGAATGCATAGGACACCTTCAAAGTTCATAAGAGTGACTAGATACAAATACTTTTCATCTCAATATGTAAGTGGAAGAAAGGCCTTCATAGAAGGAAGTAGGGATTCAAGTCTCATAAAGAGCTTCAAAAAATTATTGTACTTAATAGCTTTTAGCTCTCATTGCCCCTATCATAAGCATCTTGAAGTGATTAAGGTTAAAGTGAACAAACTATGGTGTATATGCTTGACGAAGTATAAGTTAGAAATCCCATGTCCCTTGAATACGAGGGCCACTCCTCATGCTACTCAAGTTTATTCACCGGTAAGTTCTTGTCATCGTAAGTACATGTGTATCATAGAGAACCACCAACGGGGTACCCCTTGCCCGATGATACGGAAGAATCCCCATATCAAAATCACAAGGCAAGCAGACAACGAGCATCTCGGCAATCTTCTTATTTACCATGGGAATATGGTGCTTTTTCTCTCTTTCCTCTTTTCATAATCTCTCTTTTTTTTCTCTTTTTCTCTTTTTTTTTCAATATGGGACTCTTTTTTTTATAAGAAGAATGATACATAGACAGCTCATTATGGTTACGCTGCAGGTTTCCACCATGTCAGCATGGATTAGACCAGTGGCCCAGACATTTCTCTAACACATATACATAACTCCATGGACTTACAAGCTCCCCTTTCATTTCACACCGACAACATTCATAGACAAAAGAGCATGATATCAACTAGGTACAAGTACCAGTGCAATGTTGAAAGCGTTCCCCATGACAGCATGGTCTGCTAATCCCCAACAAATAAATGCAAGCATATACAACATAGACGACACAATGGTTCAAGTTTATTAAGGGCAAGAAAAGTAAAGTGTGCCATCAAGTTCGTGAGAGCTTTAATCACTAGTTTTCTCATAACAAGTTTAATTTGGAAGGTAAACAAAAACATGAACATAATTGGAATAGCATATGCTAGTAGGTAGGTATGGTGGACTCTTTGGAATAACTTGGTTTAGGGAGTTGGATGCATGAGTGGAACTCATACTTGGTTGCGGAGGCTAGCAAAAGACTGGGAGCGACAAACTAAGAGAGCAATAATGGCCATAATCATGCAGAGCGACAAAACATCTTTGATCAAAGCATAAAGTGATACTACAAGTTGAAAACTAAAGGATCATAAAGGCTATGGTGACTTTGGATAGTCATAACATGGTGTGAGCATGCGCCAAGTCAACCCAAATAAAGCACCAAAGGAGAATACCACTATACTATGCTTTAATATGCTAAAACAACGCATGATTCATCCAAGGCACATTAAGCAATCTCAATTGTTTATAACAAGTCATGCTACAACAAAGAATACTAAGCATAAAGCCAAAACAATATCAAGCATGGCATGACAAAGTATAGGGCACAGTCAAAAACAAGCTCTTTTTACCACATAAGCATGAACTTTCCTACTCTTTTCCAATCCAAACCAAACTATTTAAAAACCAATGTATGAAAGAGGGGGTCCAACCAATTTATTCGGCAAACTAAGCAAACCAAGCAAACGATAAACCAAAATGAAAACAAAAAAGAAGACGCTCCAAGAACAACAAAATTGTGCATGAAACAATAAAAATGAAGCGTTTGGAAGAAACCTGAGATTTTTATTGATGAAGAGGGGATGCCCAGGCATCCCCAAGCTTTGACGCTTGTACTTCTTGGATATTTCTTGGGGTGACACGCGTGGCATCCCCAAGCTTGAGCTTTAGTCCATCCTTCATCTCATTACTTATTCCTTCCATACACGTGAAATTTTTTTCTTCATACAAAACTTCACACAATCTTTATTAGCAACATTAGTGCACTCAAGATAATAAGTCTTTATGTTCAGTTCTAACACCAAAAAAACTTCCAGTAAAACACTATCTACTGTAGCACTTCCCTCAAAAATCTCAATTCCCCAAAAGAACTCAAAAAAGGAACCAACAAGAAACAAATGCAGAAAATGGCAAAAATCTTTCAAAACAGACCAGCAGGTAAAGACATATTTTTTCGAAGATCTTCTGTTGCTCAAATCAAAAAGTGTTGAACTAACGAAAGTTAAATAACAACCTGGGGCAGAAGCAAAAAAATTCACGCCTCAAAAGGACGTACAGAGATTTTACACGAATTTTTACGGTGAAGCACATAAATCTGTTTCAGGACAACAACTTTCCCAATCATTATTTCTCTCTCATTAGAGGTTAATCTTGGAACAAAAAGCAAATAAAAAGGATAAGGAGCGGTTATTAGTAAAGTAATAACTCCAAGACTCATCTAAAACTTTTGGATTATTTTCCAATAAGTAATTTACTTTAACGCCTTTAAGTTAGGCATAAGAAGCAGGAAAAAGGATCAAGTGTTCTCAAATGAAGAAGCATTAAGATTAATACCAGAAATATCTTTAACAAGGCAAGGTATCTCATCCAAATAAGTTCTAGAGGATCCTCTCTCAACTTTGGTTCACTATTTTCATCAAACGGGTTTTTGGGAACAATCCAATCAAGATTCTTTTCTATGGCTTCATGCATTGCCACTAGTTTAAAGGGTATTGGTATCTTCGTTTCCTCCCTATTAGGTTCAGTTTTGTTCATATTTGCACGTGTACCAACAACATCTACGCATGAGCCTAGCATATTGAAACGTTCAAAGACTTTTCTAGCTTCCTTGGCAACATCATAGAATTCCTTAAACAAAGTTTCTAGAATAAAATCCCTCTTTTTCAGGGTCCTCAATTTCTTTAAGTTTAAGAAACATTACTTGCATTAAGGGGTTGAGGTTAACAAACCTAGCTTCCAACATGTGAACTAAAAAAGCTGCAGCAATCTCATAGTTTGGAGCAAGTTCTGCAAGGGGTCTATCCTCAATATCCTCATGCTTACTAACATGATTAAAGAATTCCTCAATATTATCTTTTCCAATTATAGAACCACTACCTATTGAAAGGTCTTTCAGGGTGAATTTAGGGATCAACATGGTGTGCTAAGGGGAAGGTAACAACTAAAGGAGACTTATTTTTTTTATGTTTTTGATAAAGAAAGCAAACTTGTTAAACAATTTTTTGTGTGTTTTTGATAAAGAAACAAGCAAACAAAACAAAAGTAAACTAAGCAAAACAAAAATAACAAAGTAAAGAGATTGGTTATGAGGGACTCCCCTTGTGAAGATGTCCTTGACTCCCCAGCAACGGCGCCAGAAAAAAGGTTGTTGGCCCAAAATATATCGAGCTCGTTGGGGAACCCCAAGGGGAAGGTATGATAAGCACAGCAGCAAGTTTTTCCTCAGTACGAAACCAAGGTTTAATCGAACCAGTAGGAGTAAGGAAACACCCCAAAGGTGTTGCTAGCTGAGCCTTGGCAGGGCGCACTACCGGTGCTAGTAGCAACATGGAGACCTGCACAGCACAACCACAAAACTTTGCCCCCAACTTGCGATGAGGTTGTCAATATCACCGGTTTTGCTGAAAACAAAGGATTAAACATATCGAATGGAAGTAATAGTTTGCAGAAAGTAAACACAAATCAGTAAACAGTTGATTGTAGATTGTATGTAAAAGAAAGGACCGGGGTCCATAGTTCACTAGAGGTGGCTCTCCTTAAGATAGATAACATGTTGGGTGAACAAATTACAGCGGGGCAATTGACAAACATCGAGAAAGCATACAAGCATATACTACTCATCTTGACTCCTTTGAGATTCGATTGGGCATTACAACATTATACATAGACCGTCATCCAACTGCATCTATGACTAATAATCCACCTTCAGGTTATCATCCGAACCCCCTCCAGTATTAAGTTGCAAGCAATAGATTATTGCATTACGAATTGCGTGTAAAGTAAACAATATGATTGTTCTATGAACAAAGGATTGTTGTTTTCTCTCTAGTAGCAACAGCACATCTAGTACCTTAGAGATTTCTGTCACTTCCCCAGATTACCAGAGGCATGAACCCACTATCGAGCAGAAATACTAACTCTTGGAGTTGCTAGCATCTACTTGGCCAAGATAGCTACTAACAACGGAAAGCATGCAAGATCACAAATAACAAAGACATGATAGAATCAATAATCAATCTGAAATAGCATCTCAATATCCATCGGATCCCCGCAAACACAACATGCAGAATTACAAATAGATGATCTTGATCATGAACGGAGCTCACAAGATCTAAACATGAAAGCACAAAGGAGGAGAACCAGCCATCTAGCTATTACATGGACCCATAGTCCAGAGATGAACTACTCACGCATCACACCGGAGGCTTGCATGATGATGAAGAAGGCCTCCAGGGTGAATTCCCCTCTCTGGCAGGGTGCCGGGAATAGCTTCAGATCCCTCCCGATCTAGGGATGGAGATGACGACAGCTACAGACTCTTTCGTGGATTTTTGATCGGGTACTTAGGATTTTGATATCAGAGGCAATATATAGGCGGAAGGAGAGGCCGAGGGGGTGCTAGGGTCGGCCAGACCACCCCCTAGCATGGGCCAGTCCTGGCCGCGCGGCCAGGCCCCAGCCCCTCTCCGTCTCGTATTCTAGCTCCAAGTGTCTCCCGGTAAAATAGTAAATTTGGCTTTTGTCCCATCCAATTCCGAGAATATTCATTTTCTGACTCCCTGGAACCAAAAATAGCAGAAAGACTTGTTAATAGGTTAGTCCAAGAAATCATATGAAAAGTAGTCCAAAGTATGGACAAAACACAAGAAAGTAGATAAAACCAAGCATGGAACACCAAAAATTATAGATACATTTGCAACGTATCAGTGGCGACGACGCTGTGGCTTGGCGGCGGGGATCTGCGGTGGTGGCAGATCCACAGGTAGATGGAGAAGGGACTAGTGTTGGGGTTGGCGATGACGGTGATGGTGACACCTTTGCTGCAGTGCGGAGGTGAGGCTTCACGAGTTTATTCGGGCTCGACCAGGCTAGGGAGGGCCTGGTTTGCCCCTGCTGCAACATCCGGTCGGCTACCACCTTCATGCAGTGGAGATAGTTCCCTCCCGCATGCTGATATCATGCCGACCCTCGCCGAAGGTTACTCCTTTTCGGAATTTCCAGCTTCACACCGTGGGTCACGGTGAGACGGCGATGGTGACTTCAAGACCATGGTGGCGCGTGCACGCGGACGGCTAGCTTGGCGGAGCATTACACGTATACGGGAGTGTAATATTTTGAGGGGTCTGAAGAAATCATTGTCATTTTGACACCGACACGGTGACGCCTGGCGGGTGTCGCCGTCCTTTCTGAAGGATATCGGGTGTATCTCTTTCTCACCTCTCGTGGCATATCGGGAAAATCCCTAGGACCAGTCCGGACAGCAGTGTCGTCGTTGTCGCTTTTTTTCCCGGAGGTGCTGCTTGGTACCGGCAGTTTGGACTGCTAGACGTTTTCGGCTTTATTTTCTTTTCGTTGTTCTTGTTTTTTCTACTGGATTGGTTTGTGCTGTGTTGGTCCAGTATTATGCGCATCATTCTGTCGGGTGGTCAATATTTTAATATAGTTGGGCGTACAGTCTATTTTGAGAAAGTTTGCAGAGAAAATGAAAAAAGACAGGCGCGACGCGGACACGACCGGACATGGTGCGTCCGAGCTTTGTTGGTTCACCCTCGGCGAGATGCAACCCGGTGGTGGCTGTAGTAAGATGACGCCGCGAGTGACAGCTCGCGTCGCGGTGCATGCACGAGCGACGCCAGCGGCAACAGCCCCATGTACGTTGTTCACGTCGTCGACCGGGACGCCTCCCTGAGAGCGACAGTGACCCACTCGGGCAGCGCATGCGACTGTGCGTTCAACTTGACAACTGGCTGGCTAGCTAATTGAGCTGCGCGCGCACTCGCGAAAGGGACCGATCGACGAGTTGCATGGCATCGGTAAAAGCTCGTAATCACATCAGATCACGTAGACGCAGCTATCAAGAACAGTTGGTCTCAGTAACATTTTCACGAGGAACACCGGTCAGTTAACGTGCCCGCCGATCGCACTGTCTCTCCCACTCAGCTTGTCGGCTTGGCTACTTGCAGAAAATGCAGAATCGCTATCCCGTACGTTTTCCCTTATTATTCTCGGCTCTACTGTGGAATTCAGCCTCGTGCTTTTGCCGTACAACATAGTGAAGTGAAAAGCAAGCAGCAGTACGTCCACTGAGTCGGCGCGACATATATGTGTGGTTGGAACTGAGTCGGCGATGAGCAGGTAGACCACTAACCCGATCGAGGCCGGCGCACTCCCGCACTGTGGCATATCTCTAGAGGCCTCCAGCGGTTTCCCTTCCCAAATGGAGCGAGCGACCGAAGCACGATCTTGTTCTGAAATAGTACTAAGATCTTTTTTGAACACGAGCGAGCAGTGCCTTCTGATTTCGGAGGATCAAGATCGGATTCTATCGAATTATGGGGTTCCAGTGCCAAGTATGTTTGATGATTTTTCAATACGACACTTCATCACGTTTTCACGTGATTCGTGCACAACTTCCGTCCCTCACGGCATAAACCTCTCCGAGGCACAACCACCTGTCTTCCTGCACAACCTCCGATCGAATGGTTTACTCATCTAAATCAAGAAGGCAATACGCCGAGGCACAACCACCTGTCTTCCTGCACAGACGATCACGCGCCGTCACGCCACAGCTAGCGAGTAAACAAAAAGCCAAGCATGTGAAGCAGGGATCCTACACGATACGATAGTACGGAGTACGATACAATACGCCGAAAAGGCGAAACCGAAATCCAGCTTTGACTTTGTGTTCCCACACCGGGGCAGTTACCAGCTCACGCCTGGCCGGGCCGTCGGATCCTAGCACGCGGCAGCTTCGCGTACGGCGTCGCGATCCCGAGGGAAGCCGCACGGAAGCTGCGAAGGGACCCGCGACATCTGCGGTACAGTGTGCCACCTCACGACCCGTCCCGGTCGGGGGACGTCAAAATCTGACGGCGACGCCGCGCCCAAAAAAGCCCCCGATCGCACGCGCATATCCCCTTGTCCCACTCTCCGATCGGCTCCCGTGCGACCCTGCTATAAAAGCTCCCTGCCGCGGCGGAACTGGCCACAACTCGATCGGCAGCAGGCGGCAAGCAAGAAACAGCTGCTTCCATCCAAGGGATTTGATTGCTTCTAGGCAGCGTGAGACGAGACAAGCAGAGGAAAAGAGTGATACTAGTTCGAAAGGGAGGAGAAGAGAAGGGTCGTGTACATTTTCTCGGAGAGAGCGGAAAGAGATCGACCAAGGAATCAAGATGTGCATGAACAAGTCTGCCGTGCCGGCGAAGAAGATCTGGCTCGCCATTGCTTCCCGCCTCGGCCTCCGCCCCTCAGCTGGTAAGTTCAAATTCTTTAGCTCATCGATCGTTTAGCCAAACGGCCATATCTTCGGCGGTTCTGGGATTAGCTTCTGAAGGACCGGTTCGCTTGCTCTGCAGGGCTGAGGAATCTGAGGAAGGATGTGAGGACGTGCGAGTACCGCGACGTGCACATCATGTGGGAGATGCTCAGGGAGATGGGCTCCCCGGTGGTGTCCCTGGAGGAGAAGGAGGCCGCCGCAGCCGCGGCCGTCGCGGCGGCAGCCGTTGCCAGGAAGAAGAAGGCGGCCTGGAGGCGGTTCGTCTACTACTGCTGCGCCTTCTGATCTCGAGGAACTGATCGATGAATGCGCGCGGAAACTGGACAGCTGGGACGGCATCGTCAGAGTTAGAGCAGAGAGAGGCCACGTGTAGATACAAACAGCATTGGCCCTCTCGCAGAGTGTGCAGGTAGGCAGACGCGAAAATAAGTGGATGGGTGGATCCTCCATTGGAGATCATAGACATGCGCAAACATAAACATAGGATCCAGATGATGAGGATGCAGAATGGAAAATTGGCAATCGAGACGGGCAGCATACAGCAAAGTGATCAAAGTAGTCCTACCCGGTATCGGCAGCTCCCTCGATAGCACTCCCTCCATCTTAAAATATAAGATGTTTTAGTTTTACGAGACATGTACACTAAATGAAATTTAGATACACTTCTCTCACAAAGATAAAACATCTTATATTTTAAAATGGAGGAGAATATGGTAAAATGAAGCGCCTTGCTACGCCGTTTGTTCTCTGCCAATCTTGCCATGTTGGCTTAAGAGAGGTTCCTTTTCTTACAGGAACCCATTCTACTCTGTACCGGAGACAGAGAGGGGGTGGGGGGTGGGGCTAACTAAGTGCACGCAAAATTTCGATTGCAACCAAATTTCATCATAGTAGAAGTACTCCCTCTGTCTAGAAAAAAGTGATTTGGATTTATCTAAATTCATACTTATCTAGTCGTGTTTTAGGGCGTACATACATGTGAATCTACGCAAACCAGGAGAATGTCACTAGTGGAATAACTCATACCTAAAGCCAACCCCGTCTCTCGTGCCCCATATGGGCTTGCTTGGGCCCACGGCGCAGCTGGCGTGGTCGTTGTCTCTTGGAGGTGGAGGTGGGGAGCTGGGCATCGGGGTGGTGGCGGCTCTGTCGCCGACTTCCTGCAACATGGCGGTGGGAGGCCTGGTGTGCTCCTGCTGTCGTGTCTGGTCGGCTACCGCTGTGACGGTGGAGGTAGTTCCCTCCCGCATGGCTTCGGGGATGCCTCTCTCATTCCCTTGCGCTCTCTTAGTCCATCCTCTAGGCCTCGTGATAGTGTTCTTAGTGTGATGGCGATGGTGGCGTCAAGACCATGGTGGCGCATGTCGGTGGGCGCCTTTGATGGGTGGCAAACTTCGAAGCGCTCGGGGTGGTGGTTCTTTTAGGGGTCAGGAGAAATCCTTATCAGTATTCTGACACCGATGAGGTGACGCCTACGAGTGTTGCCATTCCTTCTTGGAGGTCGTCGGGAGTTCCCCTTTCACACTTACCTCTGCGTACAGGGGAAACCCTAGGATAGGTACGGGCATCAACGCCGACCTCATCGCTCTCCTTCTTGAAGGTGTTGCTTGATACGTGATGGTTCAGAGTTCTCGGCATGTGGTGGGACTTCTTCGGTGGGCACATCGGTTACGAGCCATCTTCGTTTAGTTGATCTGCTACTGTTGGTATTGTTTTCTCTTTTGTTTCTCTCTGCCTTTTCTTTTGGGCGTGACTATGCTAAGGCCCCAACAGATGTATCATTGTAAGAGTAGGTGTTATCAATTTTGGCTATGAGCTGATTAAACATTCGTACTAGCAATACTATAATAGGTAAGAATATTGACATTCACATGGGCCTGCGTTGCCTGCAAAGGTTGGATTACTCCTTAGATTTGCTACGAGAAATCGTAATTAAAGGCAAAGAAACTAGGTGGCCGTCACGTGTATCCTTCCAAGCGTACACAGTCTGATTAAACTCACTAAGTTTGGGCATCATCTTACTACTAAAGAAGTGAAGTTCTAAAAAGACAAAGAACTGAAAATAAGTGTTTGACATCCATAATTTATTGGTGTGGGTGTTCTAATGGGACACTCTAATATTATGCTTCTTTTAATATAATCTCTCACTTTTAATTGCTAAGCTTTTAACTTACAAAGGTGAGGATACAAAATATAAATGGTGCAATAGGAGGATTACAAGTTTACTTTCAAGTTAGATTTACTTTTGACATGGGGCAAAGAAGTTTTGATTGATCTCCAATGGTTTGACATAACTGTGCTTGTGTTGCCTTGTATGATTATGTTCTATCTTACTTTTATCTTTAATGAAAATAAGGATACAAGACATCAATTTTTAATGGTAAGCTAGATGGTAGCATTAAGTTATCAACCCTCTTACTCGAGGACAAAGTAATGTTTAAGCTTAGGAGTTGATTAGTGGAATTATGATGAACATTTAAGCATATAAATTACTCATGTTGTCACTCATCTAATGCTATATCTAGTTGCAACTATGCTTATTATGCATGATTACTGTTTCTTTCCATTCTCTAGTGAGTTTTGCACAACTAATAGTTTTTATCAGGATTTTATTACTTTTCCTTTTCTTTGACATGTGAGGAGGTGTTATGGATAATGATGGCAAGAGGAACCTTGTAAGAACCTTGATGATTTCGTTATTGAAATGGGGAAAAATAAAAAAATCGGGGTTTAGAGACAAAAAAGAATTGGGGTTCAAAGACCGAGAGCAAAGATTTGGGTACCCGCGCAGTGATAATCCAAGTGCAGAAATTATCCTCCATGGCTATGCCTGTATTCAAGGGTACCTAGTGTCATGGATAAATCGTCATCTTCAAAGCCGACGCACGGTGGCATTAGCTCTGCAGGACAATTGGTGTATGTACCTCTAGTAGAATAGAAGAAGAAAAAAAGGGAAATAAAAGAATGGAAGAAGACAAGATAATGAAGTGAACTAGTGAAGATCAAAGAGTAGGCAAATTCGAGAGACATGGTCGCAATGGCGAAAAAACATTTTCGCAGCGAGTCATAAGTGACGAATAATCTTGGGTAAAGAGGGATCAAACTAAATATGTTTAAGGAGTTCAAACAAGAATGATGTTTAAGGAGTTCAAAAGATTTATATCTTATTTTTCACTACGAACAGATCGGTCTTGTTTCTACTGTGGGTAAAAGCTGTATCTGGTGATCTGATATATTTTCAGATATATCGTCATGCGGTCTCAGGTAAGGCACTGATATAATCCAGTGAGGTGCTTCTGCTTCCTACCGGTAATAAGAATTTGATAGCTTCGCCGAAATGTTGCCCCGTCTCTGGTGCCAATTTTCTGAACTTACATCCTCATCATCTGCATCCTACGTACCCGTCTCTGCACGGCGATGATCTCCAATGGAACATTAGGATCCACCTACCCATCCACTTATTTGCGCGTCTGCCTATCTGCACACTCTGCGAGAGGGCCAATGCTGTTTCTATCTACACATGGCCTCTCTCTGCTCTAACTCTGACGATGCCGTCCCAGCTGTCCAGTTTCCGCGCGCGTTCATCGATCAGTTCCTCGACATCAGGCGCAGCAGTAGTAGACGAACCGCCTCCAGACCGCCTTCTTGTTCCTGGCGCCGGCTGCCGCCGCGACGGCCGCTGCCGCTGCGGCCTCCTTCTCCTCCAGGGACACCGCCGGGGAGCCCATCTCCCTGAGCATCTCCCACATGATGTGCACGTCGCGGTACTCGCACGTCCTCACATCCTTCCTCAGATTCCTCAGCCCTGCAGAGCAAGCGAACGGGTCCTTCAGAAGCTAATCCCAGAACCGCCGAAGATATGGCCGCTTGGCTAGAGCTAAGGAGACGACCGATGAGCTAAAGAAGTTGAACGTACCAGCTGTTGGGCGGAGGCCGAGGCGGGAAGCAATGGCGAGCCAGATCTTCTTCGCCGGCACGGCAGACTTGTCCATACACATCTTGATTCCTTGATCGATCTCTTTCCGCTCTCTTCGAGAAAATGGAATGCCCTTCTCTTCTCCTCCCTTTCGAACTAGTAGTATTACTCTCTTCCTCTGCTTGTCCCGTCACGCGCTGCCGATCAATCAAAGCAGCTGTTTCTTGCTTGCCGCCTGCTGCCGAGTTGTGTGGCCAGTTCCGCCGCGGCAGGGAGCTTTTATAGCAGGGTCGAGCCAGAGGCACGGAGAGTGGGACAAGGGGATATGCGCGTGCGATGGGGAGCTTTTGGGGCGCGGCGTCGCCGTCAGATTTTGACGCCTCCGACCGGGACGGGTGGTGAGGTGGCTACTGTACCACAGGTGTCGCGGGTCCCTTCGCAGCTTCCGCGCGGCTTCCCTGGCGATCCTGGCGCCGCACGCGAAGCTGCCGCGTGCTCCGATCCGACGGCCCGGGCGGGCGTGAGCTGGTAAACTGCCCTGCCATGGGAACACAAAAGTGAAAGCTGGATTTCGGTTTCCCTTTTCGTCCGTCCAGAGTCCCGGAACCGGTGAGGTGAGAGAGACGGCGGATTGTACTACTACCATGGAATCGTGTAGGATCTCTGCTTCACATGCTTGGCCGTACTGGCCTTTTTTGTTTACTCGCTAGCTCTGGAGTGACAGCGCCGTGCTCGTTTGTGCGTGTTGATTAAACCATTTGATGGGAGGTTGTGTAGGAAGACAGGTAGTTGTGCATTGGAGAGATGTATGGCGCGAGTGGCGGAAGTTGTGCACGAATCACGTGAAAACGTGATGAACTGGAGGCGTGTCTAGAGATATGCCACAGTGCGGGAGTGCGCCGGCCACGTACACATGTTGCGACGGACGGCCGGCCGGTCTCCGATGCAGTGCAAGCACGAGGCTGAATTCCACGGTGGAGTCCATGATAATGGAAAACGTTCGGGATAGCAAGTGGGCATTTACTGCAGGAAGCAAAGCCGACAAGCTGAGAGAGAGAGACAGTGCGATCGGCGGGTAACCGGTGTTCATTTCCTCGGTAGTAAGAGTACAACCAAAACCGCAAACCCCATATCTGCCTATTCAGGTCACCCAAACGCGTTTTAGAGGTCGAAAAACGGCCGCGCAGTCCAGACACGCCAAACACGGTCCGCATAACAGCATATTCGGAGGAGGACCCACAGAGTATCACCGCCGTCTGCTCTAGCTCGTCGTCAAGCAGCTCCTCCAAGTCCGAGTCGTCGGAGGAGGACGAATCCTCCAACAAAAACAGCGCGCACGGGTCCATCTGCAAAGGCGCAACAATCGTGGCAAACCATCAGAACTACGGCGGCAGATCCGCGGCTGAGACGAGCTTGGGAGGAAGCTTACCAGCGGTGGCGTCCATTCCTGCCGATTGGTGCCCGATTCGCGCGCGCCGGTGGGCGGAGAGGACGCGGCGGGCCCGTGCGCGTGCTTCTACCGGTCGGAATCGGCGGTGGCGATTCGCGGGAGAAAGAGAAGGAGGGGAGAGCTGAAACTTTCTTCGCGCCAAGGGGCGGAAATGGATGGAGGCCGGCCTCGCACAGCCCCTCCGACCCGGGAGCTTGGGGGTCGCGCGGCGCGAATCGGGGCGGCCCGGATTTTTTTTTGAAAATGGGCCGATGCGGGATCTGAATGGTGTCTTTTTTGTCCTCCGAATCAGAAATCGTCAGTTATCATGCGGATGGGGTCAGATGGGCGATCTGGTAGAGATGCTCTAATTCGCTATGCCTAACCAGGTGCCTGAAAATGTGAACACAATTGTTCTACATGATGCCCTACACCTCGTCGGTCCCTTCCGCGAGTGTGCGCACAGCTTAATTACCTACTCCCTCCGTTCAGAAATATAAGCGTTTTAGTTTTGTGGATCGAATATATAAGATATTTTAGTCTGTAGGTACGTACTTCTTTTAGTGTATAGGTTCACTTCAAACCTATATGAATCTAGTAAACACTACAAACGGTCTAGATTCACTTCTTTCGTAAAACTAAAACATCTTATATTTTCAAGCGGAGGGAGTAGAGATCGAGTGGGTCGCTCTCAGGCCGTCAGGCAGGCGTCGCGGTCGCCGATGTGAACGTACGTACAGTACATGGCACGTACTGGCTGTTGCCGCTGGCGTCGCTCGTGCTCGTGCATGTACCGCGACGCGGCCTGTCACTCGCATCATCAACTTACGATACGACAGCTAGCTACCTCTCGATCGGTTGCATCTCGTCCAGGCTAAACCAAAAGCCCGGGCGGACGAGTCCAGCCGCTGGTCGATCGCGTCGGCGTCACGCCGTCTTTTTTTCCATTTCTCCGCGTACGTGCTTCCTTTCGGGTCGGAGAAGATATCGTCGCTGCGTATGTGAACAGTCATCATACCCCACAGCCCACTGGACTACATCATGTAGCTAGTGCGGTTGGTTACAGGGTAAATGTCCTGAAACCAGAAAGATCGACCTCTCTTCTTCTGATTCCAGAGGATCATACTACGTATGCTATCCCGGAACCGGATGATGTGCTATGCGCCTAGCTAGGTGTATTCTCCATTTTGGCAACGAGTTGCACGGGCGCCACCGCACAATAACCACCGCCCCGGCGCTGATAGAGTTTTTTCCTTTTTTTTTCTCCGCCATAGGTATATCTGGTCGCTCCGAGATCGTGAATCCCAAGTGCCTGTGGACACGCTTGCTCGTGGTTCTGCTGCAATCCGCGTGGCCATTCTGAAGATACCCGACTGACGAATACCCACGGGTGCGTTTACATTCAGTAGGGGTAACTGATGTTGCAGATTGCTGCGAGCTCCCACCGAAGGGAGGAAGGAAATGTTAGGATAGTAATAGTGGAGTAACTCAGATATAACATAGTCTTACATGCAAGGACGGATCTAGGAATCTAACTTTGGGTGTTCAAACTCGAACCAATAAAAAACATAAAGAAGAAAAAAAATGAAAATGCTCCACTCCTTCACGCCAATAAAAATACAAATTGGTCATTATAGCAACAGTATCTCAAAAGACTACGAAACATGCAAAATAATAAAGAAAATTAACATACAATCATACGTCCGGTCATAGCATGGAAGCGATATATGACGACATCATCTTTCACCTATAATAAGAATTCCTGCTCAATAAATATAACCAAATTGTTATTCATGAGTAGCCGCGCCGCGCCGGGCGGATCCCACCCCTCCCCGGCCTCGTCCTCCCTCTCGCGATCTCCCCGCCCACCGCCGCCGCCCGGATCGTCGCCGAGCAAAGACCTGGTGGCATGGCGGTGACGACGGTGACCCTGGCTGCGATCCGGCGGGGAAAGGTGGCGGCGCCCGCACCTGGATGGTTCGACGGTGGTGTCGTGGCTAGCGGCGGTCGGAGGTCCTCGGCCCAGATGGAAGCAAGCGGCGGCGGGGATTCGGGCCTAGACGGGCCACGATCTGCTCCGTTCGTCGCCCTCGACGCCGGCACCTAGGTTCCCCGGGCCATGTTCACGACACTAGGGCACTCGGGGCATCTGTCCCCAACATGGTGGTGGTGATCTCCTTCTCCTTCAGAGTGGTCGGCCGGGTGGTCTTGCCGTCAAGCGGCGGATCCTGCTAGTTTCCGACGGGTGGCGTGGAAGCTTCGGTTTCAATAAAGGAGACGGTCCTGGATCCCTCTCAAACCTCCCGGTTTAGTATCTTTACATATGTCCGCCTCTTTTTTTTTCGTCAAACAAGTGCCCGCCGGGAGTCGCGGTAGGCAGTGGATCATGGCTGGTTTGCTAATTGCTATTGGTTCAGTTGGACTGCACGGACGTAGACACCGGCCCCAATACTAATTTGAGGTTTGAGCTTTTTTTTCTGGACGAGATCTAGACTAGAAAAACTTCATACATGTGTACTATAGATTATATATAGGAATTTTTTCTAGAAAAATTTGGGTGTTCAGCTGATGAACTTCTACAGTTGTGGGCCCACAACTGGATCCGTCCATGCTTACATGTATTGCCAATTAAATATTTAGATGAAATGATATGTAATTAAATAATTAAAAGAGTCTTGTGGTAACTAGTTACGTTATCATCACACATTTCAAGACAAGATAAGTCTACATTAGAATAAATGAGATTTTATATGATACAGCACCTATGTTATTTTCCACTATAGAGATAGTAACTTAGAATAGTAACATATGCATGTTACTACTCTAAATTACTTTCACTATGACCAGCCGTAGACCATACACTATATGTGAAGCGAACCATCAGACCTGTTGGTTCGATTCGACACATAGTGGAGCATCGGTTCCATGTGTCAAAAAAAGAAGCGAACCAATATGTTGGTCCGGTTCGAAGCAAACTTGTGTCAGAATTAGGAGGAGATGCCCTATATGCATAGTTTAAAAAACCGGACCGGTGATCGAACCGGTGAGGCTATCGGTTCAGATTTTTACTGGTTGGACCAGTTGTTTATTCGGTTCGATGGCGACAAAAAACCGTTCCTTTTAATTAAAATTTAAGAAAAATCGGAACAAAATAACAATAAAATATATATTAAGCGTATATTTCAATATGTAAGCGCAAAACATGGTGTGATCAAGTGGTATTGCGCCTTATGTGGTGTTATTTCTATCTAAGATAAGGTCTTGAGTTCGATTTCTCTTGCAATTTCCTTTTTTTCTGGTTTTTTGCTATTTGGACCGGTGCTTCTTAAAAAACCGGTGAGGTCACCGGTTCAGGTTTTTTCCGGTTAAACCACCGAACCGGTTTGGTTTTTAAAACTATGCCTATATGTCATGGAGAAGAGAGGAGAAAAATACTACTCCCTCTGTACTAAAATAAGTGACGTAGGTTTTAGTGTAAGATACATCCGAATCTAGACAAATGTAAGTCACTTATTTTAGGACTGAGGTCGGACTTTGCGTACATAAAAAGGTACATGCATGTTGTCAGAGTGGGTCTAGGGAAAAACGATTCCACATAGTGCATAGCCTTAGTACGTGACCATGTACTAGGTGAGCCTAAAGCGGTTCAAAGCTCTCTTTGAGTCGATTCCACGGATAAAGTGAGCCAAGTTGTTGGTTCGACTTGTGCCAATAAATAAAGAATTTCATGCATGCATAGTTAGCCTGGGCAGAGAGATTGGAGGAAAGAGGAGTGCTTTTTCATCTGACAAAGCCCCACGGTGCCAGTTTGACGTGGTTCGATACGCAACAGGCATTTAGCTACCATTTCAAATCTGTCACACTTTTGCATTGAGTCGAACCTACGTAGTGTATGCCTGTATGGTCTTACGGACCTGTGTGTCCTCTTCGTGGATACAGGAGTATCTCACGACAAATCTTTGAACCGTTGTGTTCTTTATTTTCAACTCCTTCTGACCGCATTCGTCGTTGTCGTAGCATAGCTATACAAGCTAAGCTCCTTGTGGTACTCTCTCCGTTTTAAAATTTAAGAAGTTTTAGTTTTATAAAGGTAATATATTTAGACGTCTTTTAGTGTATAGATTCAAACTAAACCTTTTCGAATCTGTACACTAGAAGACGTCTAGATAAATTCTTTATAAAAATAAAACATCTTCTATTATGAAATGGAGGGAGTATAAAATAACGCGGGTGCCATGCCGAAGTCACCATAGAATAATCTGTGGGTCGAAGCTAACGACACAAGGACTGATGTTACTGCTGGAGTACTTAAGAGTCATCGTGGACTTTTTGGGACTACAACATGCATATTTTTCCCGCGTTCTGTTCCAGCTAAGATCTTGTTGAACGTTGTACCAACTAAGGTCACGGGTTCACCTGTTGCTGTTGAGCACGGGATTATTGGTTTATTCCCCACGCGGAATTCATTTTCTCAAGAGCGTACTGCACCTATATATGATAAGTTATGGATCATCTCATTTTGTTTCTCATTTGACATGCTCGAAACCTACAAGGTTCAACACCCATGTGGTCCATTTCTTCTCGTGTTGAGCACTAACGTTGAAGAAAGAAAAATATTCAGACGAATCTCTCGCTCCAGTATTAAGCACGGAATGAATATATTTTAGCCGCTTGGGTTAGCTTCTCCGTGATAGGCCTCCGCATGAAAACTCTTAACACACGGTCTCGAAGACGACAGTGTGATGCCCCATTACCCTCTTGGGGGCGTCCTCCCGGAGCCACGGTTCACTCCGGTCTCATGCCGGTATCTTCGGTGGGAAGTTTTTGTCTTCAGTGTATTTTTTGTTTACCTTAATCTGCTTTGTGAGTGGATTTCACAATCACCTTGTGTCATTGGCTTTATTTATAAAGCGGGATGAAAAACCGTTTAGAGAAGGATGAATACATTTTAGCCTGGTAACTAAATGCTCAACAATTTCAGATCCAAAACATTATGCTCAAAAGCAACCGTTCAATTTTGTGTCCCTCTCGGTGCATCTCATCCATGCTGACTGCACCAAGCATAAGTTATCGATCACCTCATTACGCTTGATACATACTCGAAACCTACAAGACTTCAGAAAATGTGTGTTCTATTTCTTTTGTGTTTTTAGATCAAAAGGGCCCTTTACATGGGAGCCCCGGTTCCATTAATCAAAATAAATGAAGCCTGTTTGATACAAACCCAAGTGTTCAAAGCGAAAAGACTGAAAAATAAAAGCTACAGGCTAGAAACTAGACAAGGTTTTACAAGTAAAAACGACAGCTACAGGCTACAGCCCAGACGCTGTAAACTCCAAATATAGAGCCATTTGCATCCATCCTACAGAAAATGCTGGGATTATAACTGTTGTATTTAGCATAAAATCACTCTTCAATAGCTTATCCGCACTGGTACCATATCTTTTTAGCCAAGAAGCTACTGTACAAGAAAGCATGGTCGGGTGCGCCGCACACCCGTGCCACTCTGTTGGGCCGGCCCATTAGGTAGTTTCCCTTTTTCTATTTTGGTTCTTGATTTCGTTTTCTACTTTTCTTTCATTCTTTCCTTTTTTTTCTTTTTCTAGTTTTTTTTGCGAAATTCTATCCGTCTATTAAAAATTATCAAGTTCAATACAAACAGATCAAAAGGTGAAAAAATTATAAATAGATCTTTGGACCAGCTAGTGATGACTAAAAACACTAGCGCGAGCTGAAAGCGCCGTCGTCCTCGTGTTTCCATCACCGGAGCCGGGTAAAGCCTATCGTAGTAGAACTAGTTGCAAAAGATAGATAGAAAATCGTCGGGCTAAGACAACGAAGGACCATTGCACCAGAGCAACAATCCACGTTAATGATGATAACCGTATATCTAAAAAGACGTACCTGAAATCACACCAGTGAATACGAAAACAGATTTGATTTGAGGGGATCCGTCAGACACATGACTCCACACCCTCCGCTAGCGCTAGATGCACTGTCAGAGCGAGGATAGGGCAGGGAGAACCTTATTCTAACTTTAGGACGTAGCTGCCGCCTTATCCCGAAGAAGACACTAAAAATAGACTAAACAAAGAACATAATACCTCCCGCCTGTGAGATGCCTTGGTACGTCACACCTCCAAGACCCTAAGGCCACCGGAGGCGAAACGAACTGGTGATGTCGCAGGCGAGACGGATGAAATCCTAGATGGGTTTTGGTCGTCGCATCCCGATCGTCTTCTCCTTGAATTTAGTACCGTATTGATTAGGTTTCTTCCTTTTCTAGTTTTTGTATTCTGGTTTATTTACATTTTGTTCTCTTTTTCCTTTCATGTTTTTCTTTCGTTTTCTTTAGTAACCAATGTGTAAACGATAATCCTCATGTTCTTTAGACATTTTTTAAAACCTTATGAGCAATTTATCGCATCGGTGAAATTTTTTTACTTGCATGAAATCTTTTTAAATCTCGTGAAAAAATTTCGAGCCTCAATGTACATATTTTTTTAACTATATGAATATTTTAAAACACCGTGAACTTTTTTTCATACGTGTGGAACATTTTTCTGAATCATGCACATAATTACAAAAATCATGACTTTGTTCGAAACCATAACCTTTTAAAAACAAAAAAGAAATAGAAAATAAACGAATATGAAAAAGAAAGAAAATCGAAAAATAAATTAACAGGGAAAAAGAAGAGTAAAATGCACCGGATGTCCTAAAAGTTTGGAGAAAAGCATATACAGGTCCTAAAAGTTTTAACTTGCGTACCGGAGGTTCTAGTTCTCAGATCCATGTGCACTATAGCACGGGCTGTAGCTGAGAATCAGGATCTGTAGTGCACAACTAACTGAGAATTAGGACCTGTGGTGCACAAGTAACTAAAATTAGGACCTCCGGTACACAAATTAAAAAAAATCGGACCTGCATACAGTTTTCTTCAAACTTTTAGGACCTCCGGTGCATTTTTACTCAAAAAAGAATGCAACGAAAAAGGAAAACAAAACCACAAATCAGCTTATGGGCCACGGTCCAATAGCCGAATCTTGTATGCTACATGAGCCGTCCGTGCCGCACAGAGCGGCTTATATAATTTCGGAGCTTGGGCTGGCCGAATAAGGTACAACCCAAATAGTAATTATATTTCTTAGGCATCCCGGATACTAGTTTCTAAAAAACAACAGCCCGGATACTTTCGGTCAAAAATAAATGCAGCCCGGATGTTTCCGTTGAAAATACTGAAGTGCGTGGTTTAAAATAAATAAAAAATACTGAGGTGCGATAGTACGCTCACGATTGATGTCTGATGATCCACTAAAAAAAGTGTTGTCTCATGATAATCGTCTCCCTTGGAGGCTTGGCTGACACTGTTCAAGAAAGGCTTCTTCCTTCCAACGACACTCACAAGTAACCCGCCATGAAGACAAGCTGGCGTCACTCGATAGAACATGAGCAGCGTGGAGCGTGGACGGCGGCCGGTGCCTTTCGACTTTCGCTTTTCACAGGAAACTAGCTATAGCCAGCCTTATTCTGCATTCAAATCTAGCCATCTGACTTATATCGATTTAATCCTTTTGTTCCAGTGCTAGTAGGATTGTTTATTATATTATACGTACTGTCAAGTAATTTACTTGAAGAACGGATTGTTTCTTTCAAGGGTGACTAGGTTTTTCAGGCTTTTATTGATAAACTTTGGCATCTGAGTGCTGCCAGGGGCATAAAAATTCAGTTGACTGTCTTCGCTGAATTAGAGAAGCTGGTGTTGCATGCTTGGAATTGCTTTCCCAAAATCAGCGTAAAAAAGCTGTCCATGTAAATATGACCCCTTGTGAACCCTTCTCTAGTGTTCTGGATGTGGGTTTTCATCTGAAATAACTTGACTCAGCTTTTTTTTTTTTGTATTATCATCACCGTCAGCTACACTGAAATTTCTATTTTATTATAATCGTATAGGCTGCTGAAGAATGCACATCTATCCATGAGTTCAAACTGATTGATTGCTTGAGTAGCGTGTTTTCTGAAGCTTGACTGAGTGCTGTGTTTACGTTGCTAATTGTCCTACCAAAGGCTTAAACTTGGTTGATCATAATTTATCCCAGACGAATAGAACCTTCATCGGTAATTTTGTCTGCTAGTTTTGCTTTTGGTGGAGAACTTTTTTGTTTGCTAGTTTTGCTTTTGGTGGTGAACTTTTTGCGTAGCTTCGGGCAGTTCAAACTATATTTAGGAAGTTGTTAATGCATTCATCTTAGCTTTTAGATCGGGAGTTGATATTGCTGATGAAGGGCAAAAAAACTATATAGTCTTAGGTTGGGTGGGCAATGCATTCTCTATCCATGTCCACGGAGGCGGAGCTCCCCTTAGGGCAAGGTAGGCATATCTCTTGTGTATATAATATTTATTATTTTCCCTAGTGAAACAAACTTTTTGGTCGCATTATCCCAATTTGGATGTTTAAATAGTCAAATGAAAGCTTTAAAAAACACCCACAGCTTTCGTGCTTTGTTTTTTTTTTTGATATCATCTTTCTAAAACCTTTTGGTGATCTCTAAGAACTGGTCCAAGAGGGACAATTTTTGACAAACTTCAAATTTCACCGCAGGCTATTTTGTGGTTCGTCTAATATCATGCAATTTCTACACATCAAAGTGTAAATGAAGAACTTATGCACTCAGGCATCTGTTAATATGTTAGTACCAATAAATACATTAAAATTGTCAAATACAAAAAAGTACTAACATACAAACTTCAAATACATATATATGTTTCTTATGAGTGTGCTATATCGAGCGAGGGGTATTCATAAGTCTTGATCTTGGTTACATTAAGAAACATTTCAAAAAAGCTAGAGATTTGCAATTGCTTAGGAATTTTCGGCGGCATTAAAGATTAATTATCGGTGTGTTCGAGGTTTCTACCTCTATTCAAATGTGTTGGTATTACCTTATGTTGTAAATAGTACACTGTTTCGAATAAACAGTTTTTTACCCTATGTTAATGCGATTAGGTATTGGTTGTAATCCATAAATATCCGACCAAACTGATTTTTACGCAATGGAGGGGGGAATTTGCCCCCCTCCCCTATGTTTCTAGTTAAACGATCATATATGTTTATGAGTTCTTCCTACCAAATGTTTGCACCGTCATCAACCACTAAGTGTCCCGATGGATATGGTGCTAAAAGTGGAGCATTTTAGCTGAAGCTTACAACTTCACCATGCATGGATACCACTTTGCTTTTCTTCCTTTTACAGCTCCGTCTGATGCTCGATCAGCAGCGGAACGAGAAGGGAATCGATCATTCAACTACACTAGTAGTTCATGAAACCTAGGACATACTCCGTACTAGGCTAGATCGTTGCGTTACAAGTCACGACGTTAATATACTTTGAGTCGGCATGCTATTGGCCTATTGGTAGCTCGTCCATGCACCGGTTGATCATGCGGTCATGCGTTAATTTGGTGTAGCCCAACTGATCCTGCGACGCATATCTGCTTGGGCAAAGACAACTGCAGAAGGGAAAAAGTTGAGGGAGCTAGTTGCGGTGACTTGGAATCTGAATCCTGGAATCACCTGACGCGCGCGCACATCCCTTCCATCCGATTTCTGATCGAGAATTAATTGTTCGTTCTAGACAAGCCTAGCTTTGAATCCCACTGACGATCCAATCACGACACAAGGTCTGATTGGCTGATCCACACTAGTAGAAAAAAGGTCTTTGGTCCAGCACCTAAATACCATCTGTCCCGGTTCGGCTCGCTAATCGGGACCAATGCCATGCACCGGTCCCGTTTCATGCCGCCTGGGCATTGGTCCCGGTTCATCTCTAAGCAACGGTCCCGGTTTGTGGCAGGGCATTGGTCCCGGATCATGCCACAAACCGGGACCAAAAACCCTCACTTGGAATAAATAAGTCCAGCCCAACCACTTATTTTTTCTGAAATTTTGTGTGGGAGGTGGATGCTAGGTTTTTTTTCTTCACACTGCACATAAGGTGTTCGACAAAATGTCTGAGCCACACTTAAGTTTGCACAACACGGTATCCTTGGCCGAGGTTAGCAACCTTATCTTCTTTATCTGTAACTGATACAAAAATATTGCATGTGTCTATGTAGGGTGGTCATTTCACTATTCACGATGTTATTATAATGGTTAATTATTATGACACGGATCGATGCGCGGATGGGATGGATGTACGGCGACCGACGCGATTCTAATTTTATTGCAGCCTCCATAAATTTATCGATGTGGCTAAGGCAAACAAAGTGGATAATTTTATGCCTTGTCCCTGCGTCGACTGTCGGAACGTGGCGGAGCACTCTGCCCCGAGAATCCTTCAAAGCCATCTGCTTCGGAGAGGTTTCATGCCCGTATATTATTATTGGGCCATGCACGGAGAAAGAGGGGTTAGGCTAGAAGAAAATGAAGAAGAGGAGGATGATGACAGCTATCCTATGTCCCCTGAAGAATACGGTGATACTGCAATAGAAGACAATGAAGAAGAGGGAGGCGGCAATGAAGAAGAACACGGACATCAGATGAGCCTGCTAATGGTCTTGGTCGGGTCATTTCTGATGCAAAGTAACAATACGATACAAAAAGGGAGAAGCTTAAGTTAGAGGCCATGCAAAAGGATCACAAAAAGTTATTGTACCCAAATTTGCGAAGATGGCAGCACAAAGCTCGGTACCACACTTGAACTGCTGAAATGGAGGGCAGAGACTGGTTTATCTAACAAGGGATTTGAGAAGTTACTGAAAATAATAAAGACGAAGCTTCCAAAGGATAACGAGCTGCCCGAGACAACGTACGAAGCAAAGAAGACTATCTGCCCTCTAGGATTAGATGTGGAGAAGATACATGCATGCATTAATGACTGCATCCTTTACCACGGTGAGAAGTACGAGAATATGGATAAATGCCCAGTATGCACTGCATGTTGGTACACGATCAGACAATATGACCCTGGTGATGTTGAGGGCGATGACAAGCCCCCCAAAAAGAGGGTTCCTGCTAAGGTTATGTGGTATGCTCCTATAATACCATGATTGAAACGTCTGTTCAGAAACAAAGAGCATGCCAGGTTATTGCGATGGCACAAAGAAGAGCGTAAGAAAGACGGGAAACTGAGACACCCCACCGATGGGTCGCAGTGGAGAAACATCGAGAGAAAGTACTCGAACTTTGCAGGTGACGCGAGGGACTTATGGTTTGGTCTAAGTACAAACGACATGAATCCTTTTGGGGAGCAGAGCTGCAGTCACATCACCTGTCCAGTGACTCTATGTATCTACAACCTTTCTCCTTGGTTGTGCATGAAGCGGAAGTTCATTATGATGCCAGTGCTCATCTAAGGACCGAAGCAACCCGGCAACGACATTGATGTGTACCTAAGGCCATTAGTCGATGAACTTTTGCAGTTGTGGATAGAACCAGGTGTAAAGGTGTGGGATGAGCACAAACAGGATCCATTTGACCTACGAGCGTTGTTGTTCATAACCATCAATGATTGGCCTGCTCTTAGTAACATTTCAGGACAGTCAAACAAGGGATACAATGCATGCACACACTGTTTAGATAAGACTAAAGGTACATATTTGGATAAATATAAGAAGGTTGTGTACCTGGGGTGTTGTAAATTTCTTCCGACCAATCATCAAGTAAGAAAGAAAGGCAAGCATTTCAATGGTGAGGCAGATTACCGAAAGAAGCCTAAGCTCTCTAAATGTGCTGATGTATTTGGTATAGTGAAGGACCTAGAAGTAATCTTTGGAAAGGGTCCTGGCGGTCAATCTGTTCCGAAAGACCCTATTACCGGACACACGGCCATGTGGAAGAAGAAATCTATATTTTGGGAGCTTGAGTATTGGGAAGACCTAGAGGTCCGTTCTTCAATCGACGTGATGCACGTGACGAAGAATCTTTGCGTGAACCTGCTAGGCTTCCTAGGCGTGTATGGGAATACAAAAGATACACCAAAAGCACGGGAGGACCAGCAACGTATCAAAGACCCATACAACAAGCATACTGATAAACGCCGCCAATACTTAAGCAGCTACGCTCTTACCAAAGCAGAGAAGGAAATCTTTTTTGAATGTCTGAGCAGTATCAAGGTCCCGACTGGCTTCTCGTCAAATGTAAAGGGAATAATAAATATGGCAGAGAAAAAAATTCCAGAACCTAAAGCCCCATGATTGCCAGGTGATTATGACCCAGTTGCTTTCGGTTGCATTGTGGGGGCTTCTACCGGAAAATGTTCGAGTACCCATTGTGAAGCTATGTGCATTCCTCAATGCAATATCTCAGAAGGTAATCGATCGAGAAAGTCTGGAAAGGCTACAAAAGGATGTGGTCCAATGTCTTGTCAGTTTTGAGTTGGTGTTCCCCCCGTCCTTCTTCAATATTATGACGCACTCTTAGTTCACCTAGTCAAAGAGATTTCCATTCTCGGTCGTGTATTTCTGCAATATGTTTCCCTTCGAGAGGTCCATGGGAGTCTTAAAGAAATATGTTCGTAATCGTGCTAGGCCAGAAGGAAGCATCTCCAAGGGCTATGGAACAGAGGAGGTCATTGGGTTCTGTGTAGACTTTCTTTCTGACCTTAAGCTGATTGGTGTTCCTGAATCACGGCATGAGGGGACACTGAGTGGAAAAGGCACGCTAGGAAAGAAAGCAATGATATTTAGGGACCGGAATTCTTTGAATCAAGCACACTACACAGTTCTACAAAGTTCTACCTTCGTGGCTCCATATATCGAGGACCACATGAATGTTGTACGCTCCAAGTTCCCGGGGAAGGATGACTACTGGATTAAAGAAAATCACATGGAGACTTTCGGCACTTGGTTGCAATTACATCTCATGAATGACACCAAAAAGTTTTTTCAAATTCCAAATAAATAATCATTTCAAATTAAAACACCTAATTAATTAAAGAAGAAAACAAATTTGAAAAAACCTAAAAACGGGCCATTGGTCCCGGTTCATGCCATCAACCGGGACCGATGACCCTAGGCACGTGGCAGCCGAGCAACGCCCCTGATGCGCTCGACTTTCGACGTAGAGCTCGTTGGGAACCCCAAGAGGAAGGTATGAGGAGCACAGTAGTAAGTTTTCCCTCAGTTATAAAACCAAGGTTTAATCGAACCAGTAGGAGCAAGGAAACACCCCAAAGGTGTTACTAGGTGAGCTTTGGCAGGGCGCACTACCGGTGCTAGGAAACACTAATACATGTGTGTTTTGTAAACATAAAAGAGTCCCTAGTAAGCCTCTTGTTAAACTAGCTTGTTGATTAATGGATGATCATGGTTTCCTGATCATGGATATTGGATGTCGTTAATAACAAGGTTATATCATTAGGATAATGATGTGATGGACACACACCCATAGTAAGCGTAGCATAAGATCAAGTCATTAAGTTCGTATTGCTGTAAGCTTTTAAAATGCATAGTAACCTAATCCTTCGACCATGAGGTTGTGTTAATCACCATCACCGGATGGGTACTTTGATGACATCAAACACCGCTTCGTAACTGGGTGGTCATAAAGGTGTCATTGGGTATTCTGAAAGTATGTGTTAAAGCGCATGGACCAAGATTGGGATTTGTCCATCCATATGACGGATAGATATGCTCTGGGCCCTCTCGGTGGAATGTCATCTAATTAGCTTGGAAGCATGTGACTGGGTCACAAGGGATGACATATCACGGAACGAGTAAAGAGTACTTATCAGTAACGAGGTAGAACTAGGTATGGAGATGCTGACGATCAAACCTCGGATAAGTATAGTATCGCGTGACAAAGGGAATTGGTTTCGTATGTAAGTGGTTCAATCGATCGCGAAGTCATCGTTGAGTATGTGGGAGCCATTATGGATCTCCAGGTCCCGCTGATGGTTATTGATAGGAGATGTGTCTCTATCATGTCTACATATTCACGAACGGTAGGGTGACACACTTAAGGTTCGAAGTTGTTTTAAGTAGATATGGAATGTGCGTTGGATACCGAATGTTGTTCGGAGTCTCGGAATGGATTCGGGACATCACGAGGAGATCCGGAATGGTCCGGAGAATAAGATTCATATATAGGAGATCATTTTATGAGATAGGAAATGTTCCGGAGTGTTTGTATGAGGATTCTAGAAGGTTTCGGAATGTTCCGGAAGGTTCTGGAAGATATCTTGGAGTTTGCTTGAAAATCAAGATAGGGATCAAGGAGTCCTGTTGGGTCAAGATAAGGAGTCGTGGGGGAGGAGGATTCCTCCCCACCTCCCCAACCCGCCGGCCCCATAGGAGGGGAGTCCTACAAGGACTCCCCTTCCCTGGCGCGCCCTCCCCTCTTTAAATAGAGGGGCAGGGGTGCCCCCTCCTCGCACGCTCTCATAATCCCCAATCTCTGCCGCCTCTCTCCTCCACCATCTTCTGCACAGGCATAGGCGAAGCCCTGCAGAATTCTCTACTCCACCACCACCACCACGCCGTCGTGCTGCTGGGATTCCGTGGAGAAGATCTACTACCTCCGCTGCTCGCTGGAACGGGGAGAGGAAGGTCTGCTTCGACTCTGCACGTGTGACCGACTGCGGAAGCGCTGCCGAATCGTGGCGCCGGAAGGATCGTCAACTTGACCAAGGGCGGAAGCGCTGCTGGAACGCGACGCCGAAAGGATCGTCTACTTGACCGAAGGCGGAAGCGCTGCTGGAACGCGACGCCGGAAGGATCGTCCACACGATCTTGAGATCGGCAAGTGATCGACTACATCAACCACGAGATCTAATCTCGTTAACGCTTTCGGATCTACGAGGGTTAGTTCCCATCTATCTCGTTGCTCATGTCTAATAGATTAGATTTTGGCTTTTATCTAGATTAGATCTAGGTTTTGTTCGTTCTTGCGGTAGAAATTTTTTGTTTTCCATGCTACGAACCCATCATATACTAATCATCTTGACTCCTCTGAGACTTGATTGGGCATTACAACATAATACATAGACCGCCATCCAACTGCATCTATGACTAATAATCCACCTTCAGGTTATCATCCGAACCCCCTCCAGTATTAAGTTGCAAGCAACAGATTATTGCTTTACGAACTACGTGTAAAGTAAACAATACGAGCATAAATACTAACTCTTGGAGTTGCTAGCATCTACTTGGACAAGATAGCTACTAACAACGGAAAGCATGCAAGATCTCAAATAACAAAGACATGATATAATCAATAATCAATCTAAAATAGCATCTCAATATCCATCGGATCCCCACAAACACAACATGTATGAATTACAAATAGATGATCTTGATCATGAATGGAGCTCACAAGATCTAAACATGAAAGCACAAAGGAGGAGAAACCAGCCATCTAGCTACTACATGGATCCGTAGTCCAAGGATGAACTACTCACGCATCACACCGGAGGCTTGCATGGTGATGAAGAAGGCCTCCAGGGTGAATTCCCCTCTCCGGCAGGGTGCCGGGAAGAGCTTCAGATCCCTCCCGATCTAGGGATGGAGATGACGGCGGATACAGACTCTTTCATGGACTTTTGATCGGGTACTTAGGGTTTTCGTCCCGAGGGCAATATATAGGCGGAAGAAGAGGCCGAGGGGGTGCCAGGGCTGGCCTCACCACCCCCTGGCACGGGCCAGGCTGGGCCGCGTGGCCAGGTGGTGTGGTGGCCCCCTGGTCCCTATCCGTCTCGTATTCTGGCACTTGATCCCTTCCGGAAAAATAGGCACTTTGGCTTTTGTCCCGTCCAATTCCGAGAATATTCATTTTCTGACTTTCCTAGAACCAAAATCAGCAGAAAACAGGCAGATGTCACTGTGGCTCTTGTTAATAGGTTAGTCCAAGAAATCATATGAAAAGTACTCCAAAGTCGGAACAAAACACAAGAAAGTGGATAAAACCAAGCATGGAACATCAAAAATTATAGATACATTTGCAATGTATCAGCCCCCCACCTAGGTCATTGGTCCTGGTTCATGCCATCAACCGGGACCGATGGATCAACGGTCCCGGTTGATGGCATGAACCGGGACCAAAGACCTCGATGTATATTACTGTCAGCCTTCTTCCTCCCCACTTCCCCCAAACTCGCGAAACGGCAAAGGAAAAGTGCGGATATCAGATAACGACACCGGCAGGCTGTCTGCCAACGCCGTCCTCGGTCTCCGGTGATCTCTCCCGCCGCCGCCTCACCCTTCCTCCTCTCCCGCCGCGGCCGCTCACCCTAGGTCTTCTCCTCTGCAGGTCCGTCGTCGTGCCCGTCGCTCTGCCGCCGCCACGCCGGAGGAGCTCCCCTGTAGCCCCCTTCCGTCGCGCCATCGAGATCTTCTCCCCTGCAGCCCCCGTCCGTCGTGCCGTCCCGGAGGAGCTCTGCTGTCGCCACCGCTCTCGGTGAGCTCCTCGGGAGCTCTCTCCCGGCCGGCCCTTGGCCATTTTGAACCCTATCTCAAGTAAATGTTTGTTAACATTCAAAAAACTCGGTGTAATTTGTATTTAAAATATTAAATTTAGCATATATTTATACACTACTTAATATGTAGTATTCACAATGACGGTGACAATGTGACTCATAGAACAACACATTCACTATTGCAATGTGATACTCCTATAATAGTTTGAGTCATATTAGGTGTAGTTTTGCTTTAAATAATGGTTAGGAATTTTATTCGGCACAAAAAGGCAAAAAGAAGGAAGAAACAACTATATTATAGGATATACTATGTTTTTGCTAGGAGTATGATATACTATGCTATATTAGGTTAGCTTCATCATCTAATCCGATATATCAGTTTCCCTTCTATGCAATTTGGATAGTTCACATTGTCATTTCAATTTGCAATATCTAGTTACTTCTCTGATAGAGGTTTGACTATATTCTTATCCTTGTTTACATGAGTAAGTTACTATGAAACCACTAATTGTTTGATGGGACTCGTCATAAATCCACTAACTCGTACTGTAGCACCACCAATTGTTTCTATTGCGACTCAACTTTTTCAATGTGATATAAGAACGCTTATCTTATGCAGCCCTCGTCCGTCGCGCCGTCGAGATCTTCTCCCCTGCAGCCCCTGTCTGATAATAACTTGGAATTCTTAATTTGCAGATACTATGGATCTAGCACATGGCACAACTCAAGATGATGAATACTTCCTCCAAGGAATGATCCGCGAAAATGAAGATATCAATATCAATGTCAGCAGGAATTTTCTGAATGATTCCGGTGAGGGAGATGAATCTCTCAACCGAGGAGACAGCTACGGTGAAGTAGAAGCCAAAGCCTGGGACGAGGGAGAAGCTGATGAGGGAGAAGCCGACGAGGGAGAAGGCGACGGCTCCGGTGGAACCTTAAATTTCGCAAACTCCGGCGAGGTGTATATATGTATTTTTGTAATTAAAATGCTTATGTCTATATATATACATGCATATATTAACACTCTTTCTTCTTTTAGCCCTCCGGATCGAGAACTTCTTCTGCAAGAATGAAACGAGGCCCAACAAAAAAGTTGGATGACACAGTGAGGTATAGGATCGAAGTGGTCGGTGTAGACGGTGAACTGCAAGATCCCGACGATGTCGCAAAAAAATTGTCAAGCAATGCGGAGTTCTTGTGAGGGACTACATCCCAATCACCGTTCAAGAATGGAATCGGCCAAGCAGCGGTGGAGTCCCGTATGTCGGCGACATCACCAAAGATAAGCTTTTTGCCAAGCTCATGATTAATTTCCTCCTGCCGAGGCCAGATGTGAATCCAGATGAGGAGGAGAGAGCAAAAAAGGAGCTTGTGCAAAGAGTCAAGAAGTTTGCTCTCATCAACATGGCCGAGGCATTCAAGAACTAGAAGAAGAAACTATACAATAACTTTGTCAAGGTAGAGAAGACTCCGGATTTCAATCAAGGTGGCTATGCTAAGTTAACACACCAGTGGGCTGATTTTGTGAAGTACAAGACATCGGAAAAAGCTTTGGAAAGGTCTAGAATAAATACAGAGAACGCTGCTAAGAAAGTGTACCCTCATAATATGGGGCCTGGTGGCTATGCCGGTTGCATACCTAAGTGGGATGCACTTGAGGTCAAGTATATTGTTGCCGGGATCAGACCAGAACCCACAACATGGACACCACGGGCGAGAAACTGGTTTTACAGCCATGGGGGCACGTTGGACGAAGAAGGGAGGGCAATATATAATGAGAAACACAAAGATCATCCCCTACTGCCCATCGAAGATATTAGAAATGCAGTACATGATGTTGTAGCGGGACGGTTCGTTCCCAATAGAGAGAACGACGAGCTCACACACGCCCTTAAAAATCCTGAATACAAAGGACGAGCACGAGGCACAGCAGGCTCCAAGTCATGGAATGTTGCCTTCCCCGCGAAAATGAAGAGATATCCCGATAAAAGCCATCAGAGGAGAAAGGAAAGGGAGGCAGCTGAGAAAGCGGCTGCTGCAGACTGGCCGCATAATGTAGAAGAAGCATTAAAGAGGCCCCAGGATCAACTCGACAGACTTAGCCAGCAAGGTATTAGCGGCCAATCTCAGCGGCACATGGTAAAAGCTGCATTCGATGGTACCGGCGTCGTATCGAATAAGAAAAGTAGCGTTGCTTCCATGCAACTCCAGGATGTTGATGATGATGCACTGACGACGGCTCCTCCTAAACGCTACCCAGTGGATGATATCACTAAGAGCACAACTTGTGAGCTAAAGGTGCAAGTTATGAACTTAAGGGTGACAACGGCGGTCAGCATGGCCGTACTAATTGCGCCTAACCCAACTTGGCATTGCAGACTGGTTCTAAAAGGGTATGCTGTCGTCACGGTGGATGATGTGAAGAAAGATTTTGAGGAGCTAAAGCTAGACCACCCTGTAGGGGAAGATATGGAGCTGACTAACTAGGAGAATCCAAAGGGAGGACTGTTGTATGGCCAAAGGAGCACATATGTGCCGCCAAGGCCACCCACTCCTCAGAGCAGCAATCCACCTTCGCCGCGATCTCACCATTCTCGAGCGTAACCGTCGCCTTCACCGCCTCACCACTCAGCGCAGCCATCTCCACCGCCGCCTCAGCCGTCTCCACCGCCACGTCAGCCGTCTCCGTCCCCTGAGCCTCAGAGACAAAAACAGAAGTATACTAAGAGGGGCAGCACCAGTAGCAGCAGCAAAAGCATGTTCCGATCATCGAAACGTAAGCTATCGCCCCTCCCAAGAGTACCTCATAAGAATATGAAGAAGGTGCTTTGCGAGAAGACATATGAGGAAATTGCTGCGGCCGCAGATGCCCATTATGAAAAGTGAAAGATTGACATGGCTAACAAGAAAAAGGCGATAGAGCCATTCTTCCCGGTCACCGCAGAAGATAAAGCCAAAGCATCCACGCTTAAGATTCAGCTTTACCAACCCATAGCGCTCACATCAGACTATAACCGCTCTATTACCAAGTCGGCTGAGGCAAAAGAGCGAAGAGTCGGGAAAAAAGTTGCCAAGCTCGGCCAACAGAAAAATCAATCGATCGAACCGCTTAAAGTGTACGATACCAATGAGTGGAGAGCCCAGGAGCGGCATGATCCGAACATTGATCCGGAGTTTATTCAACTGTATGGAGAAAAGGCCAAATTATATGTACTGTCTATTACTGAGTACATGGGCCGTATGGATAAGTTCGAGGGGTACCAACAAATAGCATACGTATACCGGCACGGGGCTCCTCTCGTCAAACCCGAGTTGGTCAAAGATCTACCAATAAAAATGCGAAGATTGCATAAGTGGTACATGCAAGCCTCTGCTGAATCCAAAAACTGGATCTATGCTGGATATAAACACCATCATTACGGTCATGGAGATGGCTTCTTACTGATTGAATTTTCAAAATTATTTCAGTTTTACCAACGAGATGCTCTCGATAAAACTATCGTCAGTGTCTATTGTTTGTAAGTATTATTAATTTCTGTAATTAAGTCTTTCTAGGTTAGCTCATTCGTTGCTTGTATAATCTTACTCATCACTATATATATGCAGAATAAAAATTCTCGAATGCAACAAAGGACAAATCTATGACCTTGGGTTTGTTGACTGCAATTTCGTTCATGAAGTTACTCTAAAAACAAAACCCAAAGAGACAGAGGATAACTTGGTACAAGCGTTGACGTATTTCGGCAACAAAAGGGAAATATTATTTTCTTACAACGCTGGGTGAATGTTACTGTCTTGTACACATTCTATTTTTGCTTACTCTATGTTAAGCGTATACTTGACTCGTGTTATATTCGGTTAGTGTGTCCAGCTTCCACTATATTCTGTTAATCATTGTTGTTGACCAAGGACTAGTAAAAGTCATGGAATCGAAACGCGCACCTTTAGAAAAGTGGGTGAACATGCAGGAATGCCTCCAGAAGGCTTGGAAACGGTTTACCGCCAACACTAGGGGTGTTTGTAAGACAGAGCTTACATTTCAACCATTGACTATAAGTACTACTTGCTAGATCCACGCATCTCTTTGATTCTAGTTTCAATACCATTATCATGCTTGATTATTATTTTGATTGAACTCCGTTCTCGTAAAGTGCTTGAGGAAGGAAGCCAGGAATAACTTATGTGGATATTATGTCTGCGAGTTCATTTGCCAGACGAGCAAAGAGAAGGGCGCAGACCGGAACTTCGAAAAAATTAAAGTACGATAAACAATAATCACAACTTTATTTTATTACCACCAATTGTGTTTAGTTTCATTCATATATATATTGATCCTCTTCTTTAAATTAGATCGAACAGATGCAGGGCGGTCTTCTATCACAAGAACGTGCGCAAGCAATTCAAGAGAAAATTGTCGGATTCTTATTAGAACATGTCATAGATTCGAAAGGAGAATACTATTATCCGGTTCATTTGGATGGGTGAAGTGTAAAAAAGAAGATGTAAATTAGATCAAATTCGCGTGAGTACCGTTTGTAATTAATATGTTTCGACCAAGCACGACGGATGAGACGGTGTATAATATATTCGTGACCATGATGTGTAATATATATATATATATCGTGGTTTCATTATTGCTGTATATATGTAGTACCATTAAATTGAATACAAAACACCAAATAAATAAATAGAAAAAAAACACAAAACCCTGCCGCAGTACAAAACGCTATCCGAAATGCAGAGACCAACGATCCCGGTTTGTGCCACGAATCAGGACCAATGATCCACCCCCCTCGTTGCGTGCGCGCCCACGTTGAGACTCATTGGTCCCGAGCGATTGGTCCCGGTTCAAAAACCGGGACCAATGACCCTTGTGAACCGGGACCAAAGGGGGATTTTCTACTAGTGCCACGATATTCACTCATGTCGATGGGACGCGAACAACCCCGGATCGGACGCCGTTGCCTTTTGCTTCCACTATAGTGCTGAAACTAGCCAGCCTGCCTGATTGCAAGGATTCGCTGCATCCGACAGAAACCATTAATCCTATAGTTAAATATTGTTAACTCAACCTGATAGAGTGGGTGCATGATGTATTTAAGTGGAGCTGGGACCCGAGCGGCTGCTACACCGCCAAGTCCTGCTACAAGGCCTTGTTTGCTGGGCGGACCTCGATGGAAGGCGCCCTGCAGATCTAGCGTTCCCGAGCCTCTTCCAATTGTAAAGTCGCGCTCTGCCTCGCCGTCAGGAACAGATGCTGGAGCGCTGACAGGCGGAGTCGTAGGGGGTTGCAGCACCCAGCTGCCTGCCCGTTCTGTGATCAATGTGGAGAGACCATTGACCACTTGCTGATGGGTTGCGCCCTCGCCCGCGAAGTATGGAGGACCTGTCTAGGATGGTGGGCAAATGTCATCGGGTCCCGACGCGAGACACGAAGTTGGTGGCTTGGCTCCAGAAGAAGCGGGGTGGGAAGGGCCGGGAACGTGACCCCTAGACGGGGATTGCCTTGGTCTGCTAGATGCTCTGGCGCCACCGGAACAACGTAGTCTTCGAAGGGGCCGCCCCTTCCTCTCGGGAAGCCATCCGTATGATCTCTGTCGAGGCTGGCCTGTGGAGATCGGCATGGCTCTTTTGAGACTGCCTAGGACAAGTAGACATGTGGAGATGCACGATTAATTGGTTAGGGTGTGTGTGCTGCCCATGTGGCAGCGTGGAGTGGCGTCTTGGTGTCTGTATCACGCCGCGTTGTAAAGCTTGGCCTCTTGACCCTTTTTCAATGAAAACGACAGGACGTATCCTTGAAATAAAATACTGTTAACTCTGTTTCACAATATAAGACTTTCGGTAAGATATTTTAGCTTAACAAAAAAAAACATGTTAGTATTTAGGAATGGATGTAGTACAGTACTAAATTGGACAGTTGGTGCATTATTCCGTTCCTCAGGCTGCAAAGTAAACGAGCAGGAAAGTCGAGAGTAATGATGATAAGCACGAGCTGTGTACGCGATCAACCAAAGTGTTGTGCATGCGCGCTTCCTTCTTATGCAAGCTAGCATGAGGAAGAAAAGTGTATACGTTGCATAAAGAAAAGTGTATACGTTACATTTGACGCACTCGGCACTGGAACGAGAGGGGATCGTTTAACCTCTAATCCGATGGAGCTTAATTGCCGGTCATTTTCACTAGTAGCCGGGGTACAATTAGTCAATTGTGCAGTAAGCTGCTGCGTTATGCATGTCACCCAGCTCGCGCTGTACGTCGTGCAATGCACTGATTGTGCGTTTTGTACCTAATCTGACGCAGGTCAACTGAGATCGTGGATATCGTGCCATGCGCATCGGCTTGGGCAAAGGGAAGAAACCTAGAGGGAACCGCGGTGAGCCGGAATCAGAATCTTGGAATCGATTGACGCACATATATCCATTCCGTCGGATTTCTGAAAATTGTTCACCAGGCATAGACATGCATTATTCCCTGTCTTGTCGACGTCGTAATTAAGCTCGACATGCACGGCCGCACCGTACCAGTACGTACGCTCACGGGTTCCATGTGGTCGATCGAGCTCGATGATTCCGGCCGGTTTGAGTGCACGTCCATCATCCCCCCAAGTCCCGTCCACACTCCAGCCGCCAATTGCAACCCGAAAGATCATACCCGTCGCAGATTACGGTCATGCACGTACGTACGTGCGCGCGGGGCAGAGGATGTGTACTGGGCGATCGCATCCAGCTGGTCTACGCCTGATGGGTATTATATGGCGGCGCGCCACGCATCGCGTCGTACACCGCTGCAAAACGACTTGGCAGATCGAGTGCTATTCCGGTGGTTTCTCTGTCGTCGATGTGTCGTGCGGACCACGCAGCCGTCGCTTTGGCAGCGGCAGCCAACATAGCCGAATTTATTCTAACGGCTGCAGACGAGGATTTCGAATGCGCCTTAATGGCTCTGAAATATAGTTATCTACGTCCACATTTAAACTGGATATTATTCATAATTTTGATAAAATATCTCTCTAACTCTTACCACTAATGCCTAATATTTAGAGAGGTATGCAATCCTTTTTTTTATATTTTTTCTGCGCAGATAATGTCGTTTGAAGATGGGAATCACTATATTAAAGTCAAAAATACGATATTTCTAACTATCAGAAGAAACCAAGAGCCGTAAAGAGGAGGCCGACGCTTTAACGACCAACTATATGGCCGGAGCAAAATTCCGACCATATAACTCAGGTCGTATAGTTGGGGTCGCCACCGTTAGGTCAAACAGAACAACTTTCGTGAAAAGGGACCCCTATATAAAGAAGCTTCGGGCGATGAGAAAACAAGCCAGACCTCGCCAAAAGTCTCTGCCACAGATCACCAGCCGCCTCTAGATCTCAAAACCCGTCTCCATCTTCATAGCCATATTTCACCACTTGTTATAGTAGATCTCTTCTTCGATTGGCGATATTGTAAGTCTATTGCTATCAATCTTATGATTTTCATTACAATGTTTGTGATTGTTGATCTCACCTCTATATGTGAGTAATTCTCCTTGGCCTAAGGGATTCGGCCTAGCCACAGGGGCGAAGCTAGAGGAGAATTTCATTGGGTTCAACTATGTTACTCATGGTGTACTCTTCCACTAATAAGCAACTTAAAAGACTAATTCAATGAGGAATGTATGAATTTCATTGGGTTCAGCTGAAACCAACGCTTCTATGCCAGCTCCGCCACTGCCTAGCCATGTAGCGTTTGTGCATGTTATTTATCATAGATGGGATCGTGTATTAGTTTGTATGACATGATGATCATTGTATCCTCTCCTGTCTCAATCCAAGGACTTGTCAGGTACCCAAGACCCCGAGGGTTGATCCAGTATAGGGAGTATGAGTAATGACTGATCTGTAGGTTGGGAACCCCAGTGACAGAAGGGGTAGTATGGTTGTATGTGAGGGATTTACTTGGGATTAACGGTGACATCACTATGCATATCATTAGTTCTCTTTCTTGTATGGATGAGACTAGTAGGTTATTGATATAAGCGGTTGCGGAGGCAATAGCAATTATGAATGCTCTGCCCACATATAATTTATCTTGCTCTAACAAGTACATGCATACTTTATTTCTATCTTTTATTCCCATCAGATGTTTTGCACAGCTACGGGTGAAACCGAACGCCCTAGGCCCTCTCTCTCCATCATCGACAACAACAAAAAGACGCAAGCTATTGGTCCGGTAAAAACATACAAGGAATTCTAAAACTCTCGAAGGTCCGTTAAATTAACTTCACTACGCATTCGCCTCCCAAGGATTCAATAACCTTGGTCTACTAGGGAAAAAGAAGCTATACTACATCCGTAATCCGGATCAAAGGTATCAACCATTTTTCTGGCGCCGTTGCCGGGGAAGCTATAGCTACCCTGGTGAGGTTATTAGGAACCTTGCTAGTTTTAATTCTTGTTTTAATTTTGTTAGTTTGCTTTTAGTCTTTATTTGATAAACCAAAAAAATTAGTTAGCCTTTAAATTCTTGTTTTTACTATTATAATTCTTTGTTTAAGAAAACCCAAAAACATAGGAAATATGGCTGAAAAGAAGCTTGGGGAGTTTGCTACTCCCAACAATGATTATTTGCGTACTCCTATTACTCAGCCATCAATTGTTGCTGATGACTATAAAATTAAGTCCCATTACTTAAGTTTGGTTCAACAGAATCAATTTGGAGGCTCTGTTGTTGAAGACGCAAGTATGCACTTGAATACTTTCGCTAAAATATGTGATATGATGCATACTAAAGATGTTGACCCCGATGCGGTCAAATTGCATTTATTTCCTTTCTCTCTAAGAGGGAGAGCAAAAAAATGGTTTCTATCTTTGCCTAAAAATACTATTACATGATGGGTGAGATGTACTTCTTTATTTATGACTAAATTTTTCGCACCTGCAAAGACTATGTAACTCAAATCTAATATTACTGGTTTTAGACAGGAAGAGCGTGAGCCACTAGCGCTTGCATGGGAGAGGATGAAAGAATCCTTAAGAAACCGTCCTAGTCATGGAATGGAAGATTGGTTAATCCTCCATTTATTTTGCAATGCTCTTAATCCTAAACCTGGAAATGGTTTCTAAATAACTGGGTTAAATGGTTCGGTTTCCAGTAGTGGGTTGATTAGTTCAGGTTATTATGGGTTCATCCTCTAAACAGTTGGTTATAGTTCAGTTTTTAGGGGGAATCGGTTGGTTTTGGTTGTGTGTGTGCTTTAACCATTCGGTTCCTAACAGGTACAGACTATGGGTCCAGACTCGGTTCTTTCCATGGGTGAGCTCGTGGGGAGGTTCGATGCCACGTAGATCTCGGTTTTGTGGTTGAGACGGCGATGCTCTGTGCGGACGTATGCAAATCGTTTATGCATGTACATCTGACATCATCATGACATCACCATGGTGTATGTATACATGTCACATACCGTATAGAGTACAAAGTTCGAAGTTGTATAGGTATCCTTAGCTAAATCGATCCGCATCGTTTCCGGCATACAACGTTGAAGGTCCCCAAGTTGTCAGCCACCGCCGATCGCCGTCTGCCGCCACCGAAGGCAGCCTAGCCCAAGAAAAAAACTGTCCGCATGCCACCGTCTAAGGGCATCTCCACCAGGTCGACCTAACCCATCCCGGCGCGTCCGAACCCGTCCGTGCGGACACGCGCGTCGTGCACGGCGTCGCACTGGCACGACCCATCCGTGCATCTAATTTGCGTAACCTCTGGGTCGGCCCGGACACGCAGTGCCCGGGAGTGTGTCTGACCATATCTTTTGGCGGTCCCTCCCGCCAATGGAACACAAGCCACTCAACTTCTCCCTCCAAAAAACCTCTCGCAAAATTCCCACTAGCGGGACCGGCGGTAAAGGCGATGGATCCCGTCGCCATGGTCGACACTACGCCCTCTGGCGTCCCTGCCACCAAGGAGCGCGATCGGCCAAAGAAGGCTGCAGCCGACATAACATTGGTGAAACGGAAAATTGAGACGGATAAGCACGCCGGCCGGTGACTTGGGGTCATCGACCAAGATGACGGCGACAATGACGAAGGCTTCGCCAACCCTATAGGCGTCCGTGCTCACCGGTCTGGAGGCCACAAGGCTACGAAGGCCGACATCGCCCACTAGGCTGGTTCGTTGGCATTCTAGAAGATGCTGACGAATATCATGCAGAAGAAGGAAGAGGCCATCACCGAGAGGGAAGAGATGCCACCGCCAAGGCATTTGTCGAGCTCCACAAGAGGTCAATCGAGGTGGAAGAAGCCCACGCCAAGGCCAGGATGGTCGAGATCGAGGCGAAGGCGAGGGCGAGGTGAAGGGTTCGCAGCATAGAAAATTTTCCTACGATGGGAACTATTATACGCCAAGATCTATCTATTAGATACAAGCAATGGGTGGATATACATCCATAGAGAACATACCCTCGAAGACAACAAAGCTTTGTTAACGAGATGGAACTCGTGGATGATGTAGTCGTACACTTGTTGATCTCAAGATCATGATGAAGTCCAGCAGGTCCAGCTCCATCATGTCCATCAGATCTAGCTCCAACAAGTCCAACACCACCAAGTCCAGCACCGCAAAGCAGTGGTGCATCAGTGATCGCACACACGTACGGTACCCCCGACAACCTCCGTCCCTCGCTCCAGCAAAGCAGCGGAAGCAGCAACTCCTTTCCAGATAAAGCCACCGGGAACATGTATCTCGGTAATCCGAGACCATGGGGAAAAATACTAGAGGGGGAGAGAGATCCTTCACGGGGAGCTATGAGTGTGAAGCTGTGAGAGAGGGTCCTTTTATAGGAGGAGGGGAGGGTACCCCTCCCATGGCCGGCGCCCATGGAGGGTGTCCCTTCACCTCCCCCATTAATGTGGTGGTAACTCCCTCCATATAAATTTGCCCCTTCACATTCTCTTTTAAAGTCTCCACTTTAAATGCATTAAATTTCTCCAAATTTATTGCTATCTTATTTAATAAAACTCTTTTATTAATTTTATTCAGAATTTTTTTAATTACTTTAATTAACAAACATTCATATAAAACCCCTTGCAACATTTCAATATTACATGTAGAACCAATTTCAGCAATTTCACCCGAAACAGTTTCGGTGTCTATTGAAATAAATCCAGCGCTTTCTTAAATCTTTAGCTGAAACATATTTGCTCCAAATAGTGTCGATATCCCTTAAGTTTGTAAACCTACGGTTCGCGAATAATGCAGACATGATCGAGACCCCTCTCTGATCAATAATCAGCAGTGGGACCTAGAGATCCGTACTGACTCTCACATATTCAACGATGACTCTTGTGATCGTGTGAACCTTTAACGTCATAACTAAATCCCTTTGTCTCACGATATATTACATGTCCGAGATTCAATCATCGGCATCCAAATACCTAGTTTGATCTCGTTACCGACATGCACTCTTTTCTCGTTCTCGTGATATAACATTCTAGTGATCACATAACTTGCTTGCAAGATATTCTCAATGTGATATCACCGAGATGGCCCAGAGTATATCTATCCGTCATCGGGATGGAAAAATCCCACTCTTGATCCATGAGCCTCTACACAACACTTTCGTAGCACTGAACCCACCTTTATAATCACCCTTTCACGGTGTGACATTTGATGTTATCAAGATACTCTTCCAGTGTTAGTGATTGACATGATCTCATGGTCTAAGGACTAGGATTACTTCGTATAATGTTATAGAAATATAAACACAATGACTTTGATCGTAATGCTATACTTCGGATGAATGTTCATCACATCATTCCACTAATGTTGTAACCTCGTTATTAACAACATCCAATGTCCGTGATCAGGAAACCTTGATTATCTTGTTAATCAACGAACTAGTTTATAAGAGAGGCATAACTAGGGACTTTCCTTTTGTTTATTAAACACACATGTATTAACTTTTCCAAATTAATACAATTATAGCATGCAAAATAAACATTTATCATAAACAAGGAATAAGATAATAACCACTTTATTATTGCCTCTTGGGCATATTCCCTTCAGTCTCCCACTTGCACTAGAGTCAATATTCTAGTTTGACAAACTTTGCGTATTGAACACCTATGGCTTTCTAGTGTTGCATATACGCGATTGCTAGTGGTTAACATAATCTTCGGATATGACAGTTCCAGGTCCGTGTGTATTTGCATGTCTTTGCGTCTCTACGCATCACTCATTCTCAAATGAGATGGCATTGTATAAATTTGGTCCTTTGGTGAGACCTTTAGTTTGTTCGGGTTAAAAATATGTTGATATTATTGTCATACAATATATCTTCATAGTATTAGCCCACTTTGAACCACACCTAGTTTGATAACAAACTACTTAACACTAATGCCTCCTATGCTGCTACTATAGCAGTCATATACTTAGCCTTTTGTTGTAGTATCCGTCACAATGTCTCAACTTTGGAATTCATCCAAATCCATCATGGAACATCCTTTCCATTACATTGTGGCACCCATAGTATAAATTGAGATAAATTTTAATTTGTATCATGTGACAAAACTAGTATCAATGTAACACTTTACAATGAACTTCCTTTAATTATTTGTCACTTATACATGATATATTCTTAGTTCTTCCAAAGCTCATAAGAATATCTTTACTATTGTCCAATGATCATCTTATGAATCATTCTGGTATGTGCTCATAGAATTTAGAGCATATAACATATCTTGATATATACATATCACAGTATAATCGATCAAAATCTTTCTTTATACAATCCTTTCCATGCAGCAAGAACCTTTCTTGTTGTTTCCATATTGAACCCTTTCAATATCTCATATATGTATGTTTGGCACAACCATATTAGCACCTCAATCTATCCATATAGACATTGATGCCAAATATTCCAGTTTTGCCCAAGTCTTTCATTGAAATCCTATTTTAATAAAATTATTAACTTGTGTCAATAAAAGATACATCATTTCCAATCAACAATATGTACTCTGCATAATGTATTGGAAATTTGTCTCAGCGCTCCCACTTAATTTCTTGCAAATGCAAGAATCTTCCTCGTCTCCGATGAATTTAAACTCCTTTAACCTTTTCATCATGGTGAAGATTCCAACTCCGCTATGCTCACTTCAACTATTGAAGTTTGCATACCCTTTTAGCACCCTTTGAATTAACAAAACCCTTCGGGCCGTGTCTTGTACATGTCCTAGGTAACCATTCTATTAGAAGAACATTGTTTTGTTCGTTCAACTACCATACACCAAATTATATGTAGTGGTTGCTACATTAATCCGTCAAGACTAAATATCGCTATGAAAGATCAAATCTTGTCATAGTCAACTCCTTGAACATTGTCGTAAACTTCTTTCTGACATGTCGACTATTTCATAGATGTTAAACATCCATGTCTATTTCTTTATAGATCCAAACATGACCAATAGACTTCACGCCTTTCCGGAGGGTCTTCCAAGTTCAGAAACTTGATTTCTCATGTATGGATACTATCACGGATTCTATGACTTCTAGTCATTTTATGGAGTCAGGGCCCATCATCGCTTCTTTGCATGTAGTTGGTTCATCATTGTCAAAACAATAACGACTTGTTTATCAAATCTCACTATTTGATTCTTACCGACCCATACGGTTCAATAGGAACTCTAATCTCCGATATCACAACCTTTGTAATGATGGGAGCCATGAGCATTGTGGCCACCACCGGGACACTTTTTGGCGCTGCGCTACTTAGCACATATAGCTAAGGTTCAACAACCTTATCAAAGTTCTATTGTCCTCCCACTTAACTTTTCGTGAAAAATTCCTTCTCAAGAAACTTGACGTTCCAAGCGACAAACTCTTTTGTCCTTGGTGTTATGGAGGAATGCCCAACAAATTCTTTAGGATAACCTACAAAGACATGCTTATCCGACTTTGGTTGTAAACATTTTACTTATGCACAACATACCAAAATTTAAGGAAAGAAAACTCGGGTTTTATCCCAAACCATAACTCATATGGTGTCATTTCAACGGATCACGATGGTGCTCTTTTCAGTGTAAAAGCAGTAATCTCTAAAGCTTTAATCCTTAAAACATAATGGTAGTTTTATAAATGACACTTTTGATCTTACCATGTCAAACAAGGTTTGATTTGATCTCTCGAACATACCATACTCCTGTGGTTTATCAGGAAATGCAAATTCATGGAACAATTCCTGAAATCTTAGGTGTTTTGCTAAACATGTAACTCAAATATCTTCCTTTATTATCGAATCATAAACTCTTTATTTTCTTGTTACAATTTTCCACTTCATCTTGAAAGTCTTTGAACAATTTTCAAATGTTTCATACTTCTTCCTTATTAAGTAAATATATAGATATATTCACTAACATTTCTGAAGAAAGTATATGAAGCAAAAAAAGATCCATCGCATATGGATACACATAATGGACTATGCACATCAACATGCACAATTTCCAATAAGCTAGTCATCCATTCCTCTTTGGCCTATGAACGGAGTTTCAATTATCTCGAGGAAAGTTTCACAAGCGTCAATTGATCAAAATCAAAAGACTCCAAAAATCCATCAACATGGAGTTTCTTCATGTTTACTTTCCAATATAATTCAAACAGCGATGTCACTTCATAAGTGATCTTCCAATCATTTGTCTTATGACATTTTAGCAATAATGTTTTGTGGATGTGATTTCTCCAACTAGACTTGTAAAAGTTCGTCCATCCTTTATGGAATACGGTAATTATTTGAAAAACCATTGTTCTTGTAATACCGGAATAAAATAAAAATTATTAAAAAAAATCTTGAAGGCTAGGTTTGACGACAACGAAAAACACAATAACACTTTATTTTTTTCGATGAACATCATCACTTATTCTCTTGCTAGTTACTTAGGCTGTTGCATTTCATGAATTGTGTTGTTCTATATGACACTTCACACCAACCAATTCGATATCTAATACCGGTATCCAATAGCTAAGAACCACATTGTTTAACAAGCAAGGAATACAACCATAACATGTATATCTTCTATATACCTAAGTTGGACATCTCCACCCTTTTCTTTTCTGCCAAATATTTTATAGATTCTCTTTCAACAATTCTTTTTCTTTTAAAAGAATTTATCAACATCAATAGTGGTGTCATTCACATGATACATAGTACAAAGTGTATATAGTTAAATACTAATACCTTTGGACTTGCACTTTGAAGTGGATCACCATCATCAAATGTTTGGTGTTCTTTCAAAAATCCATTCTTTAGTAATCTATTAGTGTAGTAAACATTTTACTTACATATTCTATTCAACCTTATCATGACAACTTTCATGATCAAGCTATTATAGCCTACAAGGAAGAATCGCGAGTATAATGTTAGTTCCCAAAACCTTTTCGGGAGATTAGGACGTCTAGTGTCTCCAACCTTCGCAAATTCTCATACAATGTGAGAACATGTATTTTGCCAAATTATACTCTATCATAATGCAACCAAAAACATTGTTTCAGATATCATAATATCTTTCACACATGATGGTTTCTGAAACAATTATTTCAGCTCCTAGATAACCTCGATATGAAAAACAACTTTTGAATATCAATAATCATGGAGGCAAATATGATACTTTAGATACTAACATTGGAATTCTTGCTCTTGATTTAATACTACTTATTAAAATCCATGGAGTAAATAGAGTTTGCTGAAAGTTTGCAATAGGACTTCTAAGCTTTAGATTGACAATAAAAACAATACAATACTAGTTCGTAAAATAAATATCCAGAATTCTATAGTTCTATTATCTCAATTAAAACTAAGCATAAGGTAGTAAATAGATGCCAATGACTACAAAAAATTATGCAAATTCACTTTGATTTAGTTTATGACAAATTTGGCTCGACTAATCCAAATTAGAAATGAACTCCCACTCAAAAATGACATCCCTCGTGCCTTTTTGGTGATTACATGAACCAAATCCACTACACCAAGTCCGATCATCACGTGAGTCGGTGTAGCTTCAAAGGCGAGCATCAATATGGGCATCACATCAACTATATGACTCATGCTTAACCTTCCAGTCCGTGTTCCGAGGCCATGTTTGTACATGCTAGGCTCGCCAAGTAAGAACCTTAGTACTCGCGTGTGTAAAACTGTCTTACACCCAAAATGTGATCATGGATTCAAGTACACCCGATCATCACATGATGTCTTGAAGCGGCGAAACATAAACGGTACATACTTAAGGAAGAACACATTTTTATCTTGATATCTAAATGAGGGATCATCTTATAATGCTACTAAAAGCGCCAAACTAATAATATAAGATGCAAACATCATATGTGTAAAGTGGGATAATATGGTCCATGCATTTGATCACCATCATATGCATCGTGGAATAATCTCTATCATTCCTTTGTGTGTAAGGCCAAGGTCTATGGAACTTACACGTTAAATGTGTTGTAAGGGTATGTGCCATAGATCAACTTACAACATTACCATATCATGACACAAACCCAGCAACGATCTAAACTAGATGCCTCTAATTTATCAATTGCAAGTTTTACGTGGATTAGGGCTTTCGGAGATAGAACCTGTCTTACCTACGAACATGGAACCACAACGATGATAACTAAGTTATTAGCAACTCGTTGTAAATCAGATATTGACTATAGTAGGAGAGATAGACATCCGACAGCCACTTATGCAAAACTAGTTGCATGTCAGTCGTGGAACCAGTCTCATGTGCGATGACATGTAAAGTTGGTCCGGGTTGCTTCATCCCACTATGCCACCAATATCCAAAATACATGAAAGAAGCAATAACATGATCATCATCGCCCACATATAAACATATGTGTACTACCCGTGCAAAGAACCTACGCATAGATCAGGATCTGATACCACTGAAGGGTTCGCAGCATAGAAAACGAAGTTTTCCTATGATGGGAACTATTATACGCCAAGATCTATCTATTAGATACAAGAAACGGGTGGATATACATCCATAGAAAACATACCCTCAAAGACAACAAAGCTTTGTTAATGAGATGGAACTCGTGGATGATGTAGTCATACACTTGCCGATTTCAAGATCATGATGAAGTCCAGCAGGTCTAGCTCCAGCACGTCCATCAGATCCAGCTCTAGCAAGTCCAGCACCACCAAGTCCAGCACCGCAAAGCAGTGGTGCATCCGTGATCGCACACACGTCCGGTACCCTGACAACCTCCGTCCCTTGCTCCACCAAAGCAGCAGAAGCAACAACTCCTTTCCAAATAAAGCCACCAGGAACATGTATCTCGCTAATCCGAGACCATTGGGAAAAATACTAGAGGGGGAGAGAGATCCTTCACGAGGAGGTGTGAGTGTGAAGGTGTGAGAGGGGGGATTTTATAGGAGGAGGGGAGGGTACCCCTCCCATGGCTGGTGCCCATGGAGGGTGTCCCTTCACCTCCCCCATTCATGTGGTGGTAAGTCCCTCCACATAAATTTGCCCCTTCACATTCTCTTTTAAAGTCTCCACTTTAAATGCATTAAATTTCTCCAAATTTAATGCTCTCTGGTTTAATAAAACTCTTTTATTAATTTTATTCAGAATTTTGTTAATTACTTTAATTAACAAACATTCATATAAATCCCCTTGCAACATTGCAATATTACAACAGTTTCGGTGTCTATTGAAATAATTCCAGCCCTTTCTTGAATCTTTATCTGAAACATATTTGCTCCAAATGGTGTCGGTATCCCCTAAGTGTGTCACCCTACGATTCGCGATAATGCAGACATGATCGAGACCCCTCTCTGATCAATAATCAGCAGCGGGACCTAGAGATCCGTACCGACTCCCACATATTCGATGGTGACTCTTGTGATCGTGTGAAACTTTAACATCGTAACTAAATTCCTTTGTCTCACGATATGTTACATGTCCGAGATTCGATCATCGGCATCCAAATACCTAGTTCGATCTCGTTACCATCATGCACTCTTTTCTCGTTCCCGTGATATAACATTCTAGTGATCATATCACTTGCTTGCAAGCTATTCTCAATGTGATATCACCGAGAGGGCCTAGAGTATATCTATCCGTCATCGGGATGGACAAATCCCACTCTTGATACATGAGCCTTTACATAACACTTTCGTAGGACTGAACCCACCTTTATAATCACCCTTTGACGGTGTGACGTTTGATATTATCAAGATACTCAATATAAACACAATGACTTTGATCGTAATGCTATACTTAGGATGAATGTTCATCACATCATTCCACTAATGTTGTGACCTCGTTATTAACAACATCCAATGTCCATGATCAGGAAACCTTGATCATCTTGTTAATCAACGAGCTAGTTTATAAGAGAGGCATATTTAGGAACTTTCCTTTTGTTTATTAAACACACATGTATTAACGTTTCCAAATTAATACAATTATAGCATGCAAAATAAACATTTATCATAAACAAGGAATAAGATAATAACCACTTTATTATTGCCTCTCGGGCATATTCCCTTCACGAGGGAGGCCAATGCCAAGGCCAAGAAGGTCGAGATCAGGTCTATGGCGTTGGAGGCAGAGGCCAAGGCCAAGAAAGCCCAAGCCAAGATCATGGCCGAGGATAATGCCATCATGCTCACCGACCTGGACACCATCACTGACCCCGATCGTAGGGCCTGGATCGCTCGCATGCAGCAGGCCATCCGTGTTCGCAACGCTTGAACAGTAAAGGCGACGTGGGCTACAACCTTTTGTACATAGAGGCCGCCATTTTTTTGGAAATTGTGTATGATATTCCCCTCTTTTGTACATTTCAGAACCGCTGGCCACTAGTTCGTGATGCCCAAAGGACGATGGCACATGTCTATCAATTTATCTGCTAGTCACTTTGCATGACATTGCCTATGTGACGAGGGTTTAACTCATCAATGCCCATTGTTATGGACTAGGGTTTTGGAGATGGAGGGAGCGCTGGAGGCATCAGTCGGCTAGTAAACAAGCACACATGGACGCAAGGTTTACCCAGGTTTATGCCTCGTAGAGATCCCTATTCCTGCTTGTCTGCTCTTGGAATTAATGAAGGAATCTAAGATTACAGGGGCGCGCAAATGCAATCTGGCGAGAGTTGTGGAAACTAGGGTTACGTGTGTCCTCCTCGCCGCCCCCTCCTAGCCTTTATATAGATAGGCTAGGTCTCGGATAGCAGGTCGAGTCGGTTATAGATTAGGGTTTTCCCTTTAAACTTTCTATCTTTAAGCTTCTTCTTGTTTCACAAGTAATCGAGAGTCCGTGGGCCACTCGAAATCTCCATCGGGCCTTGGCAACACTGTGGGCTTCCGCCGTATCTGGACCGTATATACCAAACTCGAGTACCCGCAGGGTATACCCATATCAGTAGCCCCCGAGTGTCCAGTGGAATCGTAGATTCGACGGGGACTTTATGAAGTCTTTCGAGTGCATGACTGAGTATTTTTTCGAGTGTTCTGTTTATGTCATAGGGATTGTTGATATACATGCCTGATTTAACCGATGTATCGGTATCAGTTAACTGCCTTAGGGCAAAACAACACAATCTACTCAAACTCGAGTTCTCGGACTCGAATTTGGAAAAGTGCTGGTGTAATTCGACTTAAGGCGTGGAGGTCTTATAGGAGTCGAATTCCAGTATATGGGTGTGAGCACTCAATGCGTCCGTCAAGGCATGTTCATCGTACCTATAGGCACGGATATGTTTCTGGTAGTGCACAGCAGATGCGTTGCCATGCCTTATTCAGGTCTTATCTTCACGCTGTAAGCGCGACATCCGATTGTTTGTCATCGCGGAGATGATTCGGGTGGCCCAGGAGACGCAGTCTCTTTGTAGGGATAGTATGAGGCGGAGTCGCCATAGCATTCGAGTGTGGATGTTATCAGTACACAGTACGGTGTACAAATAATCATAGGGTGCACGACCAACGCTCCCTATGGGAGCTACTGGGTTGCGGTACCAAAGTTCGCGAGTGAGTGCACCGTGGTACCTAAGTTGCCTGAAATTGTCGCGTTTTGAAATGTTGGCCGCCAACTACCGAGAGGGGCCATTTCGATGCAAACTCATCTCACCCCTACCAAATCCAAACATGCCGTGAAACTGCCCCGTGAAGTAGACGGTCGAGACCCTCATGTCAGTAATATTTTCGTGACGCGAGTGCCAACATGGCAACCACGTAGGCGAAAAGAGAGATTAAAGGAGCATGGTGCGTTGACCAAATTCACAAATCCACTCCATCCCTCCTTTCACATGAAACCTAGCACCGGTGGCATCGAAATCCCCTCTCCAACCAGAATGATCTCTTCGGGCATTTGACTTCCGGCGCCAAGTTGCTGCGCCTACTCGCTGCTACCGAGCTCTAATGCCGAATGTCGTGCTAGCTGTTGCGACGATCTAGCCCGCCTCTACCGCCGACGAGCTAAGCAGCGTGAAGGATGGCAGATCCATTTGCTGAGGAAGAAGTACTTCTGGCTAATTGCGGGTGAGCTACTCTTCTCGTTGATATTCGCACTACCTATAAATGCTAGCTGGCTATTGGCATTACAGAGATATATCGAACATAGATTTTTTTGCTCGCCTGACGCTGACAAACAATTCTTATCTTTTGTATCCAATTTTCTGTCAACTAGGATCTCTGCTGAACCCAAATAAACGGTTCTGGTGGCCATATGTGGCTACCTCATTAAATTAGCACATGGGAAGAGCACGTGGAAACAAACCTAGAATCTGAAGAAGGAAGTAGCGCATGTGCAGTTATGCACTATCCCTGGTTTGGTTGCTACTGTGCGTGAACTTGCTGAAATGAGGCCAGAGCAGACTGCACGGTTCAGCATCGTTGATGAACGAGACTTCAAGGTTCCTATAGCGTGTGACAGCCAGCTAATTGGGTTGATGAAACGACATGTTAGGCTTCGCGTGGTTATGCTGGTGTGTAACATATTGGATGAGGAAGCTCCTACTACTGGGAGTCGCCTAGCTATTATTGGACAGGGAGGTCTAACTCGAAAGCCTGCCGTTGTTGAGCAAAATGTGGTTCCTCGTCCGTGACATGCTTCTGTCAGGCAACCTCCTCGTAGGAGTCCCCGTATTGCCATTGTGGAAAACTCTGCTCTGGAATCTGCTGGTACTGGTTGTCCCCGTCCCCGTGCCAGTGTTGCTGCGGCTGCTTCTCACCCAATCCATGCTGTTGTTGAGCAAACTAAGGCTTTCGGAGACTGCCCTGCTATTGTTGCCAAGACCGCCGCCTTGTGTGCTGCTCCTCCTCGAAACCGTCCTCAAGTTGTGCGAACCCGTGCTCTGGAATCTGCTGGTACTGGCCGTCCTCGTGTTGTTGTTGATCTGGATGCTGTTGACCCAATCCCTGCCGCTATTGAGCAAACTAAGGCTTCCGGAGCCTGCCCCACTGTTGTTGCAAAGATTGATGCCTTGTCTCCTCCTCGAACCCGTGCTCGGGTTCAGCGAGCTGCTGGTCTGGAGCCAGCTCCTGGTCTGGACTCTGCTAGCACTCGAAACACTACTGTTGTGGGAACTGCTCCCGATCATCGATGTGGCATGGCAGCAACTGATCCTATTGTGGCTACCGTTAGAAGGGGCCCTGCCTATCCACCATGTAATGTAGCTCCTGCTGCTAAGGGCCCTCACGTTGCTCATGGTCCTGGTACTTCCACCGAGGTTGATCCAGCTAATGATGACGCTGGTGATGGCGGTGGTGGCATTGGGGCTGGGTCTGATGGTGCCGCTCCATCTCTCGAACCTCTCGGAGGTTTCTATCCTGAAGAACCTGATGATGGCAAAGTAATCGTTCGTATCGGTGTCACGGATTATACTGCAAAATTAGATGATGGCACAGAAAAATTCTATGACGAGTTTGATGTAATCCTTGGCAGATACGACCCTGAAGTGGTAGAGTTATCTGACCTGATGGCATTGTTACATGTGAAGGTGTTGTGGGGGTCCTCCCAGGAAGCACGTTTGTTATATTATGATTACGGGAGCAAAAAGGCTATCGAAGTGAAAGATACCAGGGATTTAGTCGTACTGTTTACAAGGAAACATTATAGAGGTGAAGTTTACTTCCACTTGGTAGTGCTCACGGTTGGAGAGGAATTGGAACTCGACAATAGAGATAATGGACTTTTAGAAGGCATTCGTGACCTGATCCATGGCATCACTAGGGCTGGTGCAACTGAGGGTAGCTTCGAACAGAGGAGAGTCTTACAGAGGAGTGTCATAAAGAGGAGCAGGAAGAGAATCCCCAGAAAGGCCACGTCGAAGAAGAACGTCACCAAGGAGACCACGCCAGAGAAGAGGACGCCCAAGAGTCGCACGACAAAAGGCACCACGCCGCAGAGTACACACCTGAGATTCAGTCAAAATGCCACACCGAAAGGTAGTAGCAAAAACGCTAAGAGGGCTAGCACGGTGGTGAACACTCCCAGGAGTGGTAGCAAAGAGGCGAAGATGGCCAGCACGGAGGCTACCACACCTAGTGGGAGTAGAAAAAAAATACTAATTTGGAGCGGAACACACCGCTGTCAGGGAATTATGGCAGCACGAAGGAGAACACGCCCAATAGTAGCAGCAAAAGGGCTAATTTGGAGCGGAACACGTCGCTGAGGTCAGGCAATAATGCCAGCACGAAGGAGAAGACGCCCAATAGTAGCAGCAAAAGGACTAATTTGGAGCGGAACACGCCGCTGGGGTCAGGCAATAATGCCAGCACAAAGGAGAACATGCCCAATAGTAGTAGCAAAAGGGCTAGTTCGAAGAAGAACACGCCGTAGAGGTTAGGCAATGATGCCAGCACCCTGGAGCCAACACCCATGAGGGGAGGCAGTAAGGAGATCACACCCAAGAGCGGCAGCAAAAAGCCTAGTTCGATGGGGAATGGAACACGGATGTCAAGCCCTACTGATACCATCAGGAAAGATTACATCAGGAAGGAGGATGTACACAGGAAGAGCAAGAGGGTTATGTACACTCAAGATGAAAGTGATTCTGATTGTTGTTTGTCCACTGAAGTACCTAGGATGCGTGCAAACGTAAGACCACCCCATGTGGTTGCAGCAGAACCAACCGAGTGTCTTGGAGAAAACAGAGTTACCGATGAGGTGGACTGGGGCAATGTTCCTGTCCATCCAGGTGGAGACGATGGTGTAGCCCCACCCATGGGAGTCAATATGATGTGTGCAGTACTAGGCATTAGAGATGATGGCGAAGATTCTAAATCAGATGAAGAAGAAGGCACTGTAGAGGATCAAGAATCTAGTGATGATGAAATAGACGAGGAACTTAACGATGAGGTTGGTATTCTAGTCGATGATTTGGGTGTTGAAGTAGAAGAAATGAAACATGACCACGAGTATCCTATAATTTCGGTCGGCACCGAGTTCAGGAGCATGCATGAGTTCAGGATGTCGTTCCAGCATTTTGTATCAAGGGGGAGTTCGAGGTTTATCGACTGAAGAACACTGCCCAGAGGTATGAGGCCGTTTGCAAGTTAACGTGGATGAATGGACGGGCCGAGGTACATTGTCCATGGAGGATCACATCAAGAGCCTTACCTGCGTCGACTGCAATTAGGGTATTGGGGCAATGAATGCAGCAAACCATTAGAACTCTCTCTCTCTTTTCACTCTATAACTACAATTGATGTGCGATATCTTTCTGGCAACTAGTCGACTCCGCTTATCTTTTAAATGAATTTGTGTTCCAGGTGAACAAAATGGGCCCTCCACACATGTGTCCGACAGGCAGCAAACTAAAATCCTCAATGGCTGATACGGAGTGGGTGGCTATGCAATCTATGTCCATACTAAAGGATAACCCTAAGGAGACCGCGAAGAATATTCAGACTAGCCTCAGTTCTAAATACAACATTGTCCTTCCGTATTACACTGTTTGGAAAGGTAAAGAGAAAGCTCTGGGGGTCTTGCACGGGGATTGGACCAATAGCTTCAGGATGCTGTACAACTTCAAGGCGAAGGTACAAGCAAGGTGTCCGAGGAGTGTTGTGGAGACTGACACCAAATCAGAAGGTGGTAAAACATATTTCAAAAGATTTTTCATGGCGCTTAAACATTGCATTTAGGGATTCAAGGACGGTTGTAGGCCGTATCTGAGTGTAGACAGCACTGTCCTAACTAGCAAATGGAAAGGCTGCCTGCCATCTACCACAACACTTGATGGTCACAACTGGATGTTGCCAGTGGCATTTGGGCTGTTTGAAACAGAAACGGAGGAAAACTGGGTCTGGTTTATGAGGCAGCTCAGGAGATCAATAGGCCACATGGATCCATTGGCTATATCCATGGATGCATGCAAAGGGCTGACGAATGCAGTGAAGGAGGTGTTCCCACGAGCTGAAGGTAGAGAATGCCATGCCCATATGATGCTCAACTTGTACTCACACTATGCAGGCAGCGTATTTCGTTACATGTTTCCTGCTGCTAGAGTTTACAAACCTAGTAGCAACGAATATTTCATGAGCAAGATTTTTGCCGAAGCCCTTGAACTTCCAGATCATTCGCAGCTATGGAAGAGGAGTTAATTCAACCCTGACATCAAAGTTGATTACATAAACAACAACCTTGCATAATGCCTGAATAACTGGGTGAAGGACATAAAAGTGCGTCATGTCCATATCTTGATGGACAACATACGTGGTATGATCATGAAGCTGTTAAATATAAGGAGAGAGATCGGTAGGAGTCTTAGAGGACATATGCTACCGCCAGTTGTACAACAACTGCACAAGAGAAGCCGAGGACTTGCTCATCTTAAGGTTCTCCCGTCAACCAACAGAAGTTGTGAGGTGGTCGATATGTCCAAGAGTGGCAAAAGGGATGTTGTGAACATCCAGCTGCGAGAATGCACCTGCTTAGAGTGGCAGCATACCGAGAAACCTTGCGACCACGCCTTGGCCTTCTTGGTGAAGAAAAGAACTCTACCACATTTGGATCAGTATTTGTCAGACTACTACTCTATGGAAAAGTTCAGAGCTGCGTATGCCTGGATCTGTCGAGCCATGTACAGACCCATCTCAGTGGCCTCAAGTCCAACTATCTTCCGAGCTTTGCCAACCAGTTACAAAAACAGGCAGAGGAAGACCCTAGGTGAATAGGTTTAAGAATTTTCTCGAGAAGAAGGGTTCGGCTTTCTGTTCTACAAAGAAGGGCAAAAACAGATGCAAGACCTGCCATCTTATAGGCCATAGAGCAGCTGGATGTCCCCTTAATGCTCCCAAACCTAGGTATGAGATGGTACATTCACACATAAAATTGTTGATAGTCTATAGATACAAGGTAGTAATCCATGTACTGTTTTTTACAGGAAGCGCAAGGTAAGAAACAAGACAGCCGACTTAGTGATTTTGCTGCGGGAAGAAAACCAAAACAAGTGGAGTGATGATGCCGGACAAGATTCTGGTGCTGATTGGCCTGACTTCCCTCGGCCTGGAGATGCAGGGTACGTGAAGGTAAGAAAATTGGCACCCAAGAAGAGGAAGAAGGCAGGAGATAAAGAAGCCAGTGGACGTGTAGGAAAGAGGAAGAAAGTTGGCACCCAAGCAGAGAAAGAGGGCTAGCAGTGTAGCAGCCTAATGATGTATTGAACTTGAACCTATATATGTAGTTCTGTTAAACTCTAGAGCTGTGTGCGTGGAACTTGTCGGGCGAAACAATCTGCCTCCCGTACTCGGAGTAAAATGTATCGCGACTTTAGGATTTGATATGACCAAGGCCACTAGTTGAATCCAAAACTGTGACTGTGCCACTACTATCTAAACAATCACGATAGCTGAGTGGTTAAATCCTCTCCAAAATCGATGGGTGTTAGTGGCACATACATGATTTATTTATAGGCGCTTAATAAATCCCTGTTGTTGGCATTACACTTATGATAAGTTTCTGGGCTGAAAAACAATTTCTTAAGCTGGCTGCTACACTCCACGAAGCAGCAACTTATTTCAGCTGCTGGATAACAACATGGCAACATAAACTGCAAATGCAACAGATAATGCCCAGAAAATGAGGAAATTGTTTCCACTATCTGGCCTAAACTTGATCCCGTCTGTCTCACCACCTCCCTGCCCCTGCCTCCCATGCACCTGGCGAAGCTCCCAGATCTGTCGCTCCATCGCATGAATCTCCTCTTTCTTGTCCCACACAGCATCACGTAGATCCTGAACAAGCTCTCTGTGAAAACCTGTCAGTGGCTTATCGATCCACACAAACTTGTCACAGCCAGTCCCCCTCCCTTCCTGTGTATTAGATCGAAGGAAACAAAAAAAAATTACATTACGCTTTCCGGATCCGGGGTTACCATTGTACGTACAGTAGGAACTTACTGCTCTGATGCTGTAGTTGCTGAATTTTTCCTGCAGTATTTTCGTTGGTCCATGAAATCCATCTCGGCATCTTCTCACCGCACAAACACAGCATATCGGGGGTAGTAATTGTAGAGCACCCTCCGGTACCTGATGGGGCACCCGTCTAACGGCGTTGAGCCGACCCTGATTCCGCTCGAGACGAACTGCACGAGCTGCGAGCCATGAGCGAGGGGGAGCGAGGGCAGAGGAAAGAGGAGCCTTTGGATGTCGGGGTAGTGGTGAAACGTGATTTATCCCTACTTAATAACTCGGACAGTGTCCTACCGTCCACATTCGGTTGACAGGTGGGGGGGACCTAGCGTGTGGACTTGTCAACCAAACCTCGTGCCTTCGTGGTCAAAAGCCCTCTCGCGCGCATTAGATGAAATTTTTTTGGCACCTTGCCCGCATACATATCACTGGGAGGCCTTGCTCAGGAAACCAGACACGCCTGGCCCACAATCTTACTCCCTCCTAGGAACTTGTCATGGCTCGCGCCCGGCAGATCCATCCGCTCGACCGCTTCCGGTAGGGCTCGCCGCGGCAGATCCACCCCAAGATTCCTACGCGTCGCAGTATCAAATGGCCATGGTTTCTTGAGAGGAGCGACGACACTATGTATGCGAGCTCGGCCCCTCCTACCTGTAGAAGGACTGATGCAGCGTCGAGCTCGAGCAGGAGCCGCCAGGCGCGACGGCGCTCGGTCCACGCCAACCCCGTCACCTTTGTCATTGTCAATTCCGATGTGGAGGACGACGGGACGAAGCTGTGCAGAACGCCATTGTTGCCTCCTTGGCGAAGGGCAGCCACGAGCGGGATTGGATGTTGCTGGGAAGGGCACGGCGGGTCCACCACTCAGAGGTGGACTCCGATGACAACGGTTGTGATGTGGTTTAGATGTTGTTTAGGATGGTTTGCAATTTCGGTTGTGTTTAATGCGAGTACACTTATTGTAATGGGTTTTCGAGCTATATTGAGAAATGTGCAATAGCAGCAGCGTGTGAGTGCTTCCACTTTAGAAATTGTGTAGTGCCATTTGCATGTTGCATTATCAACGTAGATTACTTGTAAACAATCCAACGAAATCATCAGATTACAACCATCGGACGGGAGTGGCAGGATGGAAGAGAAGTTGAGACAGTGGCTTCGAGGGGAAGGAAGAGGAGGGGGCGTGAAACTGGTAGGTGGGCCCTCGAAACACGTGACACTGACATGTGGGAGCGGGAGCACACGGTATTGGCGGTCTATCCAGAGCAAGGGGACTTTGCAACGTGACAACAACAAGCTGATTGGACCAATATAATAACTCGTCGAATTATTAAGGAGTACTGAAAACTACAACTGGGGTACATTCGCACAACACGTATGCTCTAAGCACCTGAGAAGCATCGCTTAAGTCTAACAGTAACGACAGCACAAGTACTACATTTCCTGTCGGTCTTCTCGATACAAATGTAGAAATGCATCTGCCTGTTCGGTTCTAGCACCGATAAGGTACTGAGATGGGCACGCATAGGATCGACCTTAGGTCCACATACTCCACCTCCTAGGGCGGCGGGCAGCTCGGCGCCTCGGCTAGCACAAGAATGCTATCCGATGACAGCGGTTGGGTGTTCGCCCACATGCGCACCGTGTATACGGGCCAGCGCACGAGACCGACCTGACGCAATGGCACACACGACGGTGGGCCCAGCTCTGGTTCCGGAACACCGGCGGTGTGATGGTCAGGACGAAAATAGAGTCGTCCCCCCTGGAAAAATTAGGCGGCATGCCGAGTCAGTGAACGTCACCTGCTCTTGGAGAAGTTGGGCTTGCCCGTACGAGATCCTAATCACTTCGATCAAGTGCCCCTCTACAAGGTGAACGACGAGCTCTGCCGACGAGCCGGTGTAGTTGCAACCCGGCTCCGTGCAGGAGCACGCGTCGTGCGGGCACGCGAGCTCG